>MCJB01005969.1:0-64026 GCA_002018475.1 Nicotiana obtusifolia | reverse complement strand
GTAGCCCTCAGAGGTACCTAGATGTTACAGGTCGTATATTCTCTATCCCTTTTTACATTATTGTTCTTACTTATGCTTTCCTGCCTTACATACTCAGTACTTTATTCGTACTGACGTCCTTTTATTTGTGGACGCTGCATGTCGTGCTGTAGGTCCTGATAGATAGGTAGGCGAAGCTCCCCCACCATAGTAGGCTGCCCAGTTCAGCGGTTATTGGCGAGATCCATTCTCCGGACTTGCAGTGGTCTTGGTATGCATTTTTGTTATAGGCATTATGGGTATTTCCGGGCCCTGTTCCGGTAATGTTACATCACTTATGTTTCTTTAGAGGCTCATAGACAAGTGTCGACTCATGTATAGTTTGGATTGCCTTGTCGACTAATTGTTGTATAGTCTCTCATGATAGCCTTGTCGACCCATGATATATATGTTCATGCCATTATCTGTCATTTTTGGTTGTTTAGGATTTATGTCTACCATTTATACCGATCTCATCGGCCCGTATAGACAATAAGAAAGATTAGATAAAATGCGCGTTGGTGCTCGGCAAGTATGGCCGGGGTGCCAGTCACGGCCCTCCGGCTTGGGTCGTGACAAACTTGGTATCAAAGCAAGTCTGTCCTAGGGGTTGTCTATGAGCCGTGTCTAGTAGAGTCTTGATTATAGATATGTAGTGCACCACATTTACAATCAGGAGGCTGCATGACATTTAGGGTTGTTACCTTTTTCTTGAATCTAGATCGTGCGCAGAGCTGAGTCGTAAGTATTCGTCTCTAATATTCACCATGTTCTTTTCAGCGATACCCACGACTAGGAAGCAAGTGATTAGTAGACTCCTTGATACAGCTGCGGGGGAGGGTACCTGTCAGGTGCCTCCCGCCAGAGCAGGCCATAGTGAGCCTCAGAGTGAAATGCCGTCTCAGACCTCATTTACTCCTTCTCCTCAAGAGGATATAAGAAGGTACCCAACATCTCCAGTTCCTCCATCTGGTACTACAGACCAGGATATGTGGAGTGCGGTACAGTTGTTGACTAGCTTGGTAGCTGCTCAGGTTCAGAGGCAGAATACCGATGTTACTGATAAACCAGTTAGTGCGAGAGTTCGTGATTTTATTAATCTAGATCCTCCAGTGTTTACCGGATCAGACCCCAAGGGGGACCCGCAGACTTTTATTGATCAGGTTCATCGTACACTGTGGGTTATGCATGCTAGTGATACGGAGGCAGTAGAGTTGGCTTCTTATCGGTTACGGGATTTAGCAGTTTTCTGGTATGATAGTTGGGAAATATCCAGGAGTCCGAACGCTCCTCACCTGTGTGGAAGGAATTTTCTGAGGCCTTTCTTCGTCACTACCTGCCAGTTGAGATACGACGAGCTAGAGCTGATAAGTTCTTGAACCTTCGACAGGGTAATATGAGTGTGCGAGAGTATAATATGCAGTTTGATTCTTTAGCAAGGTATGCTCCCCATATAGTGGCCGAGATGAGCGATAGGGTGCACCTGTTCGTGAACGGATTGGGACTACATTTGATAAATTAGTGCACGACAGCCTCTTTGATAGAGGACATGGATATTTCCCATATTCAGGCTTATGCCCAGACACTAGAGAATCGTAAGCGCCAGCAAAGAGCAGACAGGAACCAGGATAGGGGCCAGCATAAGAGGGCGAGATTTGCAGGGTATTCTGGTGACTTCAAAGGTAGTGTCAGGCCCCAGTCTTCGAGGAGTTTGGCACAACCTGTAGCTAGTGCTCCTCCACGCTTTCAGAGGCCCCAGTATGAGCAATTTACCTATTATGGTTCAGGTTAGAGTTCGCGGGCATCAGGCTCAAAAAATCATAGGGATACTAGTCAGACGAGACCCCCAACACCTCGTTGTGATCAGTACGGCAAGGCCCACTTTGGACTGTGCCGTCGAGGTTCCGATGCATGCTATTGTTGCGGACAGCCTGGCCATATGAGGCGGGATTATCCTAACAGAGGAGGTGGTGGTATGGCTCAGCCGACTGGATCTGTGGCTGGTTCTTCCTTATTAGTTCGACCTCCAGCACGGGGTTTTCAGCAGTCGACAGGTCGTGGTAGAGGTAGAGGTGCAGTGCCGAGTTCGAGTGGTACTCAAAATCGAACATATGCTCTAGTAGGTCGACAGGATCTCGAGTCATCTCCGGATGTTATTACATTTATATTGTTTGTTTTTTCTTAAGATGTGTATGCGTTGATTGATCCGGGATCTACATTATCATATGTTACACCCTTTGTGGCTAATAAGTTTGGCGTCAAACCTGAATTAATAAGTAAACCACTTGCGGTATCTACTCCGATAGGACAATCAGTGATTGCTAGAAAGGTATATGCAGGTTGTACAGTGATGATTTGTAGTCGTCAAACCTCAGCGAATTTATTTGAGTTAGAAATGGTTGATTTCGATGTGATAATGGGAATGGACTGGTTGGCCTCATACTTTGCAAATGTTGATTGTTGTACGAAGATGGTTAGGTTTTAGTTTCCTGGTGAACCCATCATCGAATGGAAGGGGAACATTGCTACGCCGAAAGGTATATTTATTTCCTATCTTAAGGCAAGAAAGATGATCTCAAAGGTTTACATTTATCATCTCGTTCGCGTTAGGGATGCGGAGGCGAAGCCGCCTACTCTACAATCAATCCCGGTGGTCAATGAATTTCTAGATGTTTTCCCAGATGAAATCCCAGGTCTTCCTCATGAAAGGGAGATAGAGTTTAGCATTGATGTGTTGCCTGACACTCAACCGATCTCTATCCCTCCATACAGGATGGCCCCGGCAGAGTTGCGAGAGTTGAAGGCGCAGTTGAAGGACTTGCTGGATAAGGGCTTCATTAGGCCTAACACTTCACTTTGGGGTGCGCCAGTCTTGTTTGTGCGGAAGAAAGACGGGTCGTTAAGGATGTGTATCGATTATCGACAGTTAAATAAGTTTACTATAAAGAACAAATATCCACTTTCAAGGATTGACGACCTGTTTGACCAACTCCAGGGTGCCAAGTATTTTTCCAAGATTGACTTACGTTCAAGGTATCATCAGGTGAGAGTCAAGGAGAAGGATATTCCAAAAACAGCCTTCCGGACAAGATATGGGCATTTTGAGTTCTTGGTAATGTTGTTTGGGCTAACAAATGCTCCAGCAGCTTTTATGGATCTCATGAATAGTGTATTCAGGCCCTATCTCGATGTGTTCGTGATTGTATTCATTGACGACATTATGGTGTATTCTCGTTCAGAGACAGAACATATGGGCCACTTGCGGATAGTATTACAGACCCTTCGGGATCGTAAGTTGTATGCTAAGCTCTCCAAATGTGAATTCTGGCTAAACTCAGTAGCATTCCTTGGCCATGTGATATCTGACGAGGGTATTAGTGTTGACATTCAAAAGATCGATGCAGTGAAAAATTGGCCAAGACCTACAACACCGTCAGAAGTTCGCAGTTTTCTAGGACTAGCTGGATATTATAGGAGGTTTGTAGAAGGGTTTTCCTCTATATCAGCCCCATTGACTAAGTTGACACGGAAAGCTACCAAGTTCCAGTGGTCTGACGCTTGTGAACGTAGTTTTCAGCAGCTAAAGAATTGATTGACATCCACACCGGTGCCCGCTCTCCCAGAAGGAAACAAAGGTTATATGGTATATTGTAATGCCTCAAATATAGGTTTTGGGGTGCGTATTGATGCAATGTGGGAAGGTGATTGCTTATGCATCAAGACAATTAAAGAAGCATAAAAATAATTACCCGACTCATGATTTGGAATTGGCTGCAGTAATATATGCTTTGAAGATTTGGCGGCACTACTTATACGGTGTCCATGTTGACATCTACACAGATCACAAAAGTTTACAAAACATCTTCTAGCAGAAGGAGTTGAATATGAGGCAGCGTAAGTGGCTTGAATTACTGAAAGATTACGATGTCGAGATATTGTACTATCCCGATAAAGCCAATGTTGTGGCAGACGCTCTCAGTCGTAAGTTAATGGGAAGCCTAGTACACATTGAGGCAAGTAGACAGGGGTTGACTAAAGAGCTTCATCAGCTTGCCAATATGAGAATCAGATTGTTAGACCCTGATGACGGAGGTGTTACTATACAGAATACGTCAGAATCATCTCTGGTAACTGAGGTAAAAGCACGGCAATATGAAGATCCTACCTTAGTACGATTGAGAGAGAGCGTTCAACAGTGTAAAATTTTGGCTTTTGAGATTGGAGGAGATTGGGCACTAAGATATCAGGGCCGATTATGTGTGCCTAATGTAGCAGGGTTGCGAGAGAAAATTTTGATTGAGATTCATCAGTCCCGATATTCCATCCATCCTGGTTCAACAAAGATGTATCATGACATTAAGGAGCAGTATTGGTGGGATAACATGAAGAAGTCTATTGTAGAATTTGTAGCCCATCGCCCTAATTGTCAACAAGTAAAGATTGAGCACCAGAAAACCGGTGGATTGATTCAGAATATAGAGATTCCGACTTGGAAATAGGAGTGATTAATATGGACTTCATTATGGGATTACCTCGCTCTTATCATAAGTTTGACTCCATCTGGGTGATAGTTGATCGACTTACAAAATATTGCCATTTTCTGCCAGTTAAGACAACTTACACAGCTGAAGATTATGCGAAATTGTATATCAAGGAGATTGTTAGGCTCATGGTGTGCCATTATCTATTATATCAGACCGAGGAGCTCAATTTACGGCTAACTTTTGGAGGTCTTTTCAGAAGGGTTTAGGCACACAAGTGAATCTCAGCACGGCATTCCATCCGCAGACTGACGGACAGGCTGAACATACTATTCAGACACTTGAAGATATGCTACGAGCATGTGTTCTAGATTTCAAGGGGAACTGGGATGATCATCTGGCACTCATAGAATTCGCCTACAATAATAGCTACCATTCAAATATTAAAATGGCCCCGTACGAGGCACTATATGGGAGGAGATGGAGATCACCAATTGGATGGTTCGAAGTCGGTGAGATAGAATTATATGGGCCATATTTGATTCACCAAGCCATTGAGAAGGTGAAAGTGATACAAGAGCGATTGAAGGCGGCACAAAGCAAGCAAAAATCTTATTCCGATGTCCGACATCGTGACCTGGAATTTGAAGTTGGTGATTGGGTTTTCCTGAAGATCTCACTGATGAAGGGTGTTATGCATTTTGGGAAGAAGAGTAAACTGAATCCGCGGTATATCGGGCCGTACAAAATTCTTCGACGAATTGGACAGGTTGCTTATGAGTTAGAATTGCCATCTGAATTAGAATTTGTCCACCCGATATACCATGTATCTATGTTGAGGAAATGTGGTCGAGACCCTTCTCGGGTCATCCCTATCAAAGATGTACAAGTTACAAAGGATTTATCATATGATGAAATGCCAGTGGCTATACTAGATCGACAAGTTCGCAAGCTGAGAACAAAGGATGTAGCTTCCGTCAAAGTATTGTGGAGGAACAATAATACGGAAGAAATGACATGCGAAGCAGAAAATGAGATGAAGTCGAAAAATCCTTACCTTTTCCAGAATGAAGATAACGAGGATGCCGGGGGAACGCATGACACATTAGAAGGAGAAACGTCTCAATGAGGGAAGCAATAACTTGAGAATACTCTTTATTAATACAAAATGGTGATATGCAGATAATGTACGTAGCTATAATTCTTTGTATAGCCTTGTAAGGCGATAGGTTGGGTTTAACTGCTTGCAAGTTTTGCTAGTGTCCATTTTATAGAGGAAACTCAGCCGGAAATTTCCGTCAGAAATCCATGATGAGTTAGACTCTCCGTCAACCCTTACATTCGAGGACGAATGTTCCTAAGGAGAGGAGGGTGTTACAACCCATATTTGCATACGTTAGCTTACGCCTAAGTTAGTCTACGTAGGTCCGAGAAGAGATTATCTTTGAGATGATAAGAATTTAGTCCTATTGGTCTTAATTGATACAAGGGTGTATAAGGGTGGTTAACAAGTACTAGAAATTAAACGAATAAAGGATGTTGTAACTCGTATTTTCGGGTAAATCTAGAGGTGATTAATATTACCCAGAGGTTATGTTTTAAGGTATTTGAATCATATAATACCCGTTTCATAAGTCTTGAAGTCAAACGAGTTATGAAACAAAAGTCGACAAAAGTTGTCGCAACTTACGTTCATAATTTTACTCATGCTTTAGGTCAAACGTCACAAATCTTTTCCCCCAATTTACTTGGAATTACCGGGTGCTATACCCACCAAACCGAATATCTATGAGTCTAGTTTCTAACGCATTAAATCGTTTGTCATTACGATCTCCGAGTTGAGAGATATTCGCGTTTTCGCAAGACTGCGCCAAGCACCTCTCTGTGGGCCCCACATAGGCGGTTAAGACATGTAGATATATATAACACGCCTCAACCCTGTTTTAAGTCATTTGTCTTCAGTATATGCAGACCTTAGAACCCTAAGAACACCCTCTCAAGGTTCTCTCATGATCCAAGACTAAAGCGAAGGGCAAACAACACAAATCAAGTGTCGAGAATCCCGTGGCGCTAGTAAGTTCCTTATTCTTCTCGTTGTTGTTTATTTTTGTGTTGTTCCAGCTCGTTTGGGAGGTTGTTTAAGTTTTTATGTTCTATAAAGTACTCCCTCAATTCTTAATATCAACCCTAGGTGATTTCAAGTCTTCTAAAATGATTCTAGTGCCGAAAAACCCTAATTGATTGCTAGCTTCGCTTCCTTGTTCTTGTGGTGGCATTGGAAGGATATTTCGTGGTCAATTAAGGTCAAATTGAATTTTTTCATCCTGTTTAAAGTTAAGGAACCTCATACCCTACATGTATTTAGGATTATCAAAGTTACGGCTAAGTCGTTGAAGCTAGAACTTGTGAGATGTATGTCGGAAGGATTGCTAGTATGTTGTTGGTTGGTGGACAGTTTTGGGAGGCTTAATATGATTATTATTGATGTTTTCTGGGCTGTTTGGTGATTTTGTTAACTTGTGGGAAGTCATATATATATAGGGGAGGTGATGTCCGTTTCATCATAACATAGGTTACGGTTGATACATAATAGTTACGACGCTTAAAGGATAACGATAGTGTCATTTCTCTTATTGTAGACTAAGGAGACGTGGCATTCTCATAGCTTGCCCCCAAAGATACTCTACTCTTAGAAGCTAGCAGTACTTATATTGTTTCCCCTCTTATGGGAGGATGGATGTTGATGCTACTTCTTTGACCTTACGCCACTCCGAAAGGTTCAAAGTGTGATTCTAATGAGTCCAGCATGCATTATCTATTTTACTCTACCGAGCCGCGCTATAGTCGGCCGGGTATGGCACCTATTGTGCAACTATATATATGTATCTAATTTACTCTACTGAGCTGCACTATATTCGCTCTGACTCCATTTCCTTACAGTCACGGTCACGTTCCTTCTCCGTTTTCCTAACCAAGAAACCAGGGTGCTCAGTGGGCTCGGTTTTACCCGTATACACATTTCTCCCTCAGTAGAACAATCAAAGAAGTTCACTACATTAGCAGACTCTTTTTTGTTCAAAGCTGAGAGAAACAAAATTCAATTCCAATAGAATCTAGATGAAATTCAATTTAACACTCAAGGATTCATACCTGATTTGTTGCGACGATTTCTCGCTGCTAGAGTCGAGTCGAATCAGTCTGCGAACTTCTTCAAATTCTTCGCACAACCGCTTGACTTTGCTTGATTGACTCCCAACTAAATCTTTGTAAGACGGACTCAAATCTGAATTACTATTCCGAGACAGTAGTACAAAAAATTCACACTACCTAATTTGATTCAATTTTCATAAAATCAAAGGAGCCCTAGGTCGTCTTCTCCGTCAAAATAGTTCCAATTTTTATGAACAAAAAACCTCAAAATTTAGCTCAAATCGATCTCAAATCTTAGATTCCACCTTCTATCGGTGTTCCTGTCACGCCCAAAACCTAGGGGTGTGGCTGGCACCGGGTGCCTTACTGGCGCGAGCGAACCACTCTGTATCTCATGATCTTTCGACCAAAACTAGAATATACATAGGTCGAGTTGGCTAAACTCATTATTTTTGTAACCATCATGGGCTAACATGGCCACAACTCATAATACGTAACTGTAAGTGGGCAAACGCTATATCAGCGATCCATCGTACTTAATATATGAATACACACAGGCTATCAAGGCCTCTATCAACTGTACGTAATGAACCTAAGCCTACAAAGCCTCTAAGAATATTCAACATCAAATGGGACAAGACCCGGCCTACCCATAAGTTTTTAGCAAAACTCTGACACGATGACTTACAAACTCGACTGCACTCCGAATGAAGTGGAGTCTTACCGATCCTTCACTGAATGCTAACCTCGATACTAAGAGGGCTCGTCAAACTTATTGCCTACACTTGTAGGTATTAATGAAGTTTCAACAATTAAAAGGATGTCAGTACAAATAATGTACCGAGTATGTAAGGCATGAAAATCAGTATATAAATGACATGAAAGAAACATGGAGTAAGGACTCAACCTGTAAGTCTGGATAGCTCTATGAATCATGAAACAATTATAATGTCATGCATATGTATATAAATGTCATATAATGCATAGGTCTATGCGTACATAACATCATCAACCCTCTGAGGGTATCCCATCATATCATCTCAGTCTCCATGGGCGAAATCCTCAATGTATACCAACTGATCAGGTGATGGTGCGTATATAACGTCGTAACCTTTCCCCGTACCCCATATACATATAACATACGCGTATATAATGCCATCTGGTCATGGGTCAATGTACATGTATAAATGAATGCAATGCACTAGAAGTAAGTCAATAAGATCTCTTGGAATGTCATAAGACCGATATGCCTTCGGATAAGCTTTATCAACTTACGTATTTTCTGAGAGCCCTAGTACTTCTATGAATAGAGTCATTTATAAAAG
Source organism: Nicotiana obtusifolia (assembly GCA_002018475.1). Taxonomy (NCBI): domain Eukaryota; kingdom Viridiplantae; phylum Streptophyta; class Magnoliopsida; order Solanales; family Solanaceae; genus Nicotiana; species Nicotiana obtusifolia. The sequence continues at coordinate 55,052 of MCJB01005969.1, read as the reverse complement.
TTGCGCATTTTTATAGTTTCCTTCGTATCATATGGATCATGCCAAAAGGAAAGAAGGATAGCTTTAACATACCTTTATCGGTTTTCTTCAGTAACAACAACAAAAGCCCATCCAACACCGTTAATCTATAAGAGACGACAATAACGCAACAACATTCGATTAGCGCAAGCTCGCTCTACGAATAACTAAATTGTGTTTTTCCCGCACTCTTTCCTTCAAACCTTCACAAAAACCAAAAAACAATGTGTACAACCATATCCACATTCCTAGAACTTCAACACATCAAAAGTAACCCCACAACACAATACAAGAACTCAGACAATAAGTTTATAACCATTGATCGTCATCCCGTGAGTTCTTGTCCAAAATATACCTTTGATGATCATACAAGCGTATACAAGGTCATTGACAATGGATTGTACTTGTGTTTCCCTCTGTTAAACTTCATGCCACTTTACATCACTACGTATTAACTTCAATCCGCTAATAACCGTAGGGAATCGATATTATAATTGTAAAATCGACGGGAGAATCAAGTAGAGAAAGCTTAATCTTTACTTACCATAAATAGAAAAGCTTGCTGCCCTTAATGACATGTTCTTTTTCTTGTCAAAGTTACATCACGTAGCTTCTCATTTAGCAAATAATGTTGCATTAACTTAGTAATAGAGACATTGTTCATTTTCCCCCAAAATGAACTAATATATCCCTCTTTTTCATTTAATTGAAATGTGGGCCTCTACCTAATTATATATCATTTTAATACATATCATATGGATCTCACCTCAATCCTTATATAGATGGTTAGTCATGATCCCCCCTTATCCTCATGATTCCACGTGAGTTCATACAAATGACACTTATCTACTTATAACTAATTCCATGTTCTCCAACTTTATACCAACATTTAACCAATTATTCACATAATAATTTCTAGGTCTCATTTCACTTAAATACTAATATACTTCATATAACTTACTATCAGTGTCATGTGGTATTATTGCACTAGTCTACAAATACGGGGTATTATATCTTGGACCGCTTATTCATCACAAAATGTCAAATTTCGAGGAAACTCATTTTATTCAATTTTTTTACACTCCGACCTTCACTACTTTACTTATCACTTGTTATAAAATGGCATAAATACTTATAACCTCAAAAATAATCCTGTCCTTGAACATATGTCAATTATCTTAGGACAAATCCAACCTACAAAAGTACGGGATGTAACCGTTTTCAACAAAAATCTCGATCACTTAGCCAACTTCGAACCCTAATTGTTCAGATTTCAGATGACTAGCTTCTTCGAAGAACTCGGCAAAGGCGGGTTTCAATATTTGTGCTCAGATACAAATGAAACTTCGAATTATCAGCTCAAATAAGGAGATTAAACTCATATAATGAAGGAATCAGAAATTTCATAACCATAATCAAGATGAGAACAATAAAATCGAAGAATCTAAATGAAACAGTGACCAAAAAACCTATGTTTCTGCTTCTGGAAACCAAAATAACTGACGAACAGTAAAAATTCTATTTTGGGAATTTTTAGATTTTTTCCTCCGATTTTCAGATTTTAATGATAATCAAAACAATGACCCAAGGATTGATATAACAATCCTCAACCTCTTCTCTGATACCAAGATGATGCGGAATCGTATCGAAAAATACGGATAATGCAAAAATACGCGAAATAAAAAAGGATAGAAGATTAGGGTTTAAAATAAAGAAAGACAAGAACAAAACTATAAACTAGTTATACCCTTTTTTTCCTATAATAAACACTAATCAAGGAAGAACAAGAACAACTAACACGGATTAAGCTAAGCATAGAATGCAATTCAAAGCCCCTAGAAGATATGTAAAATAAAACAACGAATTGACATTCAAATACAAAAATAATCTAAGAATATGAACATGAACTCATACATGATAAACCGAACATAAATAATCTAGAAAATATGGCAAATAAAGAGAAATAAATGATACCCTAAACCTCTCTGTTTGCTCTTGGTTTATCAATCCATCATTCAAAGCTCCCTTTCCAAATGAGAGAAATGGACGATTTATACTAGAGTGCTATTTAGGCTAAATAACCAAAATACCCTTAGCTTTATAAGACTTGCCTAAGTAGCTAAATTGCTAATATAGCCTTCTTAATCTTGACTCCTTTAAAGCACTCCAATGCTATGATGTTGACTTGAAAATCATTCTCGTTAAGCGTGTTCATCCAGCAATTATCATACTTTTTATTGTTTCTTATGACACTTGGTTATACCATAAAATGGTGCACTTTGATGAGAATTTTACAAGCGTGGAACTTTAGACTCTTGATTCTTCTCAAGGGTATATTTTCCTTATAGTCTAGACTGTGTCATTTGTGTTGAAGATGTGTTCTTTCTAGATTATGACACTTGGCTATATCATGAGACAATTACTTTTGAGTGCAAAATTGTGAACTTTGATCTTTTAGCTTGGATAAACAATGTTTTGATTTTGATTGGCTTGAAAGAATTCTTTCAAGGAGGAAGGATGATACATGTCGGATGAGCACGCTTAACGAAAATAATTTTTAAGTCAACATCATAGCATTGGATTGCTTTAAAGGAGTCAAGATCAGGAAGGCTATATTGACAATTTAGCTGTTTAGGCTAGTCTTATAATTTTAGGTCTACTTAACTTCCTTTACTATGAAAGAGTATTTTGGTTATTTTGCCAAAATAGCACTCTAGTATAAATAGTCCCTTCCTCTCATTTTGAAAGGAAGCTTTTGATGATGGATTGATAAACAAAGACCAAACCTTGAGATGTTTAGGGTATATTTATTTTCTCTTTATTGACCATCTTATCTATATTAGGTTAATCTTGTATGAATTCATGTTCATGGTCTTAGATTATCTTTTGTATTTGAATGTTAATTCGTTGTTCTAGTTGATACATCTACTAGGGGCCTTGAATTGCATTCTTTACTTAGCTTAATCCTTATTTCTATTAGTATTTTTCCTCGATTAGTATTTATCATAGTAAATTCAAGGGGTTTAACTAATTCATAGTTAGATTCTTGTCTTTCACTATTTTAAATCCTAATCTTCTATCCTTTTTGATTCTGCATATTTTTGTATTATTTTTGTTAGAACTAATGACTGTGTACTATCGCGTTCGTGGGAGGTGTGTTGAGTATTACCATTTCGGCTTGGGTTTAACTTTATTTTTACTTTTATATTAAACTCTATCTTATTGTATCATGTTTTGTTGAATTAATGTTGTTAAGTAATAGGCTTACCTAGTCTTAAACATTAGGTGCCATCACGAATGGAGAAAGTAGCAAACTAACGACTAAGTCGGGTTCCTAGGGTTTGAATCCGCTTGTTTCCCCTTCTCCGCCTTAAATTTGGCTTCCAAACCATAAGGATATGCTTAAAAGGCCAATAGAGAGTCTTAACTCTGATTTGGGTCGAAAATGAGGCTTGGAGACGAAGGTCACAACTTTATACATCAAGATAATCCTCAACCGACCTTGTGGGTCCCAAAAGGAGCTGGCTGCGCAGTCTCGCTAAAATGCAAATATCTCTCTACTCCGACATCGTATCGATGAACGGTTTAATGCGCTGGAAATTATACTTATAGATCTTCAATTTTGTGGGTGGATCACCTCGTAAATTCAAGTACATTGATAGAAAAGCTCAGTAAAATTATACCTAAACTTTCAGTAAAATATGAACATAACTTGCGACAATTGTTGTCGACTTTTGCTTCATAACTTGTTTGACTTTAAAAATTAACACACGACATGGCTAAAATACCTCATAACATCAGCATCTGATCATGCTAGTCACCCAGTCTCACCCCAAAAGTACGGGTTATAACATTCCCAAATTGCCGACTTTGGATGAGACTTATTTGCTTATATTCGTTTAACTTCTAAACCCTCCAACATTTCCTATGCATGGTTTTATATAGTCATTAACTTGAGAATATTCTTGATCTCGAAGTTATTTCTTATTATGTTAAAGTGTCTTTCTTTGGATTGAAGAGTATACTTTTTATTGTTTCTTATGAAACTTGGTTATATCATAAAAGTGTGCACTTTCATGAGAATTTTACAAGATTGTGATTTTGTTGGAATTATGAAACTTTACACTCTTGATTCTTCTCATGTGTATTTTTTCCATATAGTCAAGTTTGTGCCATTAGCGTTGAAGATGTGTTCTTTCTAGATTATTACACTTGGCTATATCATAAGAGTGTAACTTTTGAGTGCAAAACTGTGAACTTTGATCTTTTAGCTTGGACATATAATGCTTTGATTGTGATTGACTTGATACTTACGTTTGCCTATTTCTTGGTTTTGCAATGTCCAAATTCGAGGACGAATTTCTTTCAAGGGGGGAGGGTGATACAAGCCAGATGAGTACGCTTAACGAGGATGATTTCCAAGTCAACATCATAGCATAGGAGTGCTTTAAAGGAATCACAATCAAGAAGGCTATATTGGCAATTTAGCTATTTAAGCTAGTCTTATAATTTAGGTCTACTTAGCTTCCTTTACTAGCCAAAGGTATTTTGGTTATTTTGCCTAATAGCACTCTAGTATAAATAGTCCCTTCTTCTCATTTTGAAAGGAAGCTTTTGATAATAGATTGATAAACAAAGACCAAACCTTGAGAGGTTTAGGGTATATTTATTTGCCATATTATTTAGATTATTTATATTAGGTTAATCTTGTATGAATTCATATTCAGGCTCTTGGATTATCTTTTGTATTTGAATGTTAATTTGTTGTTCTAGTTGACATATCTACCAGGGGCTTTGAAATGCATTCTTTACTTAGCTTATTCAATATTTCTATTATTGTTCTTCCTCGATTAGTATTTATTATAGTAAATTCAAGGGGTTTAACTAGTTCATAGTTAGATTCTTGTCTTTCACTATTTTATACCCTAATCTTCTATCCTTTTTGATTCCACGTATTTTAATATTATTCTTGTTAGAACTCTTGACTCTGTACTATCTAGTTCTTGGGAGGTGCATTGAGTATTGCTATTTTGGCTTGTGTTAACTCTATTTTTACTTTTATTATTAAACTCTATCTTATTATATCAAGTTTTGTTGAATTAATGTTGTTAGGTAATAGGTTTACCTAGTCTTAGAGATTAGGTAACCATCACAATATCTTTGGTGGGATTTGGGTCGTGACACTAACCTATCAAGATTACAACCAAACATTGCCACAAGTTCCAAATGACAAAACAAACCTATTCCAACTTCGAAGCAACAATCTGAATCTGATATCATCAAAGTCTATTTTCGGTCACACTTAGAAGCTCTCTAACTCATTAAATTGTCAACTGTCGAATAGCACCAATACACCCTAGGAACCTCCAGATCCGAACATACGCCTAAGTCCAAAATCGCTGTACGGACCTATAGGAATCATCAAATCACCAATTCGAGGTCGTTTTGTGTGATTGCACCTTGTTACCCCTCTTTATGCTTCATATATGTTTGTCTTATGATTTCATGACTTGCAGGATTGGTTAGCTAGGACCCTTTGATTCTTAACTTAGAAGACTAAGTTAAAAATGTAAACCAAACTTTGACTTTTGTGAAAATGACCCCTAAAATGTGTTTTGACGGCTCTAATAGCTTCGTATCGTGATTTCAAAGTTGGGCATATGCCTAGTAATTTTGGAAGTTCGTAGGTGATTTCTGTTTTTTTGCCGAAATTTGGCAATTTAAAGTAAAAAAGTTTGATCGTAGGTTGACTTTTAGCTAACGAGTTCGGAATTTGATTTTGGGACTTCGAATAGGTCTGTTATGGTATTTCGAACTTGTCTGCAAAATTTGGTACATTTGGAGTTGATTTGATAGGATTCGGACGTTTAGTTGTAATTCTACAGATTCTTAAACTCTACTTTGAAATTCATGCGTTTAGTGTTCGATTAATAATTTTAGATGTTATTTTTGTATTTTGATCGCGCGAGCGAGTTCGAATAATGTTTTAGACTTGTGCATATATTTTACCTAGAGCCCCAAGGGCTCGGAAGAATTTCGGACTGAAATTGCAGAATTTGGTGTGCTGATGCTTCAGGTATCGCATTTGTGAACACCAGGTTCTCAACTGCGAGCTTAGCAGGGGGCCTCAAGTTTCACAATTGCGATACTTTGCTCGCAATTGCGAAGAAGTTCAGGTAGAGGGCTAATTCCCATTTGCGACAAATTAGTCGCATTTGCGAAGGAGACAGGCTTCGCAAATGCGAATCCAGAGTTGGAATTGCGACCTCCGCATAGGACTGACAGTGTCTGCATTTGCGAGTAATATTTTGCAATTGCGAGGGTTCACAATTGCGAACCCATGTTGCAATTGCAACATCAGCAGCTGACCAAAAGGGCTGGAAGTCGGGATGTCATCTCTCATTCACTCATTTTGGAACCCTAGACTCAGTAAGAGGCGATTTGGAGAGGGGATTTTTATTTACAAACTTTGGGTAAGTGATTCTAATTTATTTCTAATCTTATGCCATCAATATATCTTAGATTTTAACATTAAAATCACGTGAATCAAAGTGAAAATTTGTGAAATTTTGTCAAGTTTTTGAAAAATAAGAATTTGAGTTTTAACAGTCGATTTGGACTCGAATTTTGAAACTAATCATATATATGAACTCGGGAGGGGGGGGAGGGGGGGTCATGGGTAGTCAGAATCTACCATTATATTCGGGTTTTGACCAGGCGAGTCTCGGGTTGACTTATGTTGACTTTTTGGGAAAAATATAAAGATCTTAGTTTTATCTATTGTAATCTATTTTCCTTGTATTATTTGAGCTGTGTGGAGGCGAATTTTAGGAGAAAAGCTATTTTCGAGAGTTGAATTGGCCTCGTTGGGTTAAGTATCTTGCCTAACTTTGTGTGGGAAAACTAACCCTTAGGATTGGTATTGATTGATTTATTTGTGCTACGTGAAAGCAATGTACGCAAGGTGACGAGCGGGTACACGGGTTGTATTTGATTTTTGACTTGTTTAGGCTACTTAGACTATTTTCATGCTTTAATTGAAATGCCATATCATGTTCTAAATTCTCATAGTCAATCTATTCTTATTTGTGTTAGTCAATCCTTAAATGCCTTAATTGACTTGTTTAACACTTGTTCTACATCCTACTTGATAAACTAATCTCATGCTTTAGTTGAACTTGTTGCCCCTTTTATTGATACATGTTATCTCTTTTATTGTTGATTATCAGTACCTGAAGTTACTGTACGTGTTATCTCTTTCATTGTTAATTATCATTATTTGAAATCATTGTTACAAGTTATCAATTTTGTTGCTATTATTATCATTTGAAGTCATGTTATTTCTTCCATTGTGAGTTATTTGTATTTAGTTCGTAGTTACATGTTATCTTTCTCAATGTTTAGTTATTGGTGTTGAAGTTGTGAAAGCCATATCATTTGAGGCGAAATTGATAATGATTGAGATATCTTTCTTGGTGAGAATTATACATTCATTGTTATTGTTGATATTGTTATACATATTGTGGTGGAATCATGGGCTACTATTGTGAAAACATTGATATTGTTGATTGTTGGCAAGTTGTGATATATTGGCACTTGTGGTGCGAGTGGTTACTGTGATGTGATATTGATGCGCATGCGGCGGTATAAAGACTTGGGGTTAATGTGCATACGGTGGTATAAGGTGGAACTTATCTGTGTGCTGCTTGTAGGGGAACTACGTGAAGCCACGCGGCGCCATAAGGTGGGCTAAAATGCGTGTAGCTATTTCGAAAAACTGTTTCCAAAACCTATTTCAAATATAAGGTTCACACGGCTGTATAAGAAAGATTGTGATTGAAATTGAGAAATGTATATACGAGGCGGTACCTCAATTATGATTCTTGAGTTATACGAGGCGGTATCACGGTTGTGATTCTTATTATATACGAGACCTTACCTCGTAGTGATTATTGTTGTTTATCTTACGTTGCAAAGAGTTTTGGTGGGAATATTTCTTCTTATTTTGTTGTTCCTTGTTCTATCAGTTGTTGTCCATATATGATCATTTTGGTTCTCTTTAGTTGCTTCCTTTTTGTTATTTTCATGCTTAAATTTCGGTACTAGCTCATGCTATTAACTTGTTTTGTATCAGTTATTTCTCTGCCTTCCATTATTATTTGTTCTTGTATTTTCATGCTGTTTATTTATATCCTAGTAGGTGTCTTGACCTGGCCTCATCACTACTCTACCGAGGTTAGGCTTGATACTTACTGGGTACCGTTGTGGTGTACATATACTACACTTCTGCATATCTTTTTGTGCAGATCCAGGTACGTCTGCCCGTGCCGGACGCTAGAGTTGATTTGAGTAGCTGTTTTTGGAGACTTCAAGGTATATTTGCTCTACGTCCGCAGGCATCGGAGTTACCTTCCTTATTCCTTATTTCCTATTGTATTTCATTCAGACAGTGATGTAGTAGACATTTTAGTTCACTCTGTAGAGCTTATGACTCAACTTTATCGGTTTTGGGAAAATACTTGTTGAGATTCTATTTCAGGAGTTTATATCAGTTATTCAGCCTTGTTTTTAGTATTTTGTTGATTATTCCTATCAAGTTATATTGAATGTTAGGCTTATCTAGTCGTAGAGACTATGTGGTATCACGATATCCTACAGAGGGATATTGGGGTCGTGACACGTTTACCAAAAGTCAACCGTGATCAACTCTTACAACTTAAGCTTCCAACAAAGGAACTAAGTGTTCCAGTCCAATCCAAAACCTTCTCGGAACAAAATCAACCATCCCCTCAAGTCACAAACAACTAAGCATAGAAGTTGCATCAATTAGGGTAATGAGGCTCAAATACATAATACGATTGGTTTGGTCGTTACAGTGTGAGTCAATATTAATTAATTTTTACCATAAATTAAATTTGATCAAACCTAATTTGTCTTAATCCTCAATAGATTTATCTAAAATCTATTAAGATTATGTCTTAAAATTACCAAGTGGCAATTTTTAATACGCCACTTGGCTTAATCCATGCCTCAGTACTCTTCTTTTAATATAATATTGATAGATTTATCTTTATTTTATATCTACTAATCAACTTAAATTTGATTAATTTGAATAAAACCCTAACAAAAACATGAAATCATTGCCGCTTTGTTTGATTTACCTTGCCGACAAAAATAATTCCTTAATCATGACTCCTCCTCGTAAAATCATTAAAGTTATTATTCAATCTAAAAAATAGAATTGTTTGTATTTAATATAATAGTTCCAAAGTTAAAGCGATCAACACGCCACTGGGCTTAATATCATTCTTGATTACTCTTCATTTAATATAATATAAAAGATATAGATAAATATAACATAAACACAAATATAAATTTATACTTTTGCCGAAATACTATCTATTTCTCTTTCTTTTTTTTTCTTTTTCTTTTTGATTATTGTTTGGTATCCTAAACCGTTATTAGTATATCCTTTTTAACGCAAAAGAATATATGGAAAGTCCCATCATCGGAGATAATTTTTCTTAACCTTGAAAGATTTAGTATTCAATTCAAATTTACTAAATTAGATATTATTAAAATTTAACATAACATAAAACTAGTTCCAACACTTAAAAAGTAGTATTAAGCACTTGTGCTTAAAAGCCACTTCGTTTAACGTTCCGAAGTCTCAGCAGCCAATTTTGTTTCCCACCTCACGAGAAGAATTATATATATCCACCACTTATCTTTCCGTGAAGACTGCAGTTATTTTATAACTTGGATGGCCCTTTATTAAGCTTACCAAATAACATTAACCACTCAAAACTTTAACAACATATTTAGATAAAAGGATTTCTTAATCAATCGGTCCGCTTGCTCCTCCTGTTCATTCATTCCCGAATAAACATTCTCATAGACAGTATGATTGTTCTAAAGCAATAAAATTTAGAAGCTTTCTTCTGTCACTTTTGTTTTTCAATGGACAGTAACGACGTTAGTGAGACTAGTACAATTTGTTTCTTAACGAAACATTATGGAATCAACAGAGGGGTATTTTTTGGTGATGATCCATTAAACTTCGTGAATCCCATGGTTTTGGCTCAAATTTCTCTCTGTGGCATTTTCACTTCTCTTTTCCAGTTCTTTCTTGCCCCTCTTGGGGTAACCAATTTTGTGTCCCAGATGTTGGTACGCCAAGCAAACTTTAATTCCTATTTTTCTCTTCTATATTTATACACACACACGCGCACATTCAAATATTATATTAAATGTGTTTTCTTTAGGTAGGATTTGTAATGGGGCCTTCAATCATGGGATCGCACCATTCTATCAGGGAGGCATTTTTCTTACCTGAAAGTTTCTATGTGATGGACACCTTAGCCTACTTTGGTTTAATGCTATTTTTGTTCCTCGTGGGAGTGAAAATGGATTTGAATATGCTTTGGAATACAGGAAGGAGGGCAGTGATCATAGGCCTAGCTACCTTCTTATTCCCCTTAATACTTAGCTTTATAATTTCTCAATGTTTCTTACATTCAGTTGCCCTGGAACAGAGAATCCACAGATCATTGCTTTGGGTTGCCTCATTGCAATCCATGAGTTCCTTCCATGTAACCAATTGTCTCTTAACTGATCTGAAGCTACTGAATTCGGAGATAGGCAAGCTTGCTTTATCATCGTCCATGATTAGTGGAACGTGCGCTTGGTTCTGGATCAGCATCATATTCACCGGAAAGCAGAGTATTGGAGAACACAAAAAAGGGAGTTTGTTACTAATGTTCTTATTTGTAGCCATCATGTTGATCCTTCTTGGATGCTTCGTCCGTCCGCTCGTGCAGAGGATGGCCAGACGATCCGAGGGTAAGAAATCCGTGAGTGAGAGCCACATTTTGGCGATATTCATAATGGTGATGGCTAGTGCACTTTTTGGTGAAATTGTTGGGCAACATTTTCTATTTGGACCGATGCTTTTAGGCCTGGCTATACCTGATGGACCGCCTATAGGTTCCACCTTGATCACTAAGCTTGACAGCTTCATCTCTTATGTCCTCCTTCCGCTCTATGTTGTAATCAGTGGTACAAAGCTTGATTTCTCGCTGATAACATGGAGGCATTTCGGTATCATTGAGACATTGGCTGTATTATCTTTCCTCTCCAAGGTAGTCGCTACAATGATACCATGTCTCTTCTCCAGAATGCCCAAAAGAGATGCATTTTGCCTAGGCATCGTCCTCAGCTGCCAAGGAATCACCGATGTCGTCATTCTACAACGAGCCGTTTACATTAATGTACGGTCCTTTATATCAGACATAAGTTTTTATGAATGCTAGCTCATGTGTATTAATTCTTGCCTCAATTATGTTTGCAGCTAATTGATCATGAATCATATACAATTATGTTGTTGTCCATTATCATCTTTGCTGGAGTTTTTTCCCCAGTCATAAAATATATGTATAATCCATCAAGAATGTATACCACATGCAAGAGGAGGACATTGGAAGATACAAAAGTCACGGATGAACTCCGATTGCTCGCTTGCCTTCATCATCAAGAACATACACCTTCAATCATCAAGCTACTCGAGGCCACGTACCCGAATCCACATAACCCTGTTTACTTCTATGTCGTCCACTTAATTGACCTCAGAGGCAGAGCTACACCAACAATAGTGGCGCATCACCGTGGAAAGAAAGAAACTACACTTGAAGAATCAGATCACATCATAAATGCTCTGAGGTTATACGAGAAGCAAATTCACGGAAACATCACATTCTACCCCTTTTCTGCCATTTCTCCCTATGCAACAATGCACAATGATGTCTGTCACCTAGCTATGGACAAAAGAGCCGCCTTTGTAATTGTACCCTTTCATAAACACTGGGCAATCCACACTTCAGAGGCAGAGGCAAATTGCATTAGGAATGTGAACCGTAAGATTCTAGCAATGGCACCATGTTCTGTCGGTGTATTCATAGATCGCAGTACTAGCAGCACAAACACACCTCTGACAAATGTCTATAGCATTGGTGTCCTTTTGATAGGCGGGCAGGACGATCGAGAAGCATTAGCCTATGCTAATCGGATGGCTATACATCCCAACGTGGGAGTGACACTTGTCCGGTTAATAGAACGTAAGAAATTGGACAACTTCAACTACACACAAGACATGGTAAAAGATGCAGAAGCCATCAATGCATTTAGAGAAGCCAACATGAACAACAAATTATGCATTTACGAAGAAGAGGAGGTAAAAGACAGTGTAGGAGTTGTTAGTGTAATTAGGAAAATGGAAAATTATTTTGACTTGATCATAGTAGGGAGACATCATGATAGTAACTCAGCATTGTTAGGAGGACTTAGAGAATGGAGTGAGTTTCCAGAATTAGGGTTTATAGGGGACATGTTGGCTTCTTCCGACACAAATTATGAGGTATCAGTCTTAATAGTGCAACAACAAGCTTTTCAAGAGGACAAATTACAGCTTGAAAATCCCAATTCGGCTGCTGTTGTAAATATGAACATGTAAATATGTAGATTAAGGTTGAAAGTCTCGGAATTTTCTAATTTACATGTAAATAAGAGTTCTCAAGATTTCAGCACATATATTAGTTGCAAGCATCTATGCACTGGAGATATATAAACTATTTTGCACTATCACGTCACTTATAATAAAGTAATTACAAGAAAAGGTACATCAGAATTTAAAACTATTAGATCCGAACGTATTATGCCCTTGAAAATAATTATGTTTACCTTCAAAATCGGATAACAATTGAATTTATACGCGATTTTAAGGATACGTTATCTAACTTGATACAAAAATGAGAAATCTGATTAAAATTAAAATTAATGATAAAAAATAAATACAAACCACACAAGTTAAGCAGTTTTGGCCTTGAAGGTTGATCGCCCTTGGGCTAAAAAATGATGCAATCGGTGCCGAAACAGAGTGATGAGATAATAATAACTTAAAAGAACAGTATATTGCTTTAGAATGTCAGTTACAATGTGTTTTACAAACAATCAAACCTTCCTTTTATAGTAGAGGAATCCTACTTTAGGTACAATTCTGTATAAAGTAGAAAATCTCATGATTTGCTAATTAATCGGTTTCATTGATACGTGCCGAGATTTCCGCCGTGATATCCGATCGGTCACGGATATTTCGGTCTTCCGTTATTTTGATTTGATAATGTTTTCTCGAGCACATTTGAAATTGGGGTTAGTTCTAGGGTTACAGATTCGATAATCTTGAAGACGCATGTTCCAACCTCGTGCTTAGGTTCGATGTAATCCAGGGGCGATCTTCAATCCATTATGTTTCATCCCCGGTCTGTTATGCAATAGGCGAGCTCGATTTCTACCGTGTACAGATAGTCCCCATTCGGTTTTCGAAGAGTAAATGATGAGAAATGATATGAGCCTCAGATTCTCACTATACGAGCATCTGATTCTCACTCTGATAAATGACAACAAATCCATGATGTAAGTGATAAGAATAGTAGAAACGTCACGTCGGTGCAGTCTTCAAGGCATTAAAAGTGTGTCAGTAAACGGTCTGCCGCTTCAGGATGCGAACCGCTGTTTTGAGAAAACTATAATACCCTTTTCATCCATTCATTAGAACTTTAACATTCAAATATTTGCACTTGTGTTTTTGAAGAAAACTTCATTACTCTCATCTTCAAACCTCTTCCATTCTTATTTTCTGAAAGCCTTCATAAGTTATCTGCTAATTACACCTCCTTCTTATCAGCACCTTCTTTTCTCCTCTATTTAGAAGCCATGGTAAAGACTTCAAAATCCGTTCCTCAAAAAGAAACTCCCTCTTCCTCGAAACTGACTGAGAACGTTTTGCCTGTGGTTACTGAGGAATCGACACCGGAACCCCTTCTAAAGATGTTCGTTCCTACGGGGTGTCCAACCGGAGCCGATTTTAAGGTTGAGAAAACCTCCTCGGTACCGGGTTGGTGCAAACCGGTCTCGAGATACATATGTTCGGTTACCGACAGTGTTCTCGATAAGGTCAAGGAAGACTGCAACTGGGTCGGTCAACACGTAATGGTTCCTACGCCCGAGGAAGCAATTGCCACCCACGTGGAGGGTTTTTTAAGTGTTTAAATCCCTTCACATTGGGCCCTTTGGACCCGGTCATCATCGCCTTTTGTAAAAGGTACGAGGTGAGCCTAGGCCAAATACATCCTTCCTTCTGGAGGATAGTCATCCTCCTCCGCTTTTTGGTAAACAAGATCGAGGGGTGCCCCTTCACCATCGATCACCTCATGCGTCTGTAAAGTCCCCGACTCTATCGAGGGGGCTAATAAAACATGCCCATGGGGCCAATAAGGCCCCATTCTCGAGCATCGACAAGGATCGAGACCTAGGCTGGTTGCCGATTTGTTCGAGTGAAAACCTCGGACTTAATCCCGGCCGAGGACATGTCATTTCCTGAGAAATGGAACATGAAGCGTAACTATAACCTTGCCTTTAGGAATTTGTTTATCATTTCTCTTTTTCCCTTCTTCTTATCGATTTGTTGTGATGCAGCTATTGCTCGGATGCCGAATGCAGTTCCTCGACTCAAGGAGCGGGTCGAGGGCATCGTGTGGCAAAAACCCTATTCCGAGCGCGCGTGGCGTGAGCTTTCGAAGGGAAGATGGGAGGCCCGTTCTCATGGTGAGATTTTTTCTTTGACTTACATTCGACCTTATTTTCGCGCCGTCGATTTCTAACTTGTTTTACTTCCCTTTTGTAGGTTTATTAAAAGATGTTAAAATGAGGCCTCCACCCGCTGATGATGATATTTACATCGAGCCCTCTACTTCGAAGCAAGATAAAGAGAAGAAAAGGAAAAAGGCTTTGAGTTCTCCAGGCCCTGAGAAGAAGAGGCCAAAGAAATGATTGGCGCGTAAGCCCAAGGGAAGTGCCAGCGTCGAGCACTATCCCCGGGCTCACTCCATCGATTGAGGGATGAGTCCGACGGGAAAGGAGAAGACTTCGATCTAATGGCCAGTATGCCATCACGGCTCGAAGGGCAAGGGGACTCTGAACCAGGGGCAGGCGAAGTTGATTTTCATCATGTCGGGGAAGCCGAGGTGGAGGCAGGAGCTGAGGCTTCCGTGATGCAGGGAAAGCGCCGCAGGAAGCACTTAATCCAATAGAGATTGTCGAATTGCCCTCGTTCACAGAGTCAATGTTTAACGAGCCCAAGTAGCAAAGGAACGCCCTATTGAGGGAGCCCATAGATCGAAAGACCCTTTTCGTGGTTTTTGTCGATGGTGTGGATTCGACGGCCACGGAGGATGCTATTGGATTTAGCGATTTAGATATACTGAGGAAGAGCTCACCCTCTGAAACAAGCAGGCCTTCCTTGAGCCCGAAATTGTTCGATCGATTCCTTGTCCCGAGTGCCTATCCTGATCGGAAAAGCACCGTTGTCTTTTCCCTTCCTGAGGATGCCCAGTTTCTTTTCGCCCCATAGGGGTGGCCAATTATCTTTGGTGCTTGGTGACCGAAGAGGATCGGGCCAAAATGAACGAGGTGGAAGCGCCCTGCTTGTTCAACGAAGCTCAACAGGCATTGAATCGAGTAACTTTGGATGTTCCTTTATTATGTACTTAGATTTTGTCATAAGTAATCATAACATTTTCCTTTGTACTTGCAGGCCTCCGATATCGGGGAGAGTTCAAATGCCACGTGGCCGAGACTCGGGAGCTTACTAAGAAGACACCTTTAAACTTCTAAGTGAGCAGCTCGAAGGGAAGGCTAAGAGCCTCCGTGCCGAGCTGGAGGTTTCTCAGAAGGATCATGCTGACTTGGTCGAGCAGGTAAATATTTTCGAAGTAAGTGATGATGAATTTGATTGGTGACTGATGGCCAAAATCCGCAGGTCCAGCAAAAGCTCGATCGGATTGATCAGCTTCGAATTGAGATGGATGTAGTCAAATATGAGACCAATGAATGGAGAGGTAAGATGGATTGTTTGGCCTCAGAAAAAGAGGCAGTTTGGGCACAGCTAACTTTAGCCGAAATCCAACTAAGAACGGCAAAGGAAAGGGCCAGTCCACCCTCGAGGCTTTGACTTATCTACGGAGATTGAGGATGCCAAGGTGTTTGAAGCCGAGGCCAGGAATTTGCCTGTCTCAAAGAGGATGATTCCGAAGGTTCAGTCGGGTCCGATGAATGGGAAGACCCTGAAAATCCCGATGACAATGCGGGCTCCGGTCAAGAATAGGTCGCTTCTATTTGATTTTATTCCTTTCTATACTTAATATTGTGTGTCAAGGCTGCTCGGCCTTTGTAATACTTCATAAATACAACTTTTCTATTTCTTTTTGGTATTTCTCGAGTTCTTTCCTTTGATTTTTTTTTTTTTTGCAAAAATTGAAATGCCTTAGCATTAAGTAGTCATGTCCGGCATCCTGAATAGGCTTGGCTTTTGATTTCGTCATCTCTAAAGCATCGTGGAACTCGGTATATCCAGGAACTTTTTCCCTGAACTACTTATGCTCTTTAGAATATGACTTGCCGAGAGTGTGTTTTTTGTAAGCATTTGTTTTCTCGGGTTTTGTTAACCTAGAAATGGCCTTAACCCTTAGTTCGGGCAATGCCAAATAAGCTCTATGCCCTCGGGTTTTACCCGAAACGGCCTTAGCCTATTTGTTCAGGAAATGTCAAATAAGCTTCATGCCCTCGAGTTTAACTCTGAACGACCTTAGCCTTTTGTTTTTTGTATCATCTTTTTGTTGAGGCCATTCGGCCTTTGTAAAAATTTGTATCGGGGTTATTAAGCTCTTGTTAAAAGAACTTTTGATATATATATGAGGCTTTTTTCCCTTTCACAGCTTTTGAATTTTTCCTTTGCTTTTTTATTTGTATTCGCAAAGATCGAAATGCCTTAACATGAAATAGTTAGGTTGTGTTCGAAGGTTCGAACAAACATTACCTTTAACATTATTTCATTTTGAGGCATCGTGGGAATTCGGTGTTACTGAAAACATTTCCCCAAAGTAGTTTAGGTTTATAGTTTGCTGAGGGTAGCCTTTAGAACCAGTTAAGAAATTTCAAGGCCTTGCTGTTTTTGTTTTGGGTTTCGGACGTCTCCGAGCAATATTTATGTGGCCGTAGCCTTTATAGTTCGGGTATTGCCCTATGTTAATATCATTATCCCAAGTTATCCGGATTTGCCTAAGGTGGCAGTCCCCAAGTGGGGGTGGCCTTCGCCTATAAAGTTCGGGGGTTTCCTAATAGGTCTTATACCCCCGAAGCCTAATAGCTTGGACCATCTGAGTTTGTTTTTCGGATGGTCCCCGAGTGAGAGAGTGATTATTCGAAATCAGGTTAAGGCGGCCCTTGGGCTCGTTTCTTTTAGGGCATCGGAAGCAGGGAATTTCTTGAGAAATGTAAAGGAAAAAGTTTTAAAAGACAAGACACTTGCAAGGAAGAGACTTCTCTTTATTCGTGTGCATAATAGTAATGTATGTGTACATGCTTTGTGTTAGGTTTCAAGCAGTCTATGTGAGCATGGTTCATTTGACCGTTTGGCCCTTACATTGAATCCTATCAATCGAGACCCTTCAATCCTGAAGTCTCTTTCCATGCTAAAGTCGATATCAGAGAGTAACGCCCCTAGTGTTCGGGGTTGATCGAAGAGAGGCCTCGAATGCTATTCTGATCATCGTCACCAGTTCGTTATCGACCTTTTGTTCTAAGTTAGCATGATTTACTTGTTGCCTCATCAAAAACCTTGCCGTAAGACCCATTTGGGACAAAATCGGTTCAAGAGAAAATGAGTGCAATGCGTGCTTTCAGACCTAACATTTCGTATCGTCCCTTGTTGGCTACCTACAAGCGTTAGTTTAAATGTAAATAAAACAAAGAACGGGGCCATACCTTAGCAATAATATCGCTTCAAGTGAGTTATATTGCAGTTGTTCGGTAGTTTTTCACCGTTCATCGTTCCGAGCTTGTAGGATCCTTTTCCGGTGATTTCAACGATATAGTACGGTCTTTCCCAGTTCGGTCCCAAATTTCCCTCGTTCGGGTTTCGGGTGTTCAGTGTGACCTTTCTTAGCACTAATTCCCCGACATTGAAGTATCGAAGGTTAGCCCTTCTGTTGTAATATCTCTCGATCTGTTGCTTTTGGGCAGCCAACCGAACAAGGGCAGCTTCATGCCTTTCATCCAACAGTTCCAAGCTTGTATTCATTGCCTCGTCATTTGATTCCTTTTTTGCATATCGGAATCAGGTACTTGGCTCTCCGATTTCGACCGGTATTAGAGCTTCGGCGCCGTAAATTAATGAGAACGGGGTGGCCTCGGTACTGGACTTTGAGGCCGTACGGTATTCCCCTAGAACTTCGGGTAGGATTTCCTTCCACCTTCCTTTGGCATCAGTAAACTTCTTTTTGAGGTTTTGGAGTACGGTTTTGCTGGTCAATTTGACTTGTCCATTCCCACTAAGGTGATAAGGTGTTGACAGGATCCGTTTGATCTCATGATCCTCGAGAAACTTGGTCACTTTGCTGCCGATAAATTGTTTCCCATTGTCATATACGATATCGGATGGCACTCCGAACCGACATACGATGTGGTCCCAAATGAAGTCGATGACCTCCTTTTCCCTAACCTTCTCATATGCCTGGGCTTCCACCCACTTAGAAAAATAGTCAGTCATAAACAATATAAATTGAGCGTTATCTAGTGCCCATGGGAGGGGGCTAACGATGTCCATTCTCCACTTCATGAACGACTATGGTAATAAAACCGAGTGGAGCAGCTCCCCGGGTCGATGGATCATCGGAGCGTGTCTTTGGCATTCATCACATTTTTGAATGAACTTCTTTGCGTCTTTTTCCATGTCGATCCAATAATATCCAGCTCGGATTATTTTTCGAGTTAGTGATTCGGCGCCCGAATGATTTCCACAGGTACCTTCGTGGATTTCCCTCAAAACATACTCAGTGTCGCCCGACCCCAGACATATTGCAAGTGGGCTATCAAATGTTCTTCTAAACAAGGTTCGGTCCTCAGACAGGCTAAATCGGCAGGGCCCTCGACTCTTTTGGATCCGAGGGTAGTTTACCGAATCCGAGATATTCCACGTACTTATTCCTCATCGAGTTGATTTCAGCATGGCCTTCTTCCACCACTGATCTCATAAGTTTTACAACTTCTCCCGATTTGAATTCGCCGTCTTCGATTGATGACCCCAATTCAGCGAGGGCATCGGCCTCACTATTTGATCCCGAGGTACATATTGTAAACTCCATTCTTTGAAACCTATGTATTGTCACCTGTAATTTGTCCGAGTATCTTTGCATTCGTTCCTTTCTGAACTCGAATGTTCCATTGACTTGGTTTACCACAAGGAGTGAGTCGCACTTGGCTTCGATCACTTCCGCCCCCAAGCTCTTGGCTAGTTCAAGGCCTACAATCATGGCTTATATTCAGCCTCGTTGTTAGTCAATTTCACATTTTTAATAGATTGTCTAATTATATTACCTGTTGGTGACTTTAATACGATGCCAATTCTGGACCCTTTTGCGTTTGAGGCGCGGTTCGTGAAGAGGGTCCAGATTCCTAAGGAAGTTCCTGAGTTAATCAACAACTCTCTTTCAACCTCGGGTATTAGGGTCGGTGTAAAGTCGGCCACAAAGTCTGCCAAAATTTGAGACTTAATCGCGGTCCGAGGTCGATACACAATATCGACCCACTTATTTCTATGGCCCATTTGGCCAGTCGGCCCAAGAGTCCGGGCTTATGCATAACGCCCCTCAATGGGTAAGTAGTTAAAACATATGGGATGATATTGGAAGTATGATTTTAGCTTCCTAGAGGCGCTTAACAAAGCGAGCGCCAGTTTTTCCAAGTGAAGGTACCTAGTTTCGGCCTCACCTAAGGTTCTACTAGCATAGTAAATTGGATATTGCGTACCTTGCTCTTCCCGAACTAGGACTCCACTTACCGCTATCTACGAGACCGTCAAGTACAAGTATAGATGTTCGTCCTCCTTCGGTGTGTGAAGCAGGGGCGGGATTGATAAATACCTTTTGAGTTCCTCCAAGGCTTGCTGGCATTCCAAGGTCCACGAAAAGTTGTTCTTCTTCTTCAACAGTGCGAAGACTCGGTGGCATTTGTCGGATGACCTCGAAATAAATCGCCCCAGGGCAGCTACTTGCCTAGCTAACCTTTTCATAGCCATTACGTTGTCCACAACCGTGATATCTTTGATAGCTTTGAACTTATAAGGATTGATATCTATTCCCCGATTGGATACCATAAATCCGAGGAACTTACCCGACCCTACTCCAAACGCACACTTTTCTGGGTTCAGCTTCATGTTGTACTGCTTCAATATATTGAATGTTTCCTGCAAATATCTTAAATGGTTCTCTGCTCGCGGGGACTTAACTAACATGTCATCAATGTAAACCTTCATTGATGTTCTTATTTGTTTCTCGAACATCCGATTTACTATTCGTTGGTACGTGGCACCAACATTATTTAATCCAAACGACATTACGTTATAACAGTATGTGCCATACTCAGTGATGAAGGAAATTTTTTCCTGATCACCCGGATCTATCCGTATTTGGTTGTACCCGGAATAGGCGTTGAGAAAACTGAGGGCCTCGTGGCCCGTTGTGGAATCGATCATACGGTTGATGTTGGGCAACGGAAAAGAGTCTTTGGGGTATGCTTTATCCAAATCATTATAGTCTACACACATTCTAAATTTTTTCCCTTACGTTTGCTAACCAATCCCGGTATTTGACCTCCCAAATAGACCCTATTTTAAGAAGATTAGATACCTCATCCTTAATGAAAGCATGCTTGATCTCGGACTGGGGTCTCCTCTTTTATTTAACTAGATGGAACTTCGGGTCTAGGCTCAGCTTGTGAGTGGTTATCTCCGATGGGATATCTATCATATCGAGGTGGGACCAAGTGAATCAGTCTTCATTAGTTATAAGAAATTAAAAAGTTATACCTTTTGATCGGGCAAGTTTTCTCGCAATATGACTTGTTCCAGTTCCTCGACCGTCGATTTAGTGGCGTCGAAATAATCTGGGGCTATAAAAGATCTGGAAATCCCATAATCATCATCCTTGACTTCCCTTTGTTTGTTCGAATCTACCTAAGATGGTATCAATGATTGCTATTTTGCCCCGTTTTTGACCACATGGTTTGGGCCCTTCGATGTTGAAACTGTAGATGTCAGTGTCACCTCTTCAATCGCAAACATTTCTTTTATAGCCGGTTGTTCCCCGTAGACCATTCTAACTCCGTCAGGTGTTGGAAATTTCAATGCCTGGTGCAGCGTCGAAGGCACCGCCCTCATGTTGTGGATCCGTGGCCTTCCGAACAAAGCGTTGTACCTTATGTCTCCTCCGATTACATAAAACTTAGCTTCCTGTATGGTCCCCGCGGCGTTTATCGGTAATATTATCTCACCCTTAGTGGTTTCACATGCTATGTTGAATCCGTTTAGAACTCAGACTACAAGCACGATTTGGTCTTGTAGACCGAGCTGCTCCACGACCCTCGATCGAATGATGTTGGCCGAGCTACCTGGATCAAATAACACATGTTTAACTTGAATTTTATGTACGAGTATAGATATTACCAGTGCATTATTGTGGGGCTGTACAATCCCTTCTGCATCCTCGTCGTTGAAAGATAAAGTTCCTTCCGATAATGTAGTCTCGAGTTCATTTCTCCCTAGTGATGGATAATTTGGTGCATTTCAACATCGACACCTGAGGGATATCGACCCCACAGATGATCATGTTAATGACGTGTTGAGGTTTTTCTTGTTCTGCCTGTTTGTTAGAATCCCTGTTCCTGAAATGATTCTTGGCTCGGTTGCTCAAGAATTCTCAAAGATGTTTGTTATTGAATAGTGGGGCTACTTCCTCTCTCAGTTGTTGACAATCTTCCGTTTTGTGACCGTGAGTGCCATGATATTTGCACATTTGGTTAGGATCCCTTAGGGTTGGATCTTGATTGTAAAGGTCGAGGCAATTTGGTATCTATGATGCGTCTGATAGCTTATACAATTGCGGTAGCATCCACATTAAAGTTGTATTCCGATAGTCTTGGTGCTTCTTTAGGCCTGATGGACCTATCGAAGCTGTTTTTGGTCATGAGTCCCCGGTTGCTCTGGCCTCGGACATTTCTCCTTTCGTTTCTCTTGGAGTTTTGCCTGGACCGACTGCTTCTTTGATCTCCATTATATGGCTGATACCGATCCCTGTTTGGCCTCGGTTCGCTATTGATATATCTTTTGAGTATATCGAGGGTTCTAACAGGATAAACAGACCCCAAAGGAACTCCGAGCTGATCATCTACGACTCTGATTTTCGATTGATACCAGTTATGCACGTCGGCCCATGTAACAGCTGGGTATTCTATTAAGTTCTACTTTATGTTTTATGAAGCTACCAAGCTCCGAATATAAGTCCCTGAGTGAAAGCTTGAACAGCCCAATCATCAGCGACCGGCAGCAGATCCATTCGTTCCATTTGATATCGCGACACGAACTCTCTGAGCATCTCGTTATCCTTTTGTTTGACTTTGAAAATGTCTGATTTCCTAGTCTCGACCTTGATGGCACCTGCGTGTGCCTTTACAAAAGAATTTGCAAGCATAGCAAATAAGTCAATAGATTTAGGAGGTAAATTGTGATACCATATCATAGCTCCTTTCGACAGGGTCTCCCCAAATATTTTCAATAGAACAGACTCGATCTCATCGTCCTCTAGGTCATTCCTTTGATTGCACATGTATACGAGGTTACATGCCCGTTTAGGTAGGTCGTTCCGTTGGGCATACGAAATTTCTTGGGTATCGACTTCGAAGCCGCTATTGGTGGAAAAGGTTTTTGCACGAACTTCCTGGAATCCAGGCCCTTCAATACCGGAGGTGCTCCTGGGATTTGGTTTACCCTAGAATTGTACGTTTCAACCCATTTGTCGTTAGCCTCAATCTTCTTCTCCCCTTATTCTATTCGTTTTGTCAGCTCCTCGAGCATCTTTATAATCTCGGGGTTAGCCCCCGATTCATGTGTGTTTGACTTTTCTACGACCGGTTCGTCCATGCGAGTGACTTCCAAGGGAGGATCGGGCTCAACCCTGCTTGGTGCACGGCTTCGGTTCTGTAGCTGAGTTATCGCCGCCTATTGAGCCTTCAACATTTCGAAGATCACTCGTAGGCTGATCCCGTCTCCTTCAACGTTTTGTGTGTTTCGAGTTGCCGATCGGGCTCCTCCACGAAAGCTATTTTTGGGGTCGGTAGGAAAATTTGCATCGATAGCCACATGCGAATTAGCGTCATATCGGATATGCGATCGAAATTCTAGCGAGATAAGCAGGTGGTATCTCGTTATTGGGCGCTATGTTTTTATTTTCATGTTGGTGACCGGACTCGTTATCAACATGCAAAGGTGCTGATTGAGAGTTTGTCATTTTTGTATTATAGCCTGGAATCAAAGACACTTCAAAGAGCAAGTGTAAAGTAGTGTGTGTTATGGATATGTGTATCAAATAACCACTATTATCCTTAGCCCCATGGTGGGCGCCAAACCATTTACCCTTAAAATCGGATAACAATTGAATTTATACGCAGTTTTAAGGATACGTGATCTAACTTGATACAAAATGAGAAATTAGATTAAAATTGAAACTAATGATAAAAGATAAATGCAAACGACAGAACTTAAGCAGTTTTGGCCTTGAAGGTTGATCGCCCTTTGGCCAAACAATGTTACAATTGGTGCCGGAACAGTGTGATGAGATGATAATAACTAAAAAGTACAGTATATTACTTTAGAAGGCCAGTTACAATGCGTTTTACAAATAATCAAAACCCCCTTTATATAGTAGAGAAATCCTACTTTTGGGTATAATTCTGTATAAGGTAAAAAAATCTAATGATTTGCTAATTAATCGGTTTTATTGATATGTGCCGAGATCCTCGCTGTGATATTCGACCGGTTACGGATATTTCGGCCTTCCTATTTTGATTTGATAATGTATTCTCAAGCTAATTTGGAATCGGGGTCAGTTCCAGGGTTACAGACTCGATAATCTTGCAGACACATGTTCCAATCTCGTGCTTAGGTTCGATGGAATCCAGGGCCGATCTTCAATCCATTGTGTTTCATCCCCGGTCTATTATGCAATAGGCTAGCTCGATTTCTACCGTGTACACATTACTACTTGTTTTCACATACATACCTATAGTTGTCGAAAGTATAAGTCTTATAAATAAATCTCAACAATAAGCATTAATCGGTACGGTAAAAATGATAATTATCTACTATTGCAAATTCAACTACATTGGTAATATAAAAAATATTTAATTTAAATTCGTTAGTAAACTAGTGAATTGGTCCGCTCTTCGCGCAGTTATAGTAAATTTACAAATGATGTTTTGGGAATTTAATTAATTAAGATAGAATAAATAAAAGTTTTATTTTAAAGCATATGAATATTAATTCTATAAGTTTATTATCACAAATATAATATTTTATCTTTGAAGACAACTTGATCAACTCGCTGCGGTTGTAATCTCTTTAGTCTCCTCTGATAAGATGTCGTTGATGCACCGCTTAAATAAGTTTTAGCATTTGAAGTTTATTTAACGTAAATTACAAAGAACGGTCGAAAAGGTAAGCCACACTTTTGGAATGTTATTTACCCGAAAAATTGGATAACAATTGAATTTGTTCGCAGTGCTAAGGATCCGTAAACTAATTGATACTTTAATAACAATGTGGTAAAATGATTGAAATATGAGAAGAGGATGATGTAACCGTCGATGATGATGAACAAAGTAAAAGAATGTGAATCTTTCTTGACAGTGATAGTAATCGTATTTTGACAGCTAAAGAGAAAAGAGTTTTTTATTGATATCTTTTTCCTCCTTACAACTATGAGCCCAAATCCCTTCTTGTAGCCAAACAAGGTAAATTACCGATTATAGGATAAATCCCCTAAAATCCGGGATAGGATCTCCCCAAATCATGCTGTAACGGTTGAGACGGTTCAGACAATCACTCCTGCCGAAATATCCGGTGATAGGCTAAATGTGTGGCTTGAGTCCGGTCTTCGGTCCTATGGCATTTCCCAGTCGGTCGCATCCCATTCCGGTTGTGTCGAATATCGGACCCATCTCTTTATCTACGAATCGGATATCCACGCCGTAACTCTTTCTAATTGGGTCAGCCCTAACCCGAACCCGTGTATAAATACTTTACCCAATACAGATAGTCCCCTCGTTTATTAGAGAGAAAGGATAACAAACGATGTGAGTTTTCATTCACCGATCTCTCGAAGCTTGTGACCGATACATCCGATGGCGACGATACGTGTACGACACCAAATTGAGGCTACCCCTCGAAAGCAAACAGATTGTGACGGCGTCTTTATGACGTTCGAATAATGCCAAAATAAGCAACCATCACAGGTCCCATCCTTGGTCATCGTGTATGCTGCAGGCATTTAATGCGTGCATTTAATGCCTGACCGCTTCGTGCTTTGTGCCGCCGCCTTTAGTGAAATATAAATACCTCTTTTACCAGCGGATTAACCCTTTTCGCCTTTACGTTCGTCAACGTTTCTTCTTCTTTCACTTTTACTTACAAACTTTTGAGCCCTTCATTAAAACTTACTTTTACTCCTTCAATGGCGAAAAATTCAAAATCTATCCCTCCTAGACAAAATTTCCCACTGATACGGTTCGCACTGACGAGCCTTCATCGGAGCCGCCATTGAAAGCCTTCGTCCCTGTAGGGTGCCCTACCAGTTCTGACTTTAAAGTCGAGAAGGCATCTTCGGTTCCTGGTCGTGGCGAACCCGTGTCATACTACATTAGCTCAATCACCCACAATCATCTTGATAGGGTGAAAGTTGAATGTCATTGGGAAGATAAAGAG
Source organism: Nicotiana obtusifolia (assembly GCA_002018475.1). Lineage (NCBI taxonomy): Eukaryota > Viridiplantae > Streptophyta > Magnoliopsida > Solanales > Solanaceae > Nicotiana > Nicotiana obtusifolia. The sequence goes on along the minus strand of MCJB01005969.1, from coordinate 29,113 downwards.
GTGGTCATTCCTTCCCAAAATGAGTCCATTATCACCCACGTTGAGGGGTACCTCAGCGTGTATACCTATCCTTTTACCATGGGACCTATAGAGCCAATAATAGTAGAATTCTGTAGGAGGTTCGAAGTCACGCTAGGTCAAATCCACCCTTCCATGTGGCGAATCGTATACCTTTTTCGTTTTTTCATAGATAAGGTCGAGGGCGGTCATCCCTTCACTCTAGACCACATACTTCGTTTGTATAGTCCTCGTATGTTTCGAGGGGGATTAATAAAACTGACTCGCCGAGCCAGTAAACCTCCCTTTTCTAGCATCGATGAGGACAGAGATCGGGGATGGATGAGCAGATTTGTTCGAATCAAAACTTCCGACCTGATTCCGGCCGAGTCCATGCCGTTTCCGGAGAAGTGGAATGTCAACCGTGAGTATTTCTTCGATTGTTCCTTTCTTGCTGCTATTTTTCGATATATGACCGGAAATCTTTACTGTTTAGCTGTTCCCCAAGCTCTGGCTGCTATCGAAAATTTGGCGGGCTGGATTGGCAAAATAGCGGCCCAACGGACTTATTCGGAATGGGCCTGGAAGGAAATTTCGAAAGGGTTGTGGGAGGCCAAAAATCATGGTAACTTCCTTCGATTAAAGCATCTTTCAATAAGTAAACACCATACTTCAATTCTGAAAAACTTGATTTGTAGGTCTATCCAAGGATGCCGAGTTGAGATCGGCAGTCCTTTGTCCCCTTTCGATACCGGCCTCGGAAACAAGGGACAAAAGGAAATGGGGTCCCACGCAAACCGAGCCCACGAAGAAGAGGAGAATGCAGAAAAAGTTGGCTCGCAAACCTGCTGTCTCCACTGTTTCCGTGAGTGAGGGTTCGGGAGAGGAAGATGAAGGCCCCCAACTTACTCGCCGCAAACCTACTCAGGGAGTCCCCGAGCAGGTGGCGGATGATGCCGGTGTGTCCCAAGGTGATACGGGGGCAGAAGTCGGAGGCACGATCGATCCTCCGACCCGGGCACAAGAGCCTTCCGATCTCCCCGGAATGGCTCAACAACCCTCTCTTTCCGAAGCATCTCTGGAGGGGACCGGAGACGCTTGGGTTTAGCCGCCGGGCAAAATACTAGCCATGTCGGGAACCTTTGAGGATTACTTCGATGGGGTATCGTCATCAGATACCTTTGGTCTCGAGGTTCCTCGAAAGAGCCCCACGGCTGAATCGAGCAGGGCTTCGGTCAGTATTCGTCTGGTCGATAAATTCCCTGCTTCGAGCCTGCATCCTGAACGAAGAAGGATAGTAACCTTCTCTGTTCCTGAAGATGCTCGGGCGCTGGGACCTCCGGTCGGTATAGCAAACTACTTCCATCAGTTGGTGACGGAAGAAGATCAGGCCGCCATGGATGCTGTGGACTGGGCCTGCCTTTTCAATGAAGCCACAAGCATCGATCAAAGTAAGTGTTCTTCCTTGTTAAAATTTGATTTAATACTCCAATTCCGATGACTAGCGCTTTCTGGTTTAATTGCTTGCAGTCCACGGTGCTGCATAATGAGGTGTTCTTACGTATCAAGGAAGGGATGGAGCACGAAACGAGCCGTCGTAAGAAGCTCGAAGACCGGATGTCAAATACCCGGATTGAGCTGAACTTCTTAAGGAAGGAGCACGCTTCCTGCGTCGACCAATTAGAGGCGAAGAACAAGCTGTTGGAACGGCTGCGGGCTGAACTCGGTGAGTCCAATGCTGAACTGAGTCGATGCAAATCGAAAATAGAGCAGCTGAATTCAGATAGATCGACTCTTCAGGAACGGGTCGAGGTATTGCTTAAAGATAAAGAACTTCAAAACCTCGAAATTCAATCACTTGGCCAAGATCGGACGACTTTGTCTACCAAGCTTCAGGAGGCAGAGTCGAAGCTTATCAAGGACAAAGCCATTGCTGCCGATCTAATAGCCCAGTATAGGACCGATGCTGATATGGCCAGTATGCAGTCGAGGGCATTAGTGGATTATGCCAAGTGTCAAACTCGCCTCAATGTCCTCGAGGAGCTTCAAGCGCGAGGTCTCGACTTATCTTCTGAAATAGATGAGGCAACTAAAGCCGAAGATGAGTTGAGAAGAAAAACCTTCCCGGAAGAATTCGAGGATGGCTCCGACTAGTGTTGTTTTCCCTTCGTTCTGACCATGTAATTGCTCCTCATGAATATATAAAAGTTTTCTTTTGTTCTTCGTTTGTCGCTATCTGATGACTTGGCCTAAAATTGTGAATGACCGACCCATTGCTAATTTGACCTTTGGCCCTGAAACAAACTTCAAACACACAAAATGATAGTATTATTTGAAAATGACAGCCGATGTGGGGTCTTGGTCAAACTGTCGATTGTCTTTAGATTCGAGAAGGTCTACGTTTTGCCTCAGTACGGCTGCCCGATCTGAATCAAATAGATCTTGTACTGTGCTTTTAACAGAATTCAGCCTTAGCCGAGATTTAACTTGATCGACCAAGAATATTTATTTTCGTATTGTTCGGCCGTACCTGCAACTTGGTTTGTGTAAAGAGAATCATACGCTCCGACCTTAGCCGACTATGATCAAGAAGAAATCCTTATTTGGTCCAGCCTTAGCTGTCGTTCGACCTTATCGGTTTTAAACCTTATGTAATTCGGCCTTAGCCGTGATTCGACTTAGGCGCTTCGGTCTTAGTTAAAGCTTTGTTAGCTTCGAAAGGCCTTGGCCTGCCTGACCGGTTACAAGTTTTGCCTTATCAGGTCTTATTTAATTCGGTTTCATTGCGCGTCGACTGTTTACAAAATAGCAGCAAGACAAAAACCCTTAGGTTAGATGGGACAATATAGGCATCGAATAGTCTTTGCTATTATTTGAACAATGGTACATTTCGTTGATCGGAGGCGAGTTAGATCGTCCTACCAGGGTACGGCTCTTTCTGGCCGTTTGACCCTTACATCATTTCCTATCGATCTTTAATTTGGCCTCTCGAAAACAATTTAGGATAAAATGTAAGCTTTTCAGATTAGATATAGTAGCACGACATACATGCTGCCTCATTAAAAACCTTTCCGAAAAACCCAGATTGGGACAAAAACGGTCGAAGGGAAAAAGAGTGCAGCGCGTGCTTTCAGCCTTCTTGTAAGGTAGTCTTAGCTAGATGTCAATTCACCCTGCATAGGTTAGTATTGAAAAGTGTAAAGATAGCAAGAAAAAAGAGAAAAGCTTACCTTAGCAATAATATTTCTTCAAGTGGCTCACGTTCCAGTTGTTGGGTAGTTCTTTCCCATCTACGGTTCCCAGCTTGTAGGACCCTTTCCCGGTCACTTTCAAAATGGTGTAAGGGCCTTCCCAATTTGGCCCCAACTTCCCTTCGTTGGGGTCTCGAGTGTTGAGCGTGACCCTTCTGAGCGCCAAGTCTCCTGTGTTGAAATATCGGAGTCGAGCTCTCCGATTGTAGTACCTTTCGATCTTTTGCTTTTGAGCCGCCATTCGTACTAGGGCGGCTTCCCTTCTTTCATCCAAAAGCTCTAAAGTGGTGTTCATAGCTTCTTGGTTCGAGTTCTCAGTTGCGTACTGGAAACGGACACTAGGTTCGCCTACTTCAACCAGGATCAAGGCTTCGGCTCCATAAACTAGAGAAAAAGGCGTAGCTCCGGTACTCGTTTTCTCAGTTGTCCGGTATGCCCACAGGATTTCGGGCAGCATTTCTCTCCATCTTCCTTTTGCATCGACCAACCTTTTCTTTAGGCTCTGAAGGATGGTTTTGTTGGTTGATTCGGCCTGGCCGTTGCCGCTGGGATGGTACGGAGTTGATAATATCCTCTTGATTTTGTTATCTTCAAAGAATTTTTTTACCTTTCTGCCGACGAACTGCTTCCCGTTATCGCATACGATTTCGGAGGGCATTCCGAACCGGCATATGACATGATCCCATAAGAAGTCTATCACCTCTTTCTCCCTAACTTTTTCGTAAGCCTGCGCTTCTACCCATTTGGAAAAATAGTCAGTAACAAAAAGAATGTATTGAGCTTTACCTGGAGCTCGAGGAAGTGGGCCCACTATGTCCATTCCCCATTTCATGAATGGCCACGGAGAAAGGACCGAATGTAGCATCTCTGCCGGCTGGTGAATGAATGGTGCATGTCTTTGGCATTTGCTGCATTTGCGCACGAATTCTCTCGCATCTTGCTCCATATCGATCCAATAATACCCAGCTCGGATTATTTTTTGAACCAAGGCTTCCGAGCCCGAATGACTGCCGCATGATCCTTCGTGTACTTCCCTTAGTATGTATTCCGTATCTCCGGGACCAAGGCATAAGGCTAGAGGTCCTCCAAAAGTCCTTCTGTATAGAGTCCCATCGTTGGTCAAGCAGAACCGGGCTGCCTTAATTCGAAGTGCCCTCGATTCTTTGGGATCTTGGGGAAGTTTTGCCCGATTTCAGATAATCTACATACTTGTTTCTCCAATCCCATGTCAGGCTCTTAGAATTAACCTCGGCATGGCCTTCCTCGACTACCGACCTCATCAATTGCACTACTTTCTCGGAGTCGACCTCGTTATCATCGATCGTCGATCCCAGGTTTGCAAGAGCATCGGCCTCACTGTTTTGGTCTCGAGGGATATGTTGCAAGGTCCATTCTTTGAATTTGTGTAGAGTAACCTGTAGTTTGTCTACGTATCATTGCATGCGGCCCTCTCTAACCTCGAATATTCTGTTTATTTGGTTGACCACGAGGAGAGAGTCACATATGGCTTCAATCACCTCTGCGCCAAGGCTCTTTGCCAGTTCCAGACCTGCAATCATAGCCTCATACTCGGCTTCATTGTTAGTTAACTTTACCGTGTTGATAGATTGCCTAATGACATTACCGGTGGGGCGTTTCAGTACGATCCCCAAACCTGACCCTTTTGAGTTTGAGGCCCCGTCCGTGAACAGAGTCCATACTCCGGAGAGAGTCCCCGGGTTTTCTAGAAGTTGCTTCTCAACTTGGGGAATAAGGGACGGTGTGAAGTCGGCGATAAAATCGGCCAACACCTGAGATTTTATCGAGGTCCGAGGTCGATATTGGATATCGTACTCACTGATCTCTATGGCCCATTTGGCCAACCGGCCCGATAGTTCGGGTTTATGCATGACGTTCCTAAGAGGGTATGTAGTTACAACGCATATCGGGTGACTTTGGAAATACGGTTTTAACTTCCTAGAAGCGCTTAGCAGGGCCAATGCTAATTTTTCTAAATGTGGGTATCTCGTTTCCGCTTCTCCTAACGTCCTACTAACATAATAAATGGGGAACTGGGTGCCCTGTTCTTCCCTTACCAAAACCCCGCTTACGGCAACTTCCGATACGGATAGATATAGGTACAGCAGTTCGCCTAATTTTGGCGTATGTAGTAGAGGCGGGCTAGAGAGGTACCTTTTGAGTTCTTCTAAGGCGTGCTGGCATTCCGGTCCCCATGTAAATTCATTTTTCCTCTTCAACAAACTGAAAAATCGATGGCTCCTATACGATGACCGAGATATGAAACGACCTAGAGCAGCGATTCGACCGGTGAGCCTTTGAACGGCTTTGATGCTGTCGACGATTTTTATGTCCTCGATAGCCTTTATTTTATCTGGGTTGATCTCGATTCCCCTGTTGGAGACCATAAATCCGAGAAGTTTCCCGGATCCTACTCCGAATGCGCACTTCTCCGGATTTAGCTTCATGTTGTATTTTCTCAAAACGGTGAAGGTTTCCTGCAAATGACTAAGATGGTCCTCTGCTCGCAGGGACTTAACTAACATATCGTCAATATAAACCTCCATCGTTTTCCCTAGATGGTTTTCAAACATTTTATTAACTAGGCGCTGGTAAGTAGCACCGACGTTCTTAAGTCCGAACGGCATTACGTTATAGCAATAGGTGCCGTACTTGGTGATGAAGGACGTTTGTTCCTGATCGTCCTTGTCCATCCGGATCTGGTTGTATCCGGAGTAGGCGTCGAGAAAACTTAACGTCTCGTGGCCGGCCGTGGCATCGATCATTCGATCGATGTTGGGCAATGGGAAAGAATCTTTGGGGCAAGCCTTGTTCAAATCCTTGTAATCTATGCACATCCTTAACTTATTTCCCTTTTTTGGTACTACCACTACGTTAGCTAGCCATTCGGGATATTTTACTTCCCGGATGGATCCTATATTTAGTAATTTAGTTACCTCTTCGTGGATGAAGGCCTGTTTGGCTTCGGACTGAGGTCTTCTTTTTTGCTTGACCGGCCGGAATTTTGGATCGAAACTTAGCTTGTGTGTTGCGATCTCCGGAGGTATGCCTGTCATATCTAAATGGGACCAAGCAAAAGAATTTTCGTTAGTTGCAAGAAAAGAAAGTAATTTTCTCCTGAGCTCGGTATTTAGGCCCGAGCCTAGGTATACCTTACGATCGGGTGCATCTGGTCAGATAGGGATCTGTTCCAGTTCTTCGATCGTTGATTTGGTCGCATCGGTTTAATCGGGGATCACAAAAGACCGGGAACCCCGAAGTCGTCGTCGTCAACTTGATCCTGTCCGCCTTCCTCTGTTGAAGGCGGCTGTTGTGATTGCTATTTGGACTCTCGGTCATGGCCCGCTGGTTTTGTCGTTCCATCGATCGCAAACATCTCCCTTGCTGCATGTTGTTCCCCATAGACGGTGATGACTCCTCCCTCCGATGGGAACTTCAGCATCTGGTGTAAGGTGGATGGTACGGCCCTGATGTCATGTATCCATGGCCTACCGAGCAGGGCATTATTTCATGTCTCCCTCTATCACACAAAACTTTGACGCTTTGGTCGTCCCGGCAATATCAATCATTAAAGTTATTTCTCCTTTTGTCGTTTCTGTGGCCATGTTGAATCCGTTGAGTATTCTAACTTCGGAAACGATTTGACCGGTCAATCCTAGTTGTTCGACGACCCAAGACCGGATTATATTGGCCGAACTACCAGGGTCGACCAAAACACGCTTTATCCGGGTATCCCGTACCAGCATAGATATCACTAAAGCGTCGTTGTGGGGTTTTACCAGGCCATCGATCTCTTCATTGCTAAAGCATAGAGTCCCCTCGGGTGTGTAGTCTCGGGTTCGTTTTTCCCGAGTGATTGAAATTTTTGTGCGCCTTAACATCGGGACTTGGGGCATATCCACCCCTCCAATTATCATGTTTATGGTATGCTTCTGTTCCTTCTGATCAACCGGTCTACCTCGATTTTCATAATGATTCTTAGCTCGATCACTAAGAAATTCCCGAAGGTGACCATTGTCAAGCAACCGGGCTACTTCTTCCCGTAGTTGTCTGCAATCTTCAGTTCTATGACCGTGTGTACCATGATATTTGCACACGAGGTTCGGATCTCTTTTAGATGGATCCGTTTGTAGAGGTCTGGGCCACCTAGTTTCTTTGATACGCCCAATTGCCGATACCAGAGTTGCTGAATCGACGTTGAAGTTGTATTCGGACAACCGGGGTGCATCTTGTCGATCACCTAATTTCTCGAAGTTAGTCTTCGGCAATGGTCTTCTATTTCTCTCATATTTATTTTCTTGTTTCGGGGACTTGGGTCCTCCCGAAGTAGCTCGCCGGTCTTCCGGATAAGGTCGGTATCTGTCTCTATTTGACCTCGGTTCCCGAAGATTACCCCTTTGAGACCGGTCGAAATTCTTGATAGTATAAGAGGAACTTGAACCCGCTCCGACCTGATCGTCTTTTATTCTGATCTTTGACTGATACCGGTTATGAATATCCGCCCAGGTGATTGCCGGATACTCGATTAAGCTTTGTTTAAGCTGCCTTGAAGTCGCCGAACTGTTGGTATTCAACCCTTGGGTAAAAGCCTGTACCGCCCAATCATCCATGACCGGAGGCAGATCCATCCACTCCATCTGGAACCGAGACACGAATTCCCTAAGTGTCTCATTGTCGAGTTGCCTGACTTTGAACAGATCCGATTTCTTCGTTTCTACTTTAATGGCTCCCGCATGAGCCTTTACAAATGTATAAGCCAACATAGCAAACGAATCGATAGAATTTGGTGGCAAATTATGGTACCACGTCATCGCCCCTTTAGATAGGGTTTCTCCGAACTTCTCAATAAGACAGATTCGATCTCGTCGTCTTCGAGATCGTTTCCCTTTATTGCGCAAGTATACGCTGTCACGTGCTTGTTGGGGTCCGAAGTCCCGTTATATTTTGGGATGTCGGGCATTCGAAACTTCTTCGGGATCGGCTTCGGAGCAGCACTAGACGGGAACGGCTTCTGCACGAACTTTTTGGCATCTAAGCCTTTAAGAACTGGAGGAGCGCCCGGTATTTGGTCGACTCTTGAATTGTATGTTTCGACCTTCTTATTGTTATCCTCAACTCGTTTGGTTAATTCTTCGAGCATTTTGATAATTCCGGAGTTAGCCTCCGAACCGCTCCCATTTAGTTGTGTTGAGGCCGGTTCACCTCGTACGGGTGCAGCATGTGGCGGGACACTATCCGTTCCCACCTGGTTCTGAACTCGATTTTGCAACTGTGCTATCGTTGCCTGTTGATTTTGCAGCATCTCAAAAATCGTTCTGAGGCTAATTACTTCCTCTCCATTTTCCTGCATTCCTGAACGATTTTCACCCCGAACGCTGTGTGAAGAGCCCGACACCTGGTTGGCATCAAATGCCATTTGGGAATTGACTTCTACTGGACCTTCATGCTCGGGTATGACATCATCTCCAACTCGATTGCTGAGTTCATTGTTGTTTGGAAGTGACTGTGCCATGTTTGATCTGGTGACCTGAAAAACAGAAATTTCTGCAAAGAGCAAGCGTAAAATTGTGTTTGAAAAAAGATGTATCAAAGGTTTATTGATATCCTTAGCCCCACGGTGGGCGCCAAACTGTTTACCCTAAAAATTGGATAACAATTGAATTTGTTCGCAGTGCTAAGGATCCGTAAACTAATTGATACTCTAATAACAATGTGGTAAAATGATTGAAATATGAGAAGAGGATGATGTAACCGTCGATGATGATAAACAAAGTAAAAGAATGTGAATCTTTCTTGACAGTGATAGTAATCGTATTTTGACAGCTAAAGAGAAAAGAGTTTTTTATTGATATCTTTTTCCTCCTTACAACTATGAGCCCAAATCCCTTCTTATAGGCTACAACTATAACTGTAAACAAGGTAAATTACCGATTATAGGGTAAATCCCCTAAAATCCGGGATAGGATCTCCCCAAATCAAGCTGTAACGGTTGCGACGGTTGAGACAATCACTCCTGGCGAAATATCCGGTGATAGGCTAAATGTGTGGCTTGAGTCCGGTCTTCGGTCCTATGGCATTTCCCAGTCGGTCGCATCCCATTCCGGTTGTGTCGAATATCGGACCCATCTCTTTATCTACGAATCGGATATCCACGTCGTAACTCTTTCTAATTGGGTCAGCCCTGACCAGAACCCGTGTATAAATACTTTACCCAATACAAATGTCAACCAAATTGCTACTCCGGAGGTTATGAAATTTTAACCAAGCATAGATATGCAGTAAGGACACATTGGTTAGAGAATTTGTTTCAAAATATTATATTGAGGAAAAAAAGGTAATGAAATCCGCTAGCCTTCCTTCACTACTTAAATATTATTCATTATTAATATTTATTAGTAATTGTATTTAGAGAGTTTGGGGCTTACCTACGTCCTCCTGCCAAATTCCCTTCCTTATCATGAAATGATCTTCATAATAATAGTTCACTAATGTAATAATTCTTTAATATTTATTAATTCATAATTGGATTTGATACTTTTGAATACAAAAAAATTATAACGTAATTTTTCTGCATTTTGTTTCGTTTAAATGTTTGTTTACCCGTGAAATGGTACAGTTGAATTTATACGTGGTTTCTAGATAAGTAAATTAATTTAATCCTCAAATAAATAAATAATTGAAATGTTACGCAATACTTAGACTTGAGATATAGACGAAACAACAGAAGCAACAATTATGCGAACAAGGTTTCCGGACACAATAACAAAAGAATCGAGAAATTAGAATATAAGATTAGATTGAGTTTTGTATAAAATATAGTGTAAGTTCGCCAGAAAATTTCTCCCCTTTACAATGACAACTGAGCTCACTATTATAGCAATGAAGAAGGTCCTAGGGTCGTGCCCTACTTTAATATTAATTATGAGGGGCATTTATGAAGATGTAACAATGAACGTAAATGCCAAATTCCTTATAACGGATAATTGCTCTTAATGCTATGAATATTCTCTATTGAATGCTACTAGGGGAAGCGCATTTATCACATCTTTATGAGCATTATTCTTCCCGGTGAAAAACAAAACAGTTGTCTTCAGTCTTCAATCATTTCCCTATCTTGGGCTCCACGTGTCCCTTTCTCGGATGGCCACATGTCATAACATATTTTACCCAATATAGATAGTCACCCTGCTTTCCGATGACATAACTTTGCGTTATCGGAAAGTTGGTAGAAATACTTTTTTGGCGGGAATTACTATAATTCTCTCTAAAAAGGCTTCTGACGGTTGATTAGACGCATGTCTCTCCGAATTTAATGCCCCGAACACGCGTTTTCCCATGATTCAGCACATCTTTTGCCGATTATCGAGGTAATCCTAGCCATGAATTTAGCCGCCAAAACTTTACTTATACGTATCAACTTCCACCCTTACTTCATAACTTTTCATACTTCCTTCATCTAAATTGCATATTGTTTCTTCATTTTTTTTCTAATTCTCTTCAGACGAAAGACCCTTTCTTTCCTACAATGGCTTCTTCTTCGAAACGTATCGGATCCTCAAAAAGCAAAAACAAAGTCTAGGACTTGGCTCCTCCAACAGTGGGCTCCATCATCTCTAGAAGTCTTATTACCACAAAAGACTTCGAGAGAAATTCCCTACTGCTAATTCTCATACATGGGCCGTTAGCAGGTATCCTTCTTCCATACGTCCTTCGAGCATTCCTACTGTGAAGGAAGACTGTCACTGCCATGACTTAGGAATTATCGCTCCTGATCTATCGGAGTGCATCACCCTTCCTAAGGAGGGTTTTACATATGTTTACACGTATCCCTTTACTTTGGGTGCGTTTTCTTTGAGCATACAGCTTGACTCCGTGATTGTGGAGTTTTGCCTCCGTTACCAGGTGTGTTTGGCACAAGTAAGTCCGTCTGTGTGGGAGACGGTTGCTTACCTTCGGCATTTGTGCCAGAAAACTGGAGAAGAACTATCCTTAGGTCACATGTTGAATCTTTATTCTCCTAAAATCTTCCACAAGAGAATGATAAACCTCTGCAAGCGTGGCTGTCGCACCTCGTTTTCTCGCTAAAGCGGGTTTCGACGTGTGACAATTCTTTTAGTGTAATAAAAGAGAAGAATCACCACCAAATAATTTTTATGCTGTGTTAGGGAACCTATTTGCAAATAACTCTGTTTGACTAGTCCGTGTCACCAAAGATCGGGTAAGGGCTCAAATTTCCTCAGAGAGAAGGTGTTAGGCACTCTTCGAGGTCTACAACTATGGGTCCCCCCCGAACTTTAAATTATGTGGATTATGTAATTAGGTTAGGTGATCAAATAAATAAAGGAAAATTTAGAAGTCGAAGAGTCTTATTAGGACATAAGAGAATAGGCACAAATCTTAATGACTACAAGGATACAACTACATTGATTTATGTTAAATGACTAAGTGTATATAACAAATATATGAAGAACGGGGGAGGGGGGGTGGATCCTAAGTTTTTTAGCCAAAGGATCAAACTCTTGCAATATAAATAATACTTCGCAACTCCCTAGAGGTAGGGGTTGCTCATATTATTCAGCGGGCAACAGACTATTATCTCCTACTACCTGATTACTATGTTAAAGTTGTTTACCTAAAGGCACTCTAATTCAATTCTAGGTCGTACCTTATGCGTGCACTACCCGTCCCATACCCATAGTCCAGGAGGCTTTGAACCTCTATTTGGTGGTTCTAGACTTCACATGGGATGCTTAAAAATGAGAAAACTAGCGCACATTCAAAACATATAGAACTACACATAAACGCAAGAAAGGGTTCAAGTTAACCTCCATACACAAATAGCAAATTGCACGCGGGCAGATTCAGCAATATACAGTTTTCAAGATCAAGACTTAAAGTCCTATATGCATGGTTCCTAGATGATTCTGGATTTCCAGCAGTGTTGCAACTTTAGGCTAACAGATTCGCAGATTAAAGGCGTAACAAACCTGTAGGCATGATCTCCAATTATCTGCATAATGAGGCAATGGAACGATCCTAGAACCCTAAATTACCAGTGCTGATTTTATAGACAAGTTTCTTAGGCAGGCGACAGTGTCCTATAGGCAGGATTTCTAGTAGTTAATAATCGAAATTTATTTTATATACTTTATTCCTATAGGCATGTCGCCTAAGCGTGGCAATGCGGCGAAGTAACAAAGTAATTGATTGGTTGAATAAGATCCTATAGTCATGATATCTAAAGGAGCAACGTAGTAAGAGCAATAGAAACAATTGATTGATTAATTAATATAAAACCTATAGACATGGTATCTAGGTGAACATTAGCAAAACATGTGTTATTGTATCATATAGGCATGCTATCTAAAGCGTTTAGCAGTACACATAGAAAACAAGTGTAGCAATTATTTGAGCCAACATGTTTTGACAAGTTAAGTGAAGTGTGTGTGTGATTCCTATAGGCATGATTTCTATTAGTGTGCAACGCACTAAACGAAATCATGTAAGGCATGCTGAACGAAATAACAAATAGAACACATAAACCCTATAGGCATGTTTTCTACCTTTTTATGCAAGCATTAGAATATACCCGTCTCCCCAAATTCATTAGCACCCCAATTGTTTATTTATAAATTATTATAGGCTCAGATAATGAATATAAGTATAAATATTACACAAGCAACAACAGCAGGCCCAAAAGGATATAACCTAGTACTGCCTGGGCCCTTAACAAACTCATTCTTTGCACCAGCAGCAAACCCGGACCCAAACTCGACTCAAGTATTAGAGTATGCCCATTACACCCTTCAAACTCATATATAGACCCATACCAGGTAGAAGTGGAGGATTCACTCACCCAAATGTGGCAGATGAACAACTTAGCCAAAAAACTACTCACTAAATTAGTTAAGAAAACTCTAAGTCCACACACTCAGTTCTTAAGAGTATAGCTAGCAGTAGTTATAAGCCAAAGGCAGATAGACAAGATAACTATAAATTGGAAGGCGCATGAGACATATATGAAGCAGGTTCATCTTTATATTTCCAGAAAAAATGTTTGAAGTGACAACATTGAGCAACATGAGCTAGCAAGCCACTCCACATAGAGTTTCAAAGTAAATAATTATTCAGGACCAACCTAAAGAACTTCAAATGACAATATAGCATAAGACAATGTTGTAATATGGGATGGTTAGATAGCAGAGAACATGCTACCTGACAATTCGAGGAATACAATCATCAGAGTTACAGATAGCAGAGAAGCATATTTAGGCTAGATATTAAGACAATGTTGTAACATGGGATAGTCAGGGATCAATTTTCAAGGTAATAGTAAATTACACATAAACGGTTCAGCAGAAAGAGACTTATTAAGGAAAATTCTAGGCAGTCATTGATTCCAAAGGAGTTCCAGTACAAATGTTCAAAGTGAGGTATGAGAAAGGGTTCGATACTAAACGGTCAATGTAGGAATTTAAGCATACATAAATTCGACAGCATCAAACAAGCATAACAGCTTAGAATTCTCCCAAATTGACTAAACATGAATGAACATATGCAAACTTATACAAGTTCTGATGAAGGATTGCAGAAGGAATTCTAAGCAAGGTCGCCCTAGTATCATATTGGCTAGAAAGGTCCGCATAACACAGATGTTCAAAAGCATGAACACAAACAAGGAAGAAATATAGTTGCAGGGTTCAATTTCAAGTTGTATTTTCGACCAGGGACTCCGAAGGCACATTTTGCAGGGTTCAATTTCAAGTTGTATTTTCAAAGCCGATTGAAAATTTTCATCAGGTCTGCTATGTGATCCGAATGCCTTTTAGATTTGATGATAACATCATCCACGTACACCTCTATTTCCTTGTGTATCATGTCGTGGAAGATAGTCGTCATGGCCCTCATGTAGGTGGCCCCAACATTCTTCAAACCAAATGGCATCATTTTATATCAATATATTCCCCATGGGGTGATAAAGGCAGTCTTTTCGGCATCCTCTTCATCCATCCAAATCTAGTGGTATCCTACGAAACAATCCACAAAGGAGTGGAGTTCATGCTTGGCGTGTTTGTCAATCAGTATATGTGTATGTTGGGCAGCGGGAAATCATCCTTAGGACTTGCTCTGTTGAGAACTCGGTAATCGACACATACCCTAGCCTTCCCATCTTTCATTGGAACTAGCACAATGTTGGCTAACTAGTTCGGGTATTCGACCACTTGGAGAACCTTGGCTTTGATTTGCTTGGGGACCTCCTCTTTTATCTTCAAACTAACATCTGGTTTGAACTTTCTAAGCTTCTGCTTTACCGGTGGACACATGAGATTGATGGATAGCTTGTGTGCTACTATTGATGTGCTCAAACCAGTCATATCGTCATAGGACCATGCAAAGATATCCTCAATATGAGTTTCCTTGACTATTTCAGAATCCCCTAAGTCAATGGCCTCAGTTTCTTCCAGATTAGACTTCGATTTGTTTTCAAAATTCTCTACTTCTTTGACAATTTTCTCAGTTATTATGTCATCTTCTAGATATTTTGAATCACTGTCCTATGTTATGTTGTCTCATTACATGTCACAGTTGTAGGCTCATCCGGATATGTAATAATTATACTGAAAAGAGTGTAGAAAGATAACAATAAATATGAAAAGCAGCAATGCATGAACACTTTAAATGTCAACAAATACGACTCGATGGCTCTAGTAATTATTTCAAAACAAAATACTGAAATGTCTTAAATGCCCAAAACTATTTAAATATTATTCATGCTAATTTGCCAGGCTACCCAAGAACTCGACGAGCTCGAGACGGCGTAGCGGTCTAGTTTTTTAGAACAGCTCCCTCTTCCATTGTCTGAATTGTAAGGTCTTGCTCTTCCTCCTCCTCAACAATGGCACTGCAGTCCATGTCTTCTTCATATAGAAACAGCTTCCTCATGCCAGCCAAAACCTCATCTTCCTCAGATGCCCACATCATGCCAGCCTGATGGAATGTCTGGTGAAACGGTGGTATGGGGTGTTCTAGTGGATAATAAGGGGTACGCCATGGCAGTGTCCGATCCTGATATTCTTGCCATGTATATTCATATCTGGGTCCAAAGGTCGTGTCATGATATTGTGATTGTACGGGTTTGGTGATCCCCTGAAGCTTTTTGCTGAGACCCTTGCCTGGTTCATATCCCGTCCACAACAATATACTTTCTATCTTCATGCTACACCATCGATCCTTTTCAATTGCGTTCACCCGCTCAACATGGTGATATGTTTCCCCACCCAACTTCCTCCTGTTTTCGATGACTAGAATGGTCTGATTGGTATAGATGGTGTTGCTTCCATGTCCGTGAATGATCACCTCTTGATGATTCCACTCAAACATCACAGCCTGGTGCAAAGTTGAAGCCACTGCCCCGTCTGCATGTATTCATGGCCGTCCCAAAAATAGATTGTAAGTAGAAGATATATCTAGCACTTGGAACTCAACATTAAACCAAGTTGGACCCATTTGTAGATCGAGGTTGATCTCTCGGATACTGGCTCTCTTAGATCCATCGAACGCATTCACATTCATGCTTCCCATTCGTATCTCGTGTAGGCCTTTACCCAATCTCTTTAGAGTGGTCAGTGGGCATATTTTCAGACTCGAACCTCCATCTATCAAGACCCTGGCGATGAACTTATCCTCGAATTGCACTGTAATGTGCAACGCCTGTTGTGACTCAGTCCTTTTGGTGGTAACTCATCTTCGTGGAAAGTGATTTTGTGGATCTTCAATACCTATCCGACCATGTTAGCCATCTCTCCACTAGTGATGCCGGCGGGTAAATAAGCTTCACTTAACACCTTCATCAAAGCATTCTTGTACGCTTCTGAGTTTTGCAACAGTGATAAGATGGATATCTGAGCAGGAGTCTTGTTATGGTGGTCAACAACAGAGTACTCCCTTGCTTGTATCTTCCTCGAGAGATCGTCAGTGCCAGTCTCAACAACAAGCGGCTTAGGTGCAGCTTCCTTGTTTGTTCCTCCCAGATTCTCATGTGTGTAAACTCTGCCAATCTTAGTCATACCTTGCGGCACCTGTTTCTTCCATTTTGTCTTTTCCCTTTCTCCTTGCTTCCGCAACATAATCCCACGAGATGGCATCAAACTCGTAAGATGGTGTGGGAGCTACCATTACAGTGAAGGGCGTAGCTATCTCCACTTCAAATGGCACCTGGGTTTGTACCACAACTGGCGTGAGGGTGACTGGAGATGTTTTAGGAGCGTCTCCCTCTCGAATGAGTCTAATGGACCCTTCATGATCCCACTCCTCATCTATTTCTTTCATGTTCACTCCCTCACCTCTATGATCCAGGAGAGGGTTGTTGCGAACAATTGGTGCAGCTTCCTTTCTTGTATAACCTAAGTGTCGATCAGCGTCTGAATCTTGTCTTTTAACGTGTGGTACTCCTCAATAGTATGACCCTTTAAGCTGAATGATAAGCATATGTTTTGTTGGGGTCGATCCATTGGGAGGGATTTTCCACAACAATAGCAGGAATAGGGGTGACGAAAGCTGCCTTTAGTCTCACATACAGTTGGGCTATGGGTTTAGCAATTGGGGTGTATTGTCTAGGTAGTTTGCGGTCTAAATTTGGACGTGGCTTTGGGTAGTTTAGGTGAGCGGGTAGAGGTGAATGGTAATATGCAGGTTGAGTGTTGTAGGTATGGTAGGTGGTGGCAGGGTATGGGTATTTTTGTGGTGAGGGTTGATATGTGGGTGGAGGTGTTTGGTACGTGAGGGGAGACTTAGGGCCCTGGGCTACCATAACGGCACCCACTTCTTTCTTCTTTGAGATACCTCTTGAATGCAAGGCTTTATTCGTGGCTTGCAGCGCCTCGAATTGGTTACCATCCCGCTCTTGATTCCTTCTCCTATTCTTTCCCTTAACTTGATGATGTCGGAGAACTTGTGATTTTCAATGACCATCAACCTTTCGTAATAATACGTATCTTGAGCCCTAACAAAGAACTTGTTCGTTTGTTCTTATTCAAGTGTTGGCCTCACCTTTGCAGCCTCTAATCTCCAATGAGTAGCATACTCGCGGAAGGTTTCTGTCGACTTCTTTTTGAGGTCTTGAATGTAGAAAATGTTTGGCGCATTTTCCATGTTAAATCTGAATCTATCCATGAAAACCGATGCCATACTCATGCAATTAAACCACTTCTTTGGGTTTTGACTAATATACCAAGACAAAGCGTCTCTTGTAAGGCTTTGCATGAACAGTTTCATGCAGATTTGTTCATTGTTACCCACTCTTGCAAACTTGTCACAGTATGTTCTCAGATGCACCTTTGGATCACCAGTATCATCGAACATCTCAAACTTGGGAGGTTTGTAACCCTCTGGCAGTTCCACATCCGGCTAAATACACAGGTCCTCATAGTTTAGAACTTCACCGCCTTTCCCACCTTCAACACACTGGACTCTTCCTATGAGTTTCTTGAGTTCCTCTGCCATGTTTCGAATGGGTTGGTCCTTCTCAGTTAGTTCGGGTATGTATAGGGTTTGCGGCGGGGTATGGGGTAAGGTTTCCACATATATCAAATTGCTTTGATGAGTTCCTGGAACTTTGGTATAGTGGTGGTCTAGTTTTGGGGATGGGGAGTAGGTTGTGGTGCATTTTGGGGAGTGTGATAGGTGGTGGTTTGCGGGTATTGAGTTAAATGATGGTAGTGGTGTTTAGGGGTTGGCACAGGAGGTGGTTTAAGGTTATGGGGAGGTTCGGGGTTATGATGCTGGTGTTGTGCGGGAGAGTTCGGAACAATGGTTGGTGGATTTTGATTTTGTTTTGTGCGTTTTGTGGTGGTGTTTGGTTCTGGGTAGTCGAGTTTTGCTGGTTGATGTCGGGAACATTGAGGGTAAGGGAGAGGTTTGCCAGATTTTGGACCTGCTCAAGCTCGCCCTGTGATTCCAGGATTTTCTGCTCCAAACATAAGACCCACTTATTCTGCCCCGAAGTACTTCTGCCATCTGACGTTTCAACGTTTTCTGCCATAGCAGCATTGTCTTTCCTGATACCGATTAAATCATCCATTTTCTCTTTGCCCTTGCTTTTACTTTTCAGGTCGTTAGGTGGAGGAGGAGGTTGAGGACCTCTGGACTAGTGTGGTATGCTGATAACGCCAGTATGCATAAACCAACCTTTGGGAACGGGAGTAATAAAAAAAGAAAGAAAAAGCAAAAGATAATCAAGTCAGTAAGGTAAAATAAAAGAGTGTTCGCAATATTAAACATGTCTCACAATGTCATGCAATAATTCACATCCTAATTTGGGGCCCTCATTGTGCCTGAGGTAAGCTTAAGCGACACAAAGACTTGGAGAAAATTGGTGCAAACATTTGCTTCATTTCATTAATGAGAAAATGAGTCGAAACAAGCTTTTACTAAATTGATGATAATATGATAAAGTTACTAATGGTATTTAGCCTTATTACATCGAAATCTATTCTAAGCTAGAAAGCAGTAAAGAAGATCATCTCCTAATCTACTGGGTCCCTGAAGGACCTTCTCCATGCTTGGCTCTTTTTCCCCCATCAATTAGATTTCTCAGATCGTGCATATCCAACAATAAGTAAGCTTTCGCCAGATTTCCTCCTTCATCATCGTCCATGCCTTAACAATCCGAGAGTCTCTTTCTCATCTTCCCTTCTAGTTCCATCAGTCCTTGTTCCAGGTATTCCAATCTTTCCGTTGACTTAGTGGCAATCTCCTTCCATTCCCTTATTGCTTCCATGTTTACTTTGTGTTGCTCCAGAGGTTTTGCTTCGGACTCGAACACCCTTTTGTGTAGCCTCTTGTAATTAACCTGTGCCTCAGCCATTTCATCTGTGACCCTATCTTTCATATTAACTCCCGGCTTGATGTCCCCCGCTACGTCGTCTTCTAGCCATGACAGATAGTAGTATATATCACCGGCTCGATACCATTCAGGCTCAATAGTTTCCCCTTCCACAATGATCTTTTAGTTCCACATGTGTTGCGCTTCGAACTTGAACGGAATGACATCTCCCTTGAAATCTGCCTTGTACTGAACCATATTGGAAACCCGAGGTATGACTTGTTTTCTTCCAGCTTGTCGCATTACCCTTATTGGAGAGTAAGGGTAGATACCTCAAAGCCCGATCAACACCAAGTGACTAGTCCCCTTTGATCTGATGATGAACTCACTACTAGGAATCCATTAAAGCATCCAATCCAGGCTTTGCGAACCTGTCTGGAATAAACGTCATTTTCTTTGGTTGATGGTTGGCTATATAATCATTTAGTGGCCTTCGCAGAAGCTATTGACAATACTCGCCCCTCTAAAAGTGTTCTAGCAGCCAGACTTGTAGCAATAGATTACAACCCTCAAAGTGTTCGAATCCCTGCTTGCACCGATCTAGAGCGTAGTACACTTCACCTAAGATCATTGGGATGATAGTACAAATTTGTCCTTCAATTCCATCTATTAAGGTCCTGGCGACCATGGCTAAGCGAGTACGAATCCTTCCTCCATTCATTGGAAATATCCCACAACCCTAAGTAGCGGACAATGAACACATAAACCCGGCGGTGCACCCATCCTAAGGAAGTAATGGCTAGTTCGTCTTGGTGAAGACGATATGACTTTTTATAACTATATCGCTCGTAGAGAAACTCAAAAGGGATGTATAATTTCTTTAGACGGAGCAGTTCGTCATTCTTCTTAAAACCCAACATTTTCAGAAAATCACGGGGAGTACGATTCTCTAGTACCAGTAATCCCGGAGTATCCCATGGCAACTTGGCGAGACCTCCTATTTCTTCGAAGAAAGGAGTCATTTCTATATTGCCAAATCATAAAACAACTCTTTTCTCATCCCAGAACATGGTGGCGGCCTCGATCAACTCCTTGTTTGGTTGAATATTCAACAAAGATGGTAGGTTACCAAGTACGTTCCTCAGATGATTCTTGTCACAAGGCGCAAAGTCTTTCCACCAGTGAAGTAACAAACGCGGGATATTCTGGACCATACCAAACCTGGGGATTTCGTGCTTCATTTTGTGCAAACAAACAAAGGTTAGCTCTTTTTCCCTCCAGATTTGACTACTTACGCAATAATGATCAACACATTTGCACATTTCTCCAAGTAATGCACATAATATGATAGTGTCTATTGGGACTGTGGAAATCCCATCGGACTTTGGACAAGGCTCATCTTAGCGGGTTGTTACGTTAACAACGCTTCAACCCATACTAGGTTTAGCATGATACATGTTCATTTTAAATTGGAGTAAGGATTCTAGAAGGGTCTAGACTGGTACTCCCAAGTGGACAACTTGAGAGGGAAAGGCACAGGACCGTCGACTGCATCGCTGATCGACTAGTCTACCGCAAATAAGCCTTTTCGATTTTAAAAAGGGTGATTTCCGGAAAGGAGCGGACGCTCATCAAGAGCCGCTATGTTGATAATTGGCACGAGTGGAGTGTGATGTGGAGCATGATTTATGCAAAATAATAGCACATTGCCAAGTTTTGCATGATAAAAGTACGTAAAAGCAGTAATAAAATAGCACAGTGAACATGAAAATAAAGAGAAGAAAGAAACAAGAGAGAAGTCAGATTAGCTCATAAAAAATATGGCAGAACATAATGAAGCAGGTAGGGAAATAGAGATGCGAGAGTCATAATATAACAGTCTTAGACAAGATGAAGGAGATGGAGAGAGGTCGTACATGTCACCTCAAATAAAGGAGAATAAGGGAAGGGATGTGCATGTCATAGCAAAATAAAGGTGAATGAGGAAGGGGAGGTGCATGTAATAGCGTTTTAAAACAAATAAAGGCGAATAGGGAAGAGGGATGCACATGTAATAGTAGTTTAAGACAAGTAGGGGAAAACAAGGAAAGGGATGTGCATGTAATAGCAGTTTAAGATAAAGAAAGTAATCCACATAAGTCAAGTTCATTATGGTAAAAGCCTAAGTATATCCCTAGCAGAGTCGCCACGCTGTCGTGCCCCGTTTTCTCGCGAAAGCGGGTTTTGGCATGTGACAACTATTTTAAATGGGCATTAAAAGAGAAGAGTCGCCACCTAACGATTTTTAAGGTGCGTTTGCACCTATTTGCAAATAATTACTTTTGACTAGTCCGTGTCACCAAAGATCGGGTAAGGACTCAAATTTCCTCAAAGAGAAGGTGTTAGGCACTCTTCGAGGTCCATAATTGTGGGTCCCGGTCGAACTTTAAATTATGTGGATTATGTAATTAGGCTAGATGATCAAATAAATAAAGGAAACTTTAGAAATCGAAGAGTCTTATTAGGACATATGAGAATCGGCACAAATCTTAATGACTACAAGGATACAACTACATTGTGTTAAATGACTAAGTGTAAATAACAAATACATGAAGAAAGGGGGGTCCTAATTTTTTTAGCCTAAAGGATCGCCCCGTGCAACATAAATAAAACTTTGCAAGTGGTTACTCATATTATTCAGCGGGCACAGACTATCATCTCCTGCTACCCGATTACTATGTTAAGGTTGTTTACCTAAAGGCGCTCTAATTCAATTCTAGGTCGTATCCTATGCGTGAACTACCCATCCTATACCTATGGTCCAGGAGGCTTTGAACTTCTATTTGGGTGGTCCTAGACTTCACTTAGGATGCTTAAAATGAGAAAACTGGCGCGCATTCAAAACACATAGGACTAAACATAAATACAAGAAAGTGTTGAAGTTAGCCTCCACACACAAACAACAAATTGCACGCGGGCAGATTCAGTAATATATAGTTTTCAGGATCAAGACTTAAAATCCTATAGGCATGGTTCTAGGTGATTCTGGATTTCCAGCAGTGTTGCAACTTTAGGCTAACGGATTTGCAGATTAAAGGCATTACAAACCTATAGGCATGATCTCTACTTATCTGCATAATGAGGTAGAGGAACGATTCCAGAACCTTGAATTACCAGCGCTGATTTTATAGACAAGTTTCTTAGGCAGGTGACAGTGTCCTATAGGCAGGAACTAGTAGTTAAAAATTGAAACTAATTTTATATGGCAATGTGGCAAAGTAACAAAGTAATTGATTAGTTGATTAAGATCCTGTAGTCATGATATCTAAAGGAGCAACATACTAAGAGCAATATATATTGTTGATTGATTGATTAATTGAAACCTTATAGACATGGTATCTAGGTGAACATTAGCAAAACATGTGTTATTGCATACTATAGGCATGCTATCTAATGCTTTTAGTAGTACACATGGAAACAAGTATAGCAATTACTTGAGCCAACATATTTTGACAAGTTAAGTGAAGTGTGTGCGTGATTCTTATAGGCATGATTTCTATTAGTGTGCAACGCGCTAAACAAAATCATATAAGGCATGCTGAACAAAATAACAAATAGAAAACATAGCCCCTATAGGTATGTTTTCTACCTTTTTATGCAAGCATTAGAATATACCCGTCTCCCCAATTTCATTAGCACCCCAATTGTTTATTTACAAATTATTACAGACTCAGAAAATGAATATAAGTATAAATATTACACAAAGAACAACAGCAGGCCCAAAAGGAGATAACCCAGTACTGCCTGGGCCTTCAACAAACTCATTCTTCGCACCAGCAGCAAACCCGAACCCAAACTCGACTCAAGCATAGAGTATGCCCATTAGAAGCTTTAAAATCAGATATAGACCCATACCAAGCAGAAGTGGAGGATTCACTCACCCAATAGTGGCAGATGAACAACTTAGTCAAACAACTACTCACTGAATTAGTTAAGAAAACTCTAAGTCTAAACACTCAGTTCTTAAGACTATAGGTATCAGCAGTTATAAGCCAAAGTCACATAGACAAGATAACATTAAATTGGAAGGTGCACGAAACATATATGAGGCAAGTTCATGTTTGTATTTCCAAAAAAATGTTTAAAGTGACAACATTGAGCAGCATGAGCTAGCAAGCCACTCCACATAGAATTTCAAAGTAAAGCATGATTCAGGATCAACCTAAAGAACTTTAAATGACAATCTAGCATAATCATAGGCAGGAAGCAAGTTGAGTAAAAATTTCACATGAATGTTTTAACATGATGGTCTAATGAGAATATGGTTACAAACAGCATAACAACAGACTAGTGGCACAGTTTGGCCAACATATCATTTGGTTGAACATGAAACTTAACATGATCAGCATTGATCATAGCACAAAGATTCCAAGAAACTTATGGTAGGTAAAAGAACATATCAGCTATACATTAACAGGACAAGCAGACGTCAAGACTCCTGTCAGTCGATCACACATAAGAGAAGAGGTGGAACATTTATCATAGAAGTCTTAGGCAATGCTAAAGACTACAAGATCAACAAATCAAGAAATACAATCATCAGAGTTACAGATAGTAGAGAAACATATTTAGGCTAGATATTAAGACAGTGTTGTAACATGGGATGGTCAAGGATCAATTTGCAAGGTAACAGTAAATTACACATAAACGGTTCAGCAGAAAAAGACGTATTAAGGCAAATTCTAAGGAGGGATTAATTCCATAGGACTTTCAGTACAAGTGCTCAAAGTGTGGTATGAGAAAGGGTTCGATACTAAACAGTCAATGTAGGAATTTAAGCATATGTAAACACGACAACATCAAACAAGCATAACAGCCTAGAATTCTCCCAAATTAAATAAACATGAATGAACATACGCAAACCTATACAAGTTCTGATGAAGGATTGCAGAAAAAATTGAAATCAAGGTCGCCCCAGTATCATATTGGCCTAAAAAGGTCCACATAACACAGATGTTCAGAAGCATGAACACAAACAGGGAAGAAATATAGTTGCAAGGGTTTGAACACTTACCAGTTTGCAGATTTAAAAATAATAGAGGAGAATCACCAAGGTCCAGTAGCAAAGTAAGAAGAACAACAAAATCTCCAAACTCTAGTGCGTCAGAGTTCATAAGAGCTTCGAATGAGCCCCGAGCAGCGCTCGCACTAGGGAGGTAGATAGAGAGGATTCTGGTGGCCTTGGCTTTCAGCCGGTCAAGTGCCCAAGTTTCAGAATAATATAGAACAAGTGTGAGTGAGAGAATAACAGTCATTAGTTTCGTTAAAGGGGATTAGGGGAGGGGTTTATGTAGTGGTAGAAACTGGACGGACAAAGAAAATAATTAATTAAGCACAAATAAGGAAAGAAAATATCACATGCAAGTCAAAATCGGTAAAGGAGATGGAGAGTCTCAAACCCAAATTAGGGTTCAATCGTTTGCAAATCGAACCAAGAGCGCAGATTGGTCTTTGTTGAGCGTATATAGACAAAATATCATCTAAATCCTTGAAGATCGAAGTCATCCAATCCTGATTTCTAGAGGTAGTTCTTGCCAAAAATAAGGCAAGAACTAAGTAACACCACAGGCGTATGTACAATAGTGAAGTACCGCAAAATAGGTAAGTGAAGCAATGATTGATTCCATTTTAGGGCCGGATTTGGATGGGTTCAAAGATACATATATCGGCTAGGGTTTCTCAAAGAAGAAGAGAGTAGACAGGATCTAGGGGTGGCTAGAGTGTGGGAATGGGATTAGGGTTTGGGGTGGGAGGATATAAGGAAAGGGTAGGGATTTATTATGGGTCGTTAATCATTTGAGATCAATGGCCAAGATCGAAAAGGAAGTTGGACGGGTCGTTTAAATTGGTACCAACCAGGTTGAGATTAAAAGGGTCATCTGGTTTGGGCTGGGGAGATTGGGCTTAGAGGTTTTGGGCATTTGGGCCATTATGATGGTCCGGAATTAGCTCCAAATTAGGCTACAAATAAATACACGAAAAAAATTATAAAATGGTAATTAACAAATAGTAAAAGTATTATTTATGTAGTAAGATGTTTTGAGATAACAGTTTAACATTTAAAAATGTAAAAATGCTAATTTAAGCACAAATAATGTAATAAAAATGTGATTATGCACATCATATTGGCTATTACTGCAAAATGTGTAAAAATAGTTTAAAATAAAAAATAATTATATAAAATAAAGAAAAATATTCAAAAACATATATGTGGATGCAAATAATAACTTTGGATGATTAAATCATCACAAAATAATTTAAGGGGTAATTAATGCATATTCAAGTACTTTAAATGCAAGAAATTCAATTTTAAAATTTTTAAAAATTATAGAAAATACTTTTATAGCTCTTGCAAATTAAGTAATGATGCAAAAATGATATTTTGGAAGTATATATACTATTTTAAAAATATGAGGGCAAAATTGGATAAACAGTGGGCACCATGCTTTATTATCTAGCATGGATGATGACAACAATTGTGGGTGGATGGAACCGGGATCAATAAGAGCATACACATCATTAGATTTGACAATCAACATACTTGTGACAGCATCTGGAGAAGCCTCTGAACTTTGGCCACCCCTCATAGCATAGAAACGGTTCTGTCCTCCCGAACTCTGTGCGCCACCCCTAGCTGCATCACGCTTTGCGGGTTCTGGGGTGCCTCGAGCTAGAGGAGGTGCTGCGGATGTAGTACCTGTAGAACTGGCTGGTTGTGTTGTACCCCTGCCCATGCTCTGGTGAGACGTACGGCAATCCCTTTGAATATGACCCCTCATTCCACACCGTTAACATATGGGCTGGTCCATGTAGTAGGTCCCAAAGTGCATCTTCCCGCACCTAGGGAATGGGGGCCTCCGCTGCTGCTGAAATCTCCCCAGACCGACCCTGTTGGTAGGATCCTCTGTTGCCCTGGCTGGACTTGAAACGGTTCCCCTTCTGTCGACTGGGCCCCAATGGCGGTGCACTGACTGAAGACTGAGCAAAAGACTGGGACGGCCCTGATGACCCTCCCCTAAAAGTTGTCCTTCCACCACCACCACCACCACCAGAAGTACCACTAAAGTTGCTCGCTGGCCGGGCCTTGTTGCTACTCTCTCGCTCCATTCTATTCTTCAATTTGCGGGTCTCTGTGGCTTGAGCAGATACCACAATCTTACCATAGTTCATATCATATTTCAAGGCAGTTGTAGCGGGCTCATTAATAACCAATGGGCTAAGGCCCTACACGAACCGGCGCACTCTAGCCTCCATAGTGGGCAACGTGTAGATGGCATATTTGGACAGGCGTGTGGATCTCATATAATACTCCCACACACTCATGCTCCCCTTTTTCAGGTTCTCAAACTCGGCAGTACGGGCTGCCTTAGTCTCGGCAGGCAAGAAATGATAAATAAAAGCATCGGCAAACTCACTCCATCTCGTCGGAGGCCTTCCCTCCGCACGGGAGTCGTCCTACATTTCAAACCAAGAATAGGCCACCCCTTTCAGTCGGTAGGATGCCAACTCTGCTCCCTCTGTCTCAGTAGCACGCATAACTCGGAGGGTCTTGTGTATCTCGTCAATAAGATCTTGGGGTTCCTCCTCAGGATCAGTCCCTGTGAACACTGGAAGGTCCAACCGGAGAAATCTGTTCACCCTGGAACTAGTGGAATTCCCTGGTTGACTAGAAGAAGTGGGTGCAGCATATGATCTCTGGGCTTGGGAAGCCACTATTTGAGCCAACATTTGTATGGCTCCCCTAAGATCTCCATCGGATACACCGAGACTGGAAGCTGAGGCTGGAGGTGGAACTGGAATATCAGTTGGAGGGATCGTTGCACCCTCAGTAGATGCAGGAACTGGTGCAGTCTGACCAGGTGTAGTGGAATATAATCTGGCAGTGTAGTAGTCGGGGGAATATTCTCATCCCTCGGGTGTTCACCCACATCATCAAGTAAAGGGTCAACTGCCACTCCTAGGATGGCATTGGCTCCTTGGCCAGTTCTTGCTTTCTTCCTAGACACCATATACTGAAAATTAGAGCAATGCACGAGTTAAAGGAGGAACAATCTTACAATGCTTTATCGCACGATCTAGATCATCAAATAAGGGTATTATTCCTAAATGCCCAAGTAGCCTCCTAATTATAGATGTGGTCGACAACTCACCGATAAGAAGGGCTCTACTAGATACGGCTTTGTTACCAAGTTTATCATGCCCCGACCTCAGGGAGCACGGCCGGCGCTCAACAGAGTTGCCTCGGTCGAGCAAGCCTGCACAGTGCCGTCTACCCAACTCACCCACTGTGATACCCCGTAAATTCACCTACTTGATTATGCCGTAATGTAGTAAGTGTATGGGGACCTAAGAATTTGAGAAATAGTTAAATTGTTAAGAAAAAGAACAAAATGAACAAAAAGCGTTAAAAAGGGAATTATGCGAATCGCTTTTTACATATGCGATTCGCATATCTGACAATGAGGGTCGCGAACTGAAGCAGAGAACTGGGCTGAAGGAGATGCCAAAACACGACGAGAAAGCGAACCGCAAAACTGAAAAGTGGTTCGCGAAATCACCTAGCCATCGCGAACACGGACAGAAAGTTAAGGCGAAGAAAAGCGACGAGAAAGCAATTCGCGAAATGAAAAGCGAATCGCGAAATCAGCCTTCTGCATCGCGAACTGAGGCAGAGAGTTTAGGCGAGGAAAGCGACGGGAATGCGGTTCGCGAAATGGAAAAGCGAACCGCAAAAATGACCACCCACGTCGCGAAATGAAGCAGAACCTGAGGTCGCATTTTCGCGACCAAAGTGCGAACGCGCACTTCCATTTCGCGATGGGTAAGGAGGTCGCGAATTTGACACTTTGCTGAAATTAACTTTCTCACTCTTCGACCTATAAAAGGGACCTAAACTCGTTCCCTCTTCATTTTTACAAGACCCAAACATTAGAAAAGCCCTCAAACACTTCTCTCAAAGAAACCCATGAGCCCTAACTGAAATTTCCTCTTCCAAACACACGAAATTGAAGAAGGAAAGCATAAATTGGGGAAATAGGAAGGAACCCTAGCTGAAGTTCTCCTCTTGCAAACCCAACTCAAGGGCGAAACTTAAAGATTGAAGAATCAAGAAAGAGAAATAAGTTAATCAACATGCAAGGTAAGTTCTTACACCCATTTACTTAGGGATTCTTGGAAATCCATCACATGCATGTAGGAATCCATGAAAATGAGAAAGAAAGCTTTGGGTCTAAACTAAACACCACCAATAGAGTGGGTCATGAAAAATCTTGAGTTGCATGTGTTATAAATGGGTTTAATAAGATTATGAAGGAAAGGGTTAGGGGAAATATCTCATGAACCTCAGAAATTATGAATAGTAGTATGAAGCCTAGTAAGTAATGATTGGGTTGTTCCTAAATTGTAGATTAAAGAATTGTACGCACTTCCATAAGCTTGGAAGCGGATGCTAGATATACGTTCCAGGTATGTAAGACGATACCGTTCTTTCTTTTGCACGATTCTTGTCGGATACAATGTCTCAAAGAAGTCCCAAAAAATTACTCTACTCTTAGAAGCTAAGAGAGCTTGTATTGTTCTTTCTTATGAAGATTCCTATATGTTGCTATCTGTTTGACATTACGTCACCCCACGAGTATAATTGATAAAAGAACTAAGTGTTATGTCACTACGTAAAAGAAGAAGTAATAGGAATAAAAAGAAAGCACCTAAGCCATGAGTGAGCTTGTTATGAATTGAATGCTTATGTGTGTTTGCATATGATTGAAATTATACGATCCCACCTAATGAAGAAATGATTGAATGAGCTGCATACGTAATAGTTGTTTGGCACCTAATGTGCAACTATATATATATATGTATAAAAAGGATATATAAATACCGAGCCATGATGAATTCGGCCGGGTAATGATGACATATAAAATACCGAGCCATGATGAATTCGGCTGGGTAATGATGACAGATAAATACCGAGCCATGATGAATT
>MCJB01005958.1:5876-111601 GCA_002018475.1 Nicotiana obtusifolia | reverse complement strand
AGTCCCGTTGTATTTCGGAATATCGGGCATGCGGAATTTTTTGGGAATTGACTTCGGAGCAGCGCTGGAAGGGAATGGCCTTTGTATGAACATTTTGGCATCTAAACCCTTTAATACCGGAGGTGCTCCCAGTATCTGGTCCACCCTCGAGTTATATGTTTCGACTTTTTTGTCGTTGGCTTCGATTCTTTTTTCACCTGTTTCGACCCGCTTGGTTAGCTCCTCTAGCATTCTGATAATCCAGAGGTTGACCCCCGCACCGCTCTCATTCGGTGTTGCCATGTCCGGTTCATTTTGTCCAGTTGCTGCTTGAGGGGTGGCATTTTCAGCTCTATCTGGGCTCCGGGTGCGACTTTGCAGTTGGGCTATGGCTATTTGTTGAGCTTGCAGCATGTCGAATATTACCTTGAGGCTGATTTCGCCTTCTCCACTTTGTTGAATTCCCGAACGATTCTCCCCCCGAACGCTATGTGTCGAGCCTGATGCATGGTCGGCTTCGATCGCCACTTGAGAATTAACATCGATTGGGGCTTCCTGTCCGGGTGCATTGTTGTTTTCCGCTTGGTTGTTGATTTCGTTATTGAGAGGAGGTAATTGTGCCATGATTAATCTGTGTCCTGAAAAACAGAGAGCTTTGCAAAGAACAAGTGTAAAATTGTATTTTTAAGAAAAGACGTATCAAAAATTCACTAATATCCTCGGCCCCACGGTGGGCGCCAAACTGTTTACCCTTAAAACCGGATAACAATTGAATTTATTCGTGGCACTAAGGATTTGTGAACCAGTTTGATACTAAGTGAAAATATGGCAAAAAGCAATTAAAATATTATGATAAGAAAAGGACAGTCAAACCGCGAATTGGCGATGAACTATGAGAAATGGGAAAATATTCCGATGAACAGCGAATGTAGTGTTGGAGAACAGTGGATGCGATAAGAAATAGCCAAAATATATTAACTGTGTTTTCAGAGAATGTTGTGTGTTACAATGGTGAATGAGAACGCCTCTTATAGGCAAAAATAAGAATTCCAAATAAGGTAGGTAACTAATTACAAGATAAATCCCCTTAAATACGGGATTGAATCTCCTTAAATCGTGGCATAACGGCTATAATGATTGAGATAATTACTCCTGGCGAGATACCCGGTGAATGGCGAGATATACGGTTCAAGGCCGACCCTCAATCTCTAAATGTTCCTCGGCCAACCATATCGGTCGTCTCGTCTCGGCTGCTCCAAACTGCGTGCCCGACTTCTCGATCCCAGACCGAGGTAGTTCGGCCTCATACTATATTCGTCCTGTCTTCCCTTGATTGTGACCGGCCCGATTTCATTTAATTATATCCGACCCGATTTCTTCTGATTGCACCCGACCCAATACAGAAAGCTATAGGTGTTGCATCAGCTCCTGTAAATTCTAAATTACCAGCTGATATTCCTGCTACTACAGCCTTGGCGAGAATTTTCAATGCTGTGAATCCAGTCTTACAAGCTGGCAGGTGCACGATCGTCCTTCTGTTCCAGCTGGTGAAACAGCTACTGTACTGGCTGTTTTGTCTGATAAACGACATGCTCGGGAAGTCCTACAAATTCCTAGCAGTAATGAAGTTTTTGGGAAGACTGGTGGACAAGAGAATTGGGCTAAAGTTTGGTCAGTTGTATCACCTAATAAAAAAGCTTCTACAGACCATAAAAAACAGAAAAGTGCAGCAGAAAACATTAGGTGTACTAATTCCTTTGATGCCTTGGTCATTGAACAGGGAGATGGAGGGAATGATGCTGGTAAGAATTTGGAACTGGTGCGTGGTGCTACAGTTTCGAAATCTACTACTAATGTGGACAGGAATGGTGATCAAGATAATGTGCAAGTAATAGATGAAGGGAAGGAAAAAAAAACCTGGGCAGGTGATTGACAACCCATGCAAAACTGGTGCAGTTCCATCAGAAGAAGATGCACCTTTTGATACGCTTGGCAATGTAGAACTAGCTGTGCAAGCAGCTCGTTTAGATGCTACTGCTGATATTGGAACAGGTGTTGAAGGTGTTGGCCAATCTTCAAATGACCAAGGAAAAGCTAAGAATCAACAGGTTACTTGTAATCAGTTTAATTCTTGGAATTTACTAGATGGAACAGAAGTCGATGATGCTGGAAAGAGGGGGCAGCAACTTGAATGTGACGCAGCCTCAAAAACCAGTCATTCCAACACGCCAGGTAGTTCAAAACAGAAGCAGATTTCAAAAGCTACAGGCACTTCAATGAGTGAGGGTGAACATGATATGAAGGACGCTGGAAATAAGGAGCAACAGAAGGATGATGAAACTTTATCAGTAACTGGAAAAAACAAGCTCTACAGGTCGTGAAAAGCAGCAGAATAATTCAACGGACATAGGTGCTCGACTTGAGAGTGTAACTATTGATAATCACATTGGGGAGGCAAGTCAAGTACCAACAGTGGAGACATCTGAGGTGCTTGAATCAGTTTTTCAAGCTTCAAGAACCAGCCCGCAACAGTCAATAACCAGTGGAAAAAGGAAGCAACTATTAAAAAACGCAGCTGCTCAAAAGAATGTCTCAAACGACATTGTCCTTGTTGACGATCCAAACAATGTGGCAGCTACAGGTACACCTACATCAACACTTCATATCCCTGATCCAGATTTATCTAAAATGATAAAGAATTCACAAGCAGCGATGTTGATGCATACCATTCCAAACGTTAAGGCACCATTGGTTACTGTTGATGACAAAACTGGTCAGGCAAGTAAAGTACCTTATGTTCTTGTTAATGAGCAGAATCATACTATGAAGGAAGATGGGAAGGATGTGCAACAGTTGAATGCTGATGCAAGGTCAACAAGTGGAAAAAACAGCACTCCAGACAGTGCAAAACATCAGCAAAAGAAGAAGTATGTGGAGGCGCATTCAGTTGCTTCAGGGGACATTGTTCCTGTAGATGATTTCAACAAAGTCCAGCTATCTAATGCAGCTCCTACACTGCAATTCTCTGGTGCAGAATTAGCTAAAATGATCAAGGAATGGCAGGAAGCTATGATGATGCATACCAATCCAAAGATCAACATGCCACTGGTCACGTCAAATACTTCAGTCCAGGAGAATCCTTCTCAATCATTGGAGTCATGTGGTGAGCCAGATGGTGACTCTGGCCAGCAGTTAATATCTACAGGTAATGATCAACAATTAGACAAAGTCATGCCTTAAATTTCACAATCTAATTCAACAAGCGAGCAGCCTACTTCGAAGGGTCAACAAGATGTGACAAGTGCAGTTTTGTTGGATCGTAAGACTTGGGCTGATCAAGTAGAAGACGAGGAAGAAGAAGATTATGTTAATACTCTCATAGATGATAACAATGCTGAAGTGACACAAGGGCCGGCCATTAGGAAACCTCCAATGAGGGTTGCTAAACAAAAGGTGTCAACGCCGAGCACATCAAAAGATCCAACAAGTCCAATCGATCAAAGAAAAAATGATGAATTTTGAATACATCTTGAAGAGGGTTTATAAAGAAGAAAACATTCCACATGTCGAAGAGCTCAGAAAGATAAAATATAGAGGGGAAGACACTAATTACTACATTACTTTATTTTACAATTTTATTAGCATAATCATATGTAATATCATTATAGAGTATGTTACAAACTCTATGATGATCATACAATACTTAGTTTGTTCTACTTCATATTTTTTACATTTTGGTTAGTAGCTGAGTCTATTAATGCCTTAGTAGGAATTGTGAGGTAAGGTCTAGCGCAGTATGTGTTCGCTTATGTCCTATGCCTTTAGAAAATAACCTTACGGCTATGAGATCATTCACCTTCGTGAGACGATGCCAGCAGCTTTTGAAGCTACATCAAAATGCAATGGAGGCGCCGATGGTTGATTATATAGCCAAGACTAAGACTCAACACTACTGTAGCTTTTGTCCCCCTTATTTGTACTCTTCCATTGTGGTTTTTCTGTTTATTATAAATATAAAAGCTACTAGGCAGCATGCCTAGTGGTCTATTTGTTTTTAAAAAAAAGGCATATAAGAGCATGTTTGACAATAAGGGATGGTGCGTGTGATAACAACATCAAGTAAAGCATGTAAGAGCAATTTACCAATGGAGGATATAAGGTGACATTACAATCTCTAATTTAATGCATAAAAGGATCTACGAGTCTAGTCCGGTCAAAATACCACACATAAGCCCGCGTACACACTCCTCACCTCATGTACACATCTTTCATATAACTCAAATAAGACAAATCAATCCAAGTCCTACGGGGCAGTTCCTACACACAAAGTTACGCAAGACTTACATCAAACAAGCTAAAGCAATCCCCTAATAAGCTTTTCATGCGAAAATCCAACTCTGGACGGCTCGAATCTAGCCAAAATAACTTAATACCATAAATACAAACCGTAGAAAGCAATTCTGGATAATAAAGTTTCAATTTTTAAAGAAAATTAAAAAGCCAACTCAAAAGTTAAACCCCCTGGCCCCGACCTCGGAATCTGACCAAACTTAGAAAATCCGAATACCCATTTTGATACGGTCCAACCATACTAAAATTATCCAATTCCAACCTCAAATCGACCTTCAAATCTTAAATTTATAGTTTAGGATAGTTTTCATAAAAATCCCCAATTTCTTCAACTCAAATCACTAATTAAATGATAAAAACAATGATGTAATCATGAAGAATAAACAAATCCGAGTGAAAAATACTTACCTCGATCCAATCCTTGAAAATCCCCTTCAAAATCATCCCAAACCGCGCTCTCTAACTCAAACTGTGGAAAGTGAGATGAAACCCTCGATCTTCTCTATTTCTGCCCAGTTATTCCGCACCTACGGACTAACAGCCGCTTTTGCGGCTCCGCATTTGCGAAAAATCATCGTAGATGCGGCTTCTCCTTAAGCATAGGAGAATCGCATCTGCGGACCAATATACACACCTGCGCATCCGCTTCTGCGAAGAACCCACCGCACCTGCAGCCCCTCCGCATATGCGGAGCCTTGCTCTCCTCTGCTGTCGCGCATCTGCGTGCCTATGGCCGCACCTGCGGAGCCAGTCCACCAAGCCCCAAATCCCTTCTACCGCCAAGTAGCCGCTTTTGCGGTACTGCACCTACAACCCAAATTGTGCAGGTGTGAATGCATCAGACTTCAGCAATCATCAAATATCCTCCAAGTCAAAAATGAATTTGGATTCGATTCGAATCACATCCGAGCTCCCCTTCAGAACATACCATCAAGTGCCAAAACACAACACAAACCTACTTAAGGCCTTAAATCACATCAAGCAACATCAAATCTATGAGTCGCATCCCGATTTAAGCCTATGGAACCAATGGACATTCAACTTTTTACTCCAAATGAGATCAAAGTTTGCATGCAAGTCCGAAAAGGGAAAACGGACCTATACCAACACCCGGAACCATAGTTGGTGCTCGATATCAATAAAGTCAACACTCGGTCAAACCTATCAATCTTCCAACCCCTCAACTTTCCAACTATCGCCGAAAAGCACCAAATCAACAACCAGAGATACATCTCAAGTCCAAAATCATCATATGGAGCTATTGGAACCATCAAAACTCCATTTTGGAGTTATCTACACAAAAATCAAACTCCGGTCAACTCTTTCAACTTAAGCTTCCAACTTTAGAAGTAAGTGTCATGATTAACTTCGAAACTCACCCGAA
The DNA here is from genome assembly GCA_002018475.1 of Nicotiana obtusifolia. Lineage (NCBI taxonomy): Eukaryota > Viridiplantae > Streptophyta > Magnoliopsida > Solanales > Solanaceae > Nicotiana > Nicotiana obtusifolia. Next base: position 105,888 of record MCJB01005958.1, on the reverse strand, counting down.
ACCAAACACGATCACCTCGAAAAATCACATGACCATAAATGAACATAGAAGAAATGATAAATAGGGGAACAAGGCTATAATACTCAAAACAACAGGCCGGGTACATTCTCCCTCTGTTAAAATAAATGTTCATCCTTGAATGAGTATAAAGACATACCTGAAGTGTTGAAAAAGGTGAGGATAACAGCTACGCATATCACGCTCGGTCTCCCAAGTCGCCTCCTCGACTGGTTGACCTCTCAATTGAACATTCACTGAAGCAATGTTCTTTGACGTCAACTTCCGGACCTGGCTGTCCAAGACGGCCATCGGCTCCTCAACAGAAGTCAAATCCTTGTCCAATTGAACTGAACTGAAATCTAATACATGAGGAGGATCACCATAATACTTTCGGAGCATGGATACATGGAACACCGGGTGGATTGCCGATAGGCTGGGTGGAAATGAAAGCTTATAGGCCGCATCACCAATTCTCTCAAGTATCTCGAAAGGACAAATGTACCTAGGGGTCACTTGCCTTTGTTCCGGAACCTCATCACACCCTTCATGGGTGAACCTACAGCAAAACCCTCTCTCCCGCCATAAATGCTAAATCACGAGCCTTTAGATCAGGATAACTCTTCTATCTCGACTGTGTTGTGGGAAGCCGATCCTAAATCAACTTGACATTCTCCAAGGCATCCCAAACCAAATCGGTGCCCAACAACCTAGTCTCTCCCGGTTCGAACCAACCAGCAGGAGAATGACACCATCTCGCATATAGGGCCTCATAAGGAACCATCTGAATACTCGATTGGTATCTATTATTGTAGGCAAACTCTGCAAGCGGCAAGAACTGCTCCCGTGAATCCCGAAATCCATAACACAGGCACATAGCATATCCTCTAAAATTTGAATGGTGCGCTTAGACTGCCTGTCCATGCGGGGGTGAAAATATTGTACTAAACTCAACCCGTGTGCCTAGCTCATGCTACATAGCTCTGCAGAAATGCAATGTGAACTACGTGCCTCGATCGGAGATAATGGACACCAGCACACCACGGAGACTCACAATCTCGTAGATATAGATATGAGCCAACTCCTCTGAAGAGTAGGTAGTCATGACCGGAATGAAATGTGCAGACGTGATCAACCTATTCACAATAACCCACACCGCGTCAAATTTCTTTGGACTTCACCTACCGATATTTCAAGCACCGATCCACATACTCCACTATATCTTTCTTCATTCTCCTCCACAAATAATGTTGCCTCAGATGCTGATACATCTTAGAGGCACCTGGATGAATGGAATACCGCGAACTATGGGACTCCTCAAGGATCAACTCACGCAACCTATCCACATTAGGCACACATATCCAGCCCTGCATCCATAACACCGCGTCATCTTTGATAAAAACCTCCTTGGCAATTTGGTGCTTCACCGTGTCCGTAAGGAAACACAAATAGGGGTCGTCATATTGACGCTCTCTGATGTACTCATACAAAGAAGATTGAGAAACCACACAAGCAAGAACTCGGCTGGGCAACAAAACATCCAATCTCACAAACTGATTGGCCAACGCCTGAACACCCAATGCTAACGGTCTCTCACCAAGTGGAATATATGCACGGCTACCCATACTCTCCACCTTCTTACTTAAGTCATCGACCACCATATTGGCCTTTCTGGGATGATATAGAATAGTGATATCATAGTTTTTTAACAGCTCTAACCACCTATGCTGCCTCAAGTTCAAGTCCTTTTACTTAAACAAGTGTTGCAGACTCCGATAATCTGTGAATACCTTGCAAGAGCCATAGAGATAATGCCTCCAAATCTTCAATGCGTGAACTATAGCTGCCAACTCTAGATCGTGAATGGGATAGTTCTTCTCATGAGGATTCAACTGGCATGAAGCAATAGCAATCACCCTATCCTCCTGCATCAAGACATAACCAGTACCAATCTGCGAAGCATCACAATAAACCGTATATGAACCCGATGTTGAAGGCAAAACCAGGACTGAAGCTACGGTCAAGGCAATTTTGAGCTTCTGAAAGCTCTCCTCACACTCGTTGGACCACTTGAATGGAGCACCTGTTTAGGTCAATCTGGTTAAAGGTGCATCAATGGATGAGAAACCCTCCACAAAGCGACGATAATATCCGGCCAAACCAAGAAAACTCCGAATCTCAGTAGCTGAAGACGGTCTGGGCTAATTCTAGACTGCCTTAATCTTCTTCAGATCTACCTTAATCCCCTCACTACATACCTCATGACCCAAAAATGACACTAAATCAAGCTAGAACTCACGTTTTGAGAATTTTGCATATTACTTCTTCTCCTTCAAGGTCTGGAGCACGATCCTCAAATGTTGGTCATGATCCTCTTGGCTGCGAGAGTACACCATGATGTTGTCAATGATACGATGACAAAAGATTCAAGATGTGGCTGGAATACACTATTCATCAAATGCATAAATGTTGTTGGGGTGTTGGTCAGCCCAAATGACATCACTAGAAACTCGTAGCGACCATCCGAGTCCTAAAAGCAGTCTTCAGGATATCAGAGTTACGAATCTTTAGCTGATAATACCCTGACCTTAAATCAGTGTTTGAGAAAACTCTAGCACCCTGAAGCTGGTCAAATAATTCATCGATGCACGGTAATGGGTACTTGTTCTTAATAATTAATGCACATCCGTATAGAGCCATCCTTCTTCTTCACGAACAAAACTAGACCACCCTAAGGCGAGACACTCGGCCAGATGAAACCTTTATTAAGCAACTCCTGAAGTTTCTCTTTTAATTCCTTCAACTCTATAGGTGCCATACAATATCGTGGAATTGAGATAGGCTAAGTGCCTGACACCAAGTCAATACTGAAATTGATATCCCTATCGGGTGGAATGCCCGGTAGGTCTGGTGGAAATACATCTAGGAAATCCCTCACTACCGGAACTAACTCAACGGTAAGAGTATCAGCATTGACATCTCTCACAAAGGCTAGGTACGCATCACACCCCTTCTCAACCATTTACCGTGCTTTAATAAAGGACACGACCCTGCTAGGAATATAATCCAATGTACCCCTCCCCTCCAACTGCGGCAACCCTGGCATAGCCATGGTCATGGTCTTGGCGTGACAGTCCAGAATAGCAAGATAGGGTGACAACCAGTCCATGCCACAGATCACGTCAAAGTCTACCATATTGAGTAACAACAAATCAACTCTAGTCTCAAAACCACCAATAGTGACTAAATGCGACTGATGAACACAATCTACAATAATACAATCTCCCACAAGCATGGACACATATACAGGATCACTCAAAGAATCACGTAATATATCCAAATATGGAGCAAAGTAAGATAACACATGAGTAAGTGGAGCCCGAATAAAATAAAACTGAAGCATCCCTGTAACAGACCGGAACAATGGCTGTGATGACAGCATATGAAGCGGCAGCCTCCGTCCTACCCGAAAAGCATAGAAATGAGCCAGGCCACCCCCTCTAGGGTGACCTCTACCTGCCTGACCTCCACCCCTGCGGTAACTAGAGCTACAACCATAATCTGTGAACCCCATGTACCCTGTGGAATATGTGGAGCATGTGTAGTGTGTGGAGGTACACCCCTCCTAAGTCTGTTGCTGTCCCTCACCATCTTTCTAGTATCCCCATACTTAAAATAAGCTCTCAGTAGGTGTGGCTGCTGAAACCGACTCTGGCCTAATCGGCTGGACTGATCGCCGAAGGCACCCTGAGTGAGAGATGCACTAGAAAGTGGCTGTGCATAGTGGGCAAACTGAGGCATAGAAATAATTGGAGCACTGTTAGTAGTTGGAAGTGCTGAATGAATTGACCGACTCATATATCCCGTGCCATGTGAGGCTGTAGCAGCACCGTGACCACCACTAAATCTCCAAGTACCTCGAGGCCTCTTGGCCACCCAATCCTCTCTTTCTCGGCCCCGCATACCCTCCAACCTCTGTGCGATCTCCAGCACCTGCTGAAATGGAGTATCCGTCTCTGACTCTTGAGCCATGGTGAATCTAATACCATAGTTGAGCATCTTGATGAATCTGCGGACTCGATCTCTGACCATAGCAACCAAAGCAGGCACATCTCAGGCTAACCCACTGAATCTAATGGCATACTCTAACATTAATATGAGATGTAACTGGTGCAAGGGGAATCAACCTCGCCATAGCTAGATTGCCGAACATGCTCAAAAACTGGACTAAGGTCTCTTGAAAGGCAGGGGTGACAATAGGCGCCTCGGGTGCCTGTCCCCCACCAAGCTACTAGTGGCTCCTCAGCTGGTGCTCGGGCAGGTGCATTGACTGCACCACATGCTCCTCCTTGGCTTCTACCCTGGCCCCGACCTCCCACGGCTCCAGCAATACGTGTCCTCACCATCTGTGAGAGAATAGAAAGATAAAAAGTCAGATTCCAAAATCAACAAATTCAAACGATAAGGAATCAAAGAAGTGGAATTTTTCCTAACAGTTCAGTAGCCTCTCGAAGATAAGTACAGACGTCTCCGTATCGATCCGCAAGACTCTACTAAAATTGCTTATGACTCGTAGCACCTATGAACCTAGAGCTATGATACCAACTTGTCATGACCCCTAAAACCCACCGAAGGTAGTCTTGATGGCACCTAGCCTCTAAGACTAAGTAAGCGTAACATTCATGAATAAGTCAACAGAAATAACGAACTAAGTTAATAAAATAAATTAGTAAAGTTCGCAATAACTCCAAATCAAAAACATTAGAAAGAATATCTCAAAACCGATGGAACTGAGTCATAAGCTCTACAGAAATAAACTAGAATCTCTAATACAACACCGTCTGAGTAGAAGAAAAACAATAGTAAAAGTAATGATTGAAGGTGACTCCGAGACATGCAGATGTCGAGCAGGTATACCTTTGTAATGACCTGATTGTTCATTTTAAGTAATTGCGCCCTGTTACCCCTTTTTATGCTTCACACATGTGTGTTTACGGTTTTATGACTTGCGGGCTTGATTAGTTTCATTCCGAGAAGCTTTCGGGTTGATTCAGACCCTTTGATTCTTGACTTAGAAGTACTTTGAATTTTGTGAAAACGAACCAGGAACCGTGTTTTGATGGCTCCGATAGCTTCATATCGTGATTTCGGACTTGGGCGTATGCTCGAAATTGATTTTTGAAGTTCGTAGGTTGATATGTGTTGATTTGCCGAAATTTGGCAATTTGAAGTTGAAAAGTTTAACCGTAGGTTGACTTTTAGCTATTGATCTCCGAAATTTATTTTGAGACTTGGAATAGATCAGTTATAGTATTTAGAACTTGCCTGCAAAATGTGGTGACATTTGGAGTTGATTTGATAAGATTCAGACATTTGGTTGTCATTCTAGAAATTGTGAATTTTACTTTTAAATTCATGTGTATTAGAGTTCAATTCATAGTTTTAGATGTTATTTTGCGGTTAGGTCCATATTGGCAATTGCGAAGCCTCTATCGCAATTGCAATGATTTCTGAGGCTGTTAGGGCTCGCAAATGCGAGCCTTGGTTCGCAATTGCGAGAGTTCGTAAATGTGAACCCTATGTCAGAAATGTGTCATCTGCAGCTGGTACAAAGTGCTAGAAGATGGGATTTTTGAAAACATTCTCAAATTTACGAACCCTAGATTCAGTAGGAGGCGATTTGGAGAGGGGAATTTCACCTACAAACATTGGATTTGAGCCGTGTGGATGCAAATTTTAGTGGAAAAGCTATTTTCGAGAATTGAATTGGCCTAGTGGAGGTAAGTATCTTGCCAAACTTTGTGTGGGAGAAGTATCCCTTAGGATTGTTATTTATTGATTCATTTGTGCTATGTGAAAGCCGTGTACGCAAGGAGACGAGTGGGTACACGAGTTATACGAGGTATTTGACCGGTTTAGGCTACTTCGACTATTTTAATGCTTTATTTGAAATGCCATATCATGTTCTAAATTCTCATAGTCAATCTATTCTTATTTGTGATAGTCTATCCTTACATGCATTAATTGACTTGCTTAACACTTGTTCTACATCTTACTTGATAAATTGCTCTCATGCTTTAGTTAAACTTGTTACCCCTTTTATTGTTACATGTTATCTCTTTCATTGTTAATTATCATTACTTGAAGTCATTGTATGTGTTATCTCATTCGTTGTTGATTATCATTATTTGAAGTCATTGTTACAATTTATCTCTTTCGTTGCTCTTATTCTCAATTGAAGTCATGTTATTTCTTCCGTTTTGAGTTATTTGTATTTAGTTCGTAGTAACACATTATCTTTCTCATTGTTGAGTTATTGGTGTTGAAGTTGTGAAAGCCATATCACTTTAAGGCGAAGTTGATAATTGTTAAGATATCTTTCTTGTTGAGAATTTTACATTCATTGTTGATATTCTTGTACACATTGTGGTGGAGCCATGGGCTATTCTTGTGGAAACATTGATATTGTTGATTTCTGGCAAGTTGTGATATATGAGCACTTCTGGTGCAAGATGTTATTGTGATGTGATATTGACGCATATCCGGCGGTGTAAGGCTTAAGGTTAATGTGCATTCGGCGGTATAAGGCGGGACTTATGTGCGTGTTGCTTGTAGGGGACTATGTGAAGCCACGCAACATCACAAGGTGGGCTAAAGTGCGTGTAGCTATTACGGGAAAACTGTTTTCAAAACCTATTTCAAATGTTATGCTCAAGCGGCGGTATAAGGAAAGGTTGTGATTGAAATTGAGAAATGTGAATACGAGGCGGTACCTTTTTGTGATTCTTGTTGTTTATCTTATGTTGCAAAGAGTTTTGGTGGGAACATTTCTTGTTGTTTTGTTTTTCCTTGTTCTATCAGTTGTGTCTATATATGATCATTATAGTTCTTTTTTATTGCTTCCTTTATGTTATTTCCATGCTCAAATTCCGGTACTAGTTCATGCTATTATCTTGTTTTATACCCGTTATTTCTCCACTTTCCATTATTTATCCATAATACGTTATCCTAGTAGGTGTCTTGAACTGGCCTCATCACTACTCTACCGAGGTTAGGCTTGATACTTACTAGGTACCGTTGTGGTGTACTCATACTACGTTTCTGCACATCTTTTTGTGTAGATCCAGGAACGTCTGCTCGTGCCGGTCGTTAGTGATCATCTATTAGCTGCTTTACGGAGACCTTAAGGATTGCGTACTCGACGTCCGCAGGCCTTGGAGTCACCATCCTTTACTTTTAGTACTGTTGTATTTTTCATTCAGATAGTAATGTAGCAGACACTCTAGTATGACTCAGTAGAGCTTATGACTTGTGGATTATGGAGAGTGTACTATTGTTGACTCCGATTTCAGGAGTTTACATTAGTTTATGATACTTGTTTTTAGTATTTTGTGGATTATTCCTATCAAGTTATATTAAATTTTAGGCTTACCTAGTCGTAGAGACTAAGTGCCATCACGACATCCTATGGAGGGTAACTGGGGTCGTGTCTGGTTGGTATTAGAGCTCTAGGATCATAGGTGCTATGAGTCATAAGCAGGGTTAATAGAGTATTACGAATCGGCACGGAGACGTCTGTACTTATCTTCGAGAGGCTACGAAACTGTTAGGTAAACTTCTTTGATTCCTTATCGTGTGAGTAGGCTCTGATATGCATTGGATCCAATGATCAAATACCTGCACCCCTTGCTCCCGCGAGAGGTCGGGGCCGGGGCAGAGGCCAAGAAGGGGGCACGTGGTGCAGCTAGAGCACCTGCCCGAGATGTGAAAGAGGAGCCACCAGTAGCTCCAGTTGGGGGGGGCAGGCACCCGAGGCGCCTGTTTCCACCCCAGCACATCAAGAGCCCCTCGCTCAGTTCTTAAGCATGTTTTATACTCTAGCTCAGGTGGGGTTGATTCCACTTGCACCAGCCACATCTCAGGCTGGGGGAGGAGCTCATACTCCCGCAACCCGTTCCCTTGAGCAGCAGGTCCATGTTGATTAGGTCCCAGCGGTTATACCAGTAAGACCTGTTGTTCCAGTTCAGCCAGCGGTTAGGGCAGCAACATATGAGGAGGAGCAACTTAGACTTGAGAGGTTCAAGAAGTATCGCCCTCATAATTTCATTGAATTGTCTTCAGAGGATGCATATGGGTTTCTAGAGGAGTGCCACCGTTTTCTCCGCACCATGGGTATTGTGGAGACGAGTGGGGTTGCTTTGGGTAATTTCCAGCCGTCAGGAGCAGCATATCAGTGGTGGCGGGTGTGCGAGGAGGATAGCCCAGCCGATGCAGCTTCACTTACTTGGACTCGATTTTTGGAGTTGTTCTAGAGAGAGTTTGTTCCTCAGACCCTTAGGGATGCATGGCGTGCGGAGTTTGAGCCTTTGCACCAGGGTACTATGGCAGTGTCAGAGTATGCAGTCAGATTTAGTGATTTGTCTAAACATGCACCTGCCTTGGTTTCTACAGCCAGAGAGCGAGTCTGTCGGTTCATCGAGGGGGTCAACTATGGTATTAGATTAAGCATGGCCCAAGAGTTGGAGATAGATACTCCATATCAGCATGTGGTAGAGATTGCACGAAGGATGGAGGGTATGCGGGGCCGTGTTGAAAGGACAGGGAGGCCAAGAGGCCTCAAGGTATGGGAGAATTTAGTGGTGGCTACACTGTATCAACAAACCATCACGGTAGAGGCTATGTGAGCCGCTCAGTTCATTTATCACTTCCAACTTTTAGTGGTGCTCTGGTTATTCCGAGGGCTCAGGTTGCACACTTTGCTCAGCCACTTTCTAGCGCACCCCCTGCCTGGGGGTGCCTTCAGTGGTCAGTCCAGCGGACCATGCCTGAGCCAGTCCCAGTAGCCACGCCCATCAGGAGCTTGCTTTGAGTGTGGTGATACCTGTCATATGGTTAGAGACTGCCCTGGTCTCAGGTAGGGTGCACCTTTACAGGCTACTCAGGCTCCACGGATTCAGTTCAGGCCCACAGGGTTCTCAGGCCATGGTTGCTGCCGTAGTTGCCGCTCCACCCACACAACCAGCTAAGGGTGGGGGACAGGGGGGTAGAGGTCACCCTTAAAAGGGAGGCTAGGCCAGATTCTATGCTTTTCTGGGTAGGACAGAGGCAGTTGCTTCGGACTCACTCATTGCAGGTATGGTTCCGGTTTGCCATAGAGATGCTTAGTCTTATTTGATCCAGGATCCACTTTATCATTTATGTCATCTTACTTTGCCCCGTATTTGGATATACTCGTGAGTCTTTGAGTTTATCTGTTTATGTGTCCATGCCTGTGGGAGATTGTATTATTGTGGACTGTGTGTATCGGTCGTGTTTATTTGTTATTGTGATGTTGAGACCGGAGTTGATCTGCTGCTACTTAGTATGGTAGACTTTGATGTTATCTTGGGCAAGGACTGGTTGTTACCTTATCATGCTATTCTAGATTGTCACACCAAGACTATGACATAGGCTACGCCCTAGTTTTGCCATAGTTAGAGTTGAAGGGTGCATTGGATTATGTTCCTAGCAGGGTTGTGTCATTTCTAAAGGCTCATCGGATGGATGAGAAGGACGGTGATGCTTATCTAACATTTGTGAGAGATGTCAGTGCTGATACTCCTACCGGTGAGTCAATTTTTGTAGTGAGTGACTTCCCAAATGTACTTCCAGTGGATCTTCCAAGCATGACGACTAGTAGAAATATCGATTTTGGTATTGACTTGTAGCGGGGCACACATCCCATTTCCATTCCACCATATCGTATGTCCCTAGTACAGTTGAATAAGTTAAAGGAGCAGTTGTAAGAGTTGATTGATAAGGGTTTCATTTAGCCTATTGTGTAGCTGTGGGGTGCTCCGATCTTGTTTCTGAAGAAAAAGGATGGTTCTATGTGCATGTGTATTGATTATCGGCAGTTGAACAAGTTACAATGAAGAACGTGCATCCATTACCACGCATTGATGACTTATTTGATCAGCTACAGGTTGCCAAAGTGTTCTCAAGGATTGATTTGCAGTCAAGTTATCATAAGCTAAAGATTTGGGATCCGGAAATTCCAAAGACTGCCTTTAGGACTCGGTATGGTCACTACGAGTTCCTTGCGATGTCAATTTGAGCTGACCAACACCCCAGCAACATTATGCACCTGATGAACAACGTGTTTCAGCCATATTTTGATTCATTCATCATTGTGTTTATTGACGACATCTTATTGTACTCCCGCAGCCGAGAAGATCATGAGCAGCACTTGAGGATCGTGCTTCGGACCTTGAGAGAGAAGAAGTTGTATGCAAAATTTTCAAAGTGTGAATTCTGGCTTGATTCGATGGCATTTTTGGGTCATGTGGTGTCGAATGAGGGGATCAAGGTAGGTCCGAAGAAGATTGAAGTAGTACAGAATTGGCCTAGAGCGTCTTCAACTACCGAGATTCGGAGTTTCCTTGGTTTGGCTGGGTATTATCCTCGTTTCGTAGAGGGTTTCTCATCTATTGCTACTCCCATGACCATATTGACCCAGAAGGGAGCTCCTTCCGGATGGTCCGCGGAGTGTGAGGGGAGCCTTCAAAAGCTGAAGACTACTTTGACTACATCCCCAGTGTTGGTGTTGCCTACAGGCTCAGGGTCTTATACTGTTTATTATGATGCGTCACGTGTTTGGACTTGGTGTGATGTTGATGCAAGACGGTAGGGTGATTGCCTATGCTTCTCGACAACTAAAGACCCATGAGAAGAATTATCAAGCCCACGACTTGGAGTTAGCAGCCATTAATCATGCATTGAAGATTTGGCAGCATTATTTGTACGGTGTCCCTTGTGAGGTATTTACCGACCACCAGAGTCTATACCATTTTTTCAAACTGAAAACTCTTAACTGGCTGCATTGGAGATGGTTAGAGTTGCTTAAGGAGTATGATATCATTATTCTATATCATCCTAGGAAGGCCAATATGGTGGCCGATGCCTTGAGTCAAAAGGCGGAGAGCTTGGGCAGTTTAGCATAACTACTGAAGCAGAGAGACCATTATCATTGGATGTTTAGGCCTTGGCCAACCAGTTGGTTAGATTGGATGTTTCTATCACGCCCCAACCTCCGGGAGCGCGACCGATGCTCAACCGAGATACCTCGATCGAGAAAGCCTACACAACGCCGTCTACCCGACTCACCCAAGAATAAAGAGAAGATACATTTTATTAGTTAGACAATAAGAAAGTTATGCGAACAACACCCTTTCTTTACCATTGGTTACTTCATTTTGTGTCTCAAAATACATTACACATTCATAGTTTGAAGTGGAAAATGTGATATAAATACAACCATTTTTAGTTTGACTTTCCTAACACTAATTTACAACCAACACCATGTCTACGGAGCCTCTAATAGAAACCAAATAGTGTTATGACAGTGCCAGCAACTAGACTCCGACTATACCTCCAAATGATATGTACAAAGGACAAAAGGTACAAGACCCCGAAATAAAGTGTGGCTCACTAAGTCATTCGAGGAGAAGGTGTATTGTTATCACCGCTCAATGCCGCCCACCGTGGAACCACCTGCATCCATTAAAGATGCAGCGCCCCCGGCAAAAGGGACGTTAGTACATATGGAATAGTACTAGTATGAAAACAAAACACCCCCTCAGAGAACGAGTAACACTACAATGATAAAGAAACATGAAATCAATGAGGGCCTCGTCAATGTTAAAGTACCAAGTTAGGAGAAATAATAAATATAAAGCAAGTTTCAATATTTTAATTTGGGAAATCTTTAGTACCAATACACCACCGTACTTTTAGCATGGCGTCTGATCTCAGCTCGATTGGGTAAGCCATCTCACCACAATGCCGTGTGGGTCGACGTCACCTCATATCCACTAGCAACCATCTCATCCATTTTAAGAGGAATAATCTCAACAGATCAATCTCATGCCATATTCGGGGAAATCGCTCACCACCTCAGACGGGGATTTTACCCCTCACTCACTCCTACACCGGCATGTGTAGTTTCAGGGTTAGGTCATTTCAACCTACCCTTCCTCGGTGACTAAACGATACTCCCAAGGCATTTATTATTTAAAGAATTTATAGCTCATTTCAATGTCTTTTACACTTCTCTTCATTTCATTTTGCACTAGTGGCCTCTATTGTAATATCATTTTCGGCATGTTGGCTGTGTTTCATATCTCATGCTTACTTCTTTTGCTTTCAAACACCATCAAGGATCATCAACAACAAGGCATTTCTAGTCAAGACTTTAAGTACACATGTGAGAAAATAAGGGTCTTAGGCATAATGAGATTTCTTACACAATTCGACATGATAGCTTTCATTAAATCATGTTTTGGAATCATAATATATTAACACACAACCCATACTTAGAGCACATTCCCGAAGATTGACACAATAAGATAAAAGCATTCGGAATAGTCAAATGTGTAATGATCAACTCGGGGCTTACAGGAGTATCGTGGGATTCAATTCTAAGAGAGAAGTTTAACCAACATATCTCACCTTGAGCTTCCTTAAATTACTACAATGTTTCAAAAATCATAGCCGCTTTGATCTATTTGGAAATATAACAAAATTGAACACAAATTAGGAAGGAGTTCATGGTTCCCGCTCATTTGAGCATTTTATCAGACACTAGTAGATATTACGATTTCAAGGTCCGCCTATGGTGGATTCCTTCATCCCACTACCCAAAGTCCACCCAATTGAGCTCAACAATATTTCCACGATTCTTGATAGTACAGGCATGAATAATGAACAACTCCCACACCCAAGAATTGCTTTTCTCATTACCTGTTGTTAGTTAAATCCCGAAATTGAGGGCTAGCTAGTGGAATCTTACCTCTAGGAAGAAGACCCAGTGAGTTTTCCTTGTTAATTCTGCAAGAGAGCAAGAATTGGTGAACAATTAATTTAGGAACCCCCCCTCACTCTAGATCACTTCTTCATTTCAAAATATTAGATTTTTACTTTACCAATGGCCCTTAACATCTATATATCAAAATAGGGTCGGATTATAAAAACCAGAAAATTGACCCTCCAAACACAGTTCTACGGTCTCATAGTGGACCGCATAATGATATGCGGTCCGCAAAATGGGCAACAAAAGTAATGTCAAGAATTGGGCTGGTGGGGTTAGGTCTGCGGTCCACAGACCAGTTCTTTGATTGCATAATGCACCGTAGAAATCCCCTTCAAGAATCTTCATGCTGGATCTGTGATGGATTGTGCGGCCCGAGAAAGCATTATGCGGTCGCATATTGGACCGCAAAACGACCCCCCAAAATTGGCCATTTTTCTGCGGCCGATCTGCGGCCCGCAGAGTGATTCTGCAGTGGCATAGTGGACCGCAAAAATGCCCTGCCCTACCAAAAGCATTCTTCAACTCCCTAGTACATTGTTCAATCCAAAAAGTCCATACCCACCTTGCCATCACGAAACCCCGTGTTCTAGGTGAAATTTTATAGGGACTTACATCCTCCCCGGCTTAAGATCATTCGTCCTTGAATGAGGGTCAAATTCCTCCATTAGAAACCAATGTGACTGAGCTGCTATCTCACATACCAGCAGTTACATATTTTTGACTAACTTCCTAAATTTCAAAAATTCCGGCAGAGTCTTCCCTATAACTGGGTCTATCCACCTGTCAGAGAATCCCAGAAACCATCCTAATAACATATACATAATCTAACGACGCAACATAACATGAAATTAACACCAACCGTGGCCTCATAGACAATATATTACTAGAAAGGAACACCCTTAGCATAAACTGTACAAGTGACACATAATAATAATTCATAGGGAAAAACTTCATAGAGACGATTACATAGCTATTCTACAAAATGAGGGTACTTCTTCTTCATTTCTTCCTCGGCCTCCCAGGTGGTCTCTTCAATATGTTGGTTTGGCCATAGCACTTTCACGGAGGCAATCTCTTTGTTTCTCAACTTTCGAACTTTCCTATCAAGAATGGCAACTGAAATTTCTTCGTATGTCAATTCCTCATTAACCTCAACAGTTTCAACCGGAACAATGAGTGACGGATCTCCAACAACCTTATTCAACGTGGATACATGAAACGTTGGGCGCACTAAAGACATCTCCAGAGGTAGTTCAAGCTTGTAAGCCACCTAACCAATCGTCTAAATGATTCTGTAACGGTCCGATATACCTCGGACTAAATTTCCCTTTCTTACCAAACCGCATTATACCCTTCATGGGGGAACCTTCAAGAACATCTAATCATCTTCTTTGAACTCCAAATCCCCATGACGAACATTCGAATAGGACTTCAAATGACTCTGAGCAGTTTTCAACCGCTCTTAATGATCTTAACCTTCTCCATAGCCTGATGCACGAGGTCTGGTCCTATCAACTCTGCTTCCCCAATCTTGAACCATCCAATGAGAGATCGACATCTCCTAAATATAAAGCCTCGAACGGTGCCATATGAATACTAGTATGATAATTGTTGTTGTAGGCAATTTCTATGAGATGAGAATGATTATCCAAGCTACCTTTGAACTAAAAAACACAAGCGCACAACATATCCTCAAGCGTCTGAATAGTGCGCTCTACTTGCCCGTTGGTCTGTGGATGAAAAGCTATACTAAGATTCACCTGGGTACCCAGTCCTTGCTGAATGTTTTCCAAAAATTAGCTGTCAATTGTGCCCCTTGCTCGGAGATAATAAAAACTGGAGTGCCATGTAATCTGACTATTTCCTTGGTATACAACTGAGCATACTCTTTCGCTGTGTCGGTAGCCTTAACAGGTAAGAAGTCTGCTGATTTTGTGAGTCGATCCACAATCACCCATATTGAGTCAAACTTGCACAGAGTGCGAGGTAGTCCTACCACAAAGTCCATATTGATCATCTCCCATTTCCACATTGGAGTTTCTACGTTCTGTACCAACCCACCAGGCCTTTGATGTTCGGGGCCTTTACTTGTTGACACTTGGGATATTTTGCCACAAAGTCCGCTACATTCCTTTTCATATCATACCACATAGTAGACTTCCTTAAGATTGTGGTGCATCCTTGTAGAGCCCGGGTGCATGGAATATCTAGAAGTGTGAGCCTCGGTCATGATTTTTTGCCGAAGACCATCCACATTTGGAACACATAGCCGCCCTTGGTATCTTAGTGTATCATCATCCATGCCAAGAGGAAAAGCCATAGTCTTATGTTTATGAATCCCCCCCTTCAACTGTACCAACAACGGATCGCCGTACTGCTTTTTCTTGACTTCCGCAACTAGCGACGATTCAGCCCTATTTTACACAATATACATTCCTTCACCAGAGTCCGCAAGACGGACCAACCAATGAACCTCCTTGGCCAATGGCCTCTGATATGCCTCCAAGTGAGCCAAACTGCGCATAGATTTTTGGCTAAGAGCATCTTCCACAATATTAGCCTTCCCAGATGATATAGGATAGCAATGTCGTAATCTTTGAGTAACTCAAGCTATCTTCTCTTCCCCAGATTCAATTCCATCTGCTTGAAAATATATTGAAGGCTCTTATGGTTCGTGAATATATCCACATGGACCCCGTACAAATAATGATGCCAAATCTTCAATGCATAACCATCGCCTTGAGCTCTAAGTCATGTGTTGGATAGTTCCTCTCATGATTCTTGAGTTTCCTATAAGCATAAGTGATCACCTTGCCATGTTGCATCAATACACACCCTAGTCCGATTCTCGAAGCATCACAATATACCACAAACCCATCCGTACCCTCTAGTAGGGTCAACACCGGTGTAGTAGTTAATCTTGATTTCAACTCTTGGAAGCTCCTTTCACAAGCATCTGACCATTGGAACTTAACTGCCTTCTTTGTCAATTTAGTCAATGGAGAGGCAAGAGTAGAGAACCCTCCACAAACTTTCTGTAATACCAAACTAAGCCCAAGAAACTGCAAATCTCTGTTGGAGTTGTAGGCCTCAGCCAATTCTTCAAATCTGCAATCTTCTGCAGATCAACCTTAATTCTTTCTCTGGAGACGACATCACCCAAGAATGTGATAGATTCAAGCCAAAATTCTCACTTCGAAAACCTCGCATACAACTTATGTTGATATAGAGTTTGCACAACTGGCCTGCGATGATCGGCATAGTCCTCTCGACTTCGTAAATATACAAGGATGTCGTCAATGAACACTATCACAAAAGAGTCGAGAAAAGGCTTGAAGACTAGATTCATAAGATCCATGAAAGCTACCTAGGCATTTTTTAGCCCAAAAGACATTACTAGAAATTTAAAGTTCCTATACCAGGTTCTGAAAGCTGTATTCAAAATATCCCACTCCCTAATCTTCAATTGGTGATACCCAGATCTTAAATCAATCTTGGAGAAATACCTAGCACCATGCAATTGATCAAACAAGTCATCTATCATTGGCAGTGGGTACTTATTCTTGATCGTGACCTTGTTGAGCTGCTGATAGTCAATACACATTCTCAATGACCCATCTTTCTTCCTTACAAAGAGAACCGGTGCGCCCTAAGGGGAAACACTCAGTCGGATGGAACCCTTCTCGAGCAAGTCCTTCAATTGTTCTTTTAGCTCATTCAATTATGTCAATGCCATTATGTAGGGTGGAACAGATATAGGTTGCGTGCCTGCCATCACATCAATCCCATAGTCAATCTCCCTGTCTAGTGGGATCCCAGCGAGCACATCTGGAAAGTCCTCTGAAAATTCATTCACAACAGGCACGAACTCAAGTGTAGGTGCCTCAATATCGGTGTTCGTAACCCGGACCAAATGGAAAGTACACCCCTTGTTGATTATCTTCGTGGCCATAAGGTAAGAAATAAACCTACCCTTCGGCACCACATCATCCCCCTTCCATTCAATAACGGGCTCATTTGGAAATTCAAACCTAACGGTTGTGGTTCAGCAATGAAGCTTGGCAAAACATGAATAAAGGCAGTCTAGTCCCATTATTACATCAAAATCAACCATCCCCAACTCAGTGAAATCAGCCATGATGTCCTGACCAGGCACCGTGACAACACAATCCCTATAAACCCGTGCAGCCCCAAAAGACTCACCAAACAGAGTATATACAGAGAACGACTCAGGAAGCTATTCGGTTCTATCCCAAATTCCATAGCAACATAAGGAGTGACATATGAAAAAGTGGAACCGGGATCAATAAGGGCATACACATCATGAGATTGGATAGTTAATATATTTGTGACAACATCTGGAGAAGCCTCTAAACTCTGGCAACCCCTCATAGCGTAGAAACGGTTGGTTCCTCCCGAACTCTGCGTACCACTCCTAGCTGCACCACACCCTGCGGGTACTGGAGTGCCTCGAGCTGGAGGAGGTGCTGCGGATGTAGTAGCTGCTGAGCTGGCAGGCTGTGCTGCTCTTGTGCCCATATTTTGGTGGGACGAACGACAATTCCTTTGAATGTGACCACTCATACCACACGCGTAGCATATGCTTTGGTCTATAAAGCAATCCCCAAATTGCATCTTCCTACACCTATGGCATGGGGGCCTCTGCTGCTGCTGGAATCTCCCTCTAGGCCGGCCCTGCTGGTAGGATCCCTTGTTGCCCTGGCTGTGCCCGAAATGGCTCCACTGCTGCTGTTTGGGCCCTGATGGCTGTGCACTAACTGAAGATTGAGCAAAGGAATGGGATGGCCCTGACGACCCTCCCCTAAATGCTGACCAGCCACCATTACCACCAAAGGTACCACTAAAGTTGCCTGCCGATCGCTCGGGCCTTGTTGCTACCCTCTCGCTCCATTCTATTCTTCAGTTTGTGGGTCTCTGTGTCTTGAGTAAATTCCACCATCTTACCATAGTTCATATGAGAATTCAAGGCAGCTATTGTGGCCTTATTAATAACCAAGGGGCTATGGCCCTGCACAAACTAGCGCACTCTAGCCTCCATAGTGGGCAACATGTAGATGGCATACTTGGATAGGTGCGCGAACCTTATATGATACTCCCACACACTCATGCAACCTTGTTTTAGACTCTCAAACTCGACAACATGGGCTGCCTTAGTCTCAGCAGGCAAGAAATGGTCGATAAAGGCGTCGGCAAACTCAGTCCACCTCGCCGGAGGGCTCCCCTCCTCATGGGAATCCTCCCACATCTCGAACCAAGAATAGGCCAGCTCTTTCAGGCGGTAGGAGGCCAACTCCACTCGCTCCGTCTCAGTAGCACACATGACTCGAAGAGTCTTGTGCATCTCATCAATAAAGTCCTAGAGGTCCTCCTCGAGATTAGTGCCCGTGAACACTGGAGGATCCAACTAAAGAAACATGTTCACCCTTGAACTAGCAGAATCCCCTTAGTAGCTGGAAGAAGCAGGTGCAACATTCGGTCTCTGGGCATGTGAAGCCACTATCTGAGCCAACATCTGTATGGCTCCCCTAAGGTCCCCACTAGAAACACCGAGATTGGAAGCTGGGGCTGGAGGGGGAATAGTTGCACCCTCAGTAAGAGTAGGGATTGGTGCAGTCTGAGTAAGAGTAGTAAAATCAGGTAGTGTAGTGGCTGAGGGAATATCCTCACCCCTCTGGTGCTCACCCGCATCATTAGATATAGAATCGACTGCCACTATTGGGGTGGCATCGGCTTATTGACAATTTCTTTCCTTCTTCCTAAGTGCCATGTACTGAAAATCAAAGCAATGCATGAGTTAAAAGAGGAATAATCTTATTAATCAACTTTATCGCACGATCTAGAACATCAGAGAAGGGTATTATTCCTAAATGCCCAAGTATCCTTCTAATTATAGATGTGGTCGACAACACACCGACAAGAAGGACTCTACTAGACACGGCTCCGAGACATCCTAGGACACATTAAAACCTTAGGCTCTGATACCAAGCTTGTCACGCCCGACCTCGAGGAGCGCAATTGACAATCAACCAAGATAATCCGGTCGAGCAAGCCCGCACAATGTCGTCTACCCAACTCACCCAAGAATAAAGAGAAGATACATTTCATTAATTAGACAATAAGAAGGTCATGCGAACAATACCATTTCATTTCATTGGTTACTCCATTTATAAGTCTCAAAAAATACATTACACATTCATAGTTTGAAGTTGAACATGTGATATAATACAACATTTTTAGTTTGACTTTCCCAACACCAATATTCAACCCACACCATGTCTATGGAACCTCTAACAGAAACCAAAGAGTGTTATGACAGTCGGAGACCCCGGCTATACCTCAAAATGCTATGTACAAAGGACAAAAGGTACAGGATCCAGAAATGAAGTAGGGCTCACCAAGTCAGCTGAGGAGAGGGTGTATTATTATCACTGCTCAATGCCACCCGCTATGAAACCACCTGCATCCATTAAAGATGCAGTGCCTCCGGCAAAAGGGACATTAGTACATATGGAATAGTACTAGTATGAAAACTAAACACCCCCTCAATATATCGAGTAACAGTACAATGATAAAGAAACATGAAATCAATGAGGGCCTCGTCAATATTATAGTACCTAGTTAGGAGAAAGAATAAATTTCAAGCAAGTTTCAATATTTTAAGTTGGGAGATCTTTAGTATCGATACACCATCGTGCTTTTAGAACGGATTCCGATCTCAGACCGATTGGCTAAGTCGTATAACCCTAAGATGTCCACTCACAATACCACCATGTGCGTGGCATGGCGTCTGATCTCAGCCCGATCGGCTAAGCCGTCTCACCATAATGTCGTGTGGGTCGACGTCACCTCACATTCCGCTAGCAATCTGTAACATCTAGGTACCTCTGAGGGCTACTGACATGAATGCATGATGCATATATATATATATATACATAAACTTTCAAAACATATGCCTCTATGGGCATCATAATCATCATATCGTACCCGGCCCTAATAGGCTCGGTAAAAATGTACCCGGCCATCATAAGGCTTGGTAGAATTGTACCTCGCCACGTGGAGCTCGGTAAAACCCAACTGATCAGTGGTTGTACAATAGGTGTCGTACCCGGCTGACTATAGCGCAGCTCGGTAGAGTAAAGTAGATACATATGTATGATGTGCGTTGGACTCATTGGAATCACATTTTGAACTTTTCGGAGTGACGTAAGGTCGGTATCCTCCGTACACGTTATTAGGACTAAATCCTCATCAAGAATCATATAAGAATCAGGAAGTACCAACAACATTGATAACATAAGAATAAGAGAAGTAACATCAACATTAATCGTTCCATAAGAAGGGAAACTATGTAAGTACAGCTAGCCTCTAAGAGTGGAGTATTTTTGGAAGCTCGTTCATTACATTACGCACAATCGGAGTCGTGCAAAAGAAGGAAAGGGATAACCTCACGTACCTTCCACATACTGCCCAACCTCAAGCTATGAAAATTCCATGACTCCTTACTCTATAATACGAGAAATGACACTATCGTATCGTTTAAGCGTCGTAACTATTATGTATCAAGTAACCTATTTTGTGATGAAACGGACAGCACCTGCCCTATTTATATGACTTCCCACAAGTTAACAAAATCACAAAACAGCCCAAACAACATCAATAATAATCATATTGAGCCTCCTAAAATAGTCCACCAACCAACAACATTACTAGCAAGCCTTTCGACATATATCTCACTGATTCTAGCTTCAACGACTTAGGCGTAACTTGGATAATCTTAAAATACATGTAGGGTAAGAGATTGTTTACCTTTAAACAGAAATAAAAACTCCAATTTGACCTTAATTGAGCATGAAATATCCCTCCAATGCTGCCACAAGAACAAGGAAGCGAAGCTAACACTCAATTAGGGTTTTTCGGCCCTAGAATTACTTTAGAAGACTTGAAATCACCTAGGGTTGATATTAAAACTTGAGGGAGTATTTTACAGAACACAAACAACTTAAAACAACCCCACACACGAGCTGGAACAACACAAAAATCAGCAACAACAAGAAGAACAACAAACTTACTAGCGCCACGAGATTCCCAACACTTGATTTGTGTTGTTTGCTCTTTGTTTTAGTCTTGGATCATGAGAGAACCTTGAGAGAGTGTTCCTAGGTTTCAAAGGTATGAATATACTTAAAAGTAATGACTTAACCGCCTATGTGGGTCCCATAGAGAGCTGCTTGGTGCAGTATCGCAAAAACACGAATATCTCTCACCTCGGAGATCGTATCGACAAACGGTTTAAAAATGCGTTAGAAACTAGACACATAGATGTTGAATTTGGTGGCTAGATCACCTCGTAATTCCAAGTAAATTGGGAGAAAAGCTTAGTGACATTTGACCTAAAGTATAAGTAAAATTACGAACGTAAGTTGCGACAACTTTTGTCGACTTTTGTTTCATAACTCATTTGACTTCAAGACTTATGAAACGGATATTATATGATTCGAATACCTTAAAACATAACATCGTGATAATATTAATCACCTGTAGATTTACCCGAAAATACGAGTTACAACATCCTTGATTCGTTTAACTTCTAATACTTGTTAACCACTCTTATACACCCTTGTATCATTTAAGATCAATAGGACTAAATTCTTATCATCTCAAAGACAATCTCTTCTCGGATGTACCTAGACTAACTTACAGCATAAGCTAACGTATGCAAATATGGGTTGTAACACAATCATCTCATCCCATTTAAGGGGAATTATCTCAACACATCAATCTCATCCTATATTTGGGGAAAACTCTCACCACCTCACACTAGGGTTTTACCCTCACTCATTCCTACACTGGTACATGTAGTTTCGGGGTTAGGTCATTTCAACCTACCCTTCCTCGGTGACTAAACGATACTCCCAAGGCATTTATTATTAAAAGAATTTACAGCTCAATTCAATGTCTTTTACACTTTTCTTCATTTCATTTTGCACTAGTGGCCTCTATTATAATATCATTCTCGGCATGTTGGCCGTGTTTCATATCTCATGCTTACTACTTTGGCTTTCAAACACCATCAAGGATCATCAACAACAAGACATTTCTAGTCAAGACTTTAAGTACACATGTGAGAAAATAAGGGTCTTAGGCACAATGAGATTTCTTACACAATTCGACATGATAGCTTTCATTAAATCATGTTTTGAAGTCATAATATATTAACACACAACCCATACTTAGATCACATTCCCGAAGATTGACACAATAAGATAAAATCATTCGGAATAGTCAAATTTATAATGATCAACTCGGGGCTTACAAGAGTATCTTGGGATTCAATTATAAGAGAGAGGTTTAGCCGACAATACCTCGCCTTGTGCTTCCTTAAATTACTACAATGTTTCAAAAATCTTAGCCACTTCGATCTATTTGGAAAATATAACAAAATTGAACACAAATTAGGAAGGAGTTCATGGTTCCAGCTCATTTGAGCATTTTACCAAACACTAGGTGGGAATTATAATTTCAAGGTCCTCCTATGGTGGATTCCTTCATCCCTCTACCCAAAGTCTACCCAATTGAGCTCAACTTTCCTCCCAAAACCCCTTCCTGATTCCTGGATCACAAATTATGAAAAGTTAAGAGAACTAGAGGAATCTCTGCAATCTGGTGAGCCCAACCAAGAATTGCTTTTCTCAATACCTATTTTAGTTAAATCCTGAAATGAGGGCTAAGGAGTAGAATCTTACCTCTAGGATGAAGACCTAGTGAGTTTTCCTTGTTAATTCTCCAAGCCTTGAGCAAGAATTGATGAACAATTAGTTTAGGAACCTCCTCTCACTCTAGATCACTTCTTCACTCTCAAAATATCCGATTTATACTTTAAAAATGGCCCTTAATGTCTATATATCGAAATAGGGTCGGGTTATAAAAATCAGAAAATAGGCCCTCAGAACACAGCTCTGCGGTCGCATAGTGGACCGCATAATGGATACGCGGTCTGCAAAATGGGCCGCATAAGTGATGTGATGAACTGGGCTGTTTGGGTTTCGTCTATGGTCAGTAGACCAGTTCTGCGGTTGCATAATGTGCCGCAGAACTCCCTTTCATAAATCATTATATTAGATCTGCGATGGATTGTGCGGCCTGCGAAAGCATTATGCAGTCGCATATTGGATAGCAAAACGACCCTCCAAAATTGGCCATTTTTCTTTTGCACTCTACGGCTGATTTGTGGCCCGCAGAGTAATTCTGCGGTTGTATAGTGGACCGAAAAAATTGCCTTCTCTGCAAAAAAATTTCTTTAACTTCCTAATGCACTGTTCCACCCAAAAAGTTTGTACCGCCCGAGCTAGAATCTCTACAATCACCAAGATATAAGTCCACCTTCGCATCACGAAACCCTGGGTTCTAGGTGAAATTTTATGGGCCTTACAGTTTCAGAGCCCAGTCGAGTTCTTGCTTTCATGGTTTCTCGGTCTTCTCTATATGATCGTATCAGAGAGCATCAATTTGATGACCCCATTTTCTTGTCCTTAAGGACACGCTTCAGCACGTCGATGCCAATGAGGTTTCTATTGCATTTTGAGACATGTAATAGGTTATGGTATTTAGAACTTGCTTACAAAATTTTGTGTCGCGTGGAGTTGATTTGATACGATTCTAACATTTGGTTGTAATTCTAGAAAATTTGAACTTAACTTTGAAATTCATGCGTTTTAGAGTTCAATTCGTAGTTTTAGCTGTTACTTTTGTGTTTTGATCGCGCGAGCATGTTTGTATGATGTTTCTAGTGTTTTTTGGATGATTGGTTTGGAGCCCCGAGGGCTCGGATGAGTTTCAAACATGTTTCGAAATAGTTTTGAACTGAAATTTAACTGCTGGTGTTGCTGGTGTTCAGTAATCGCAATTGCGAACACTAGTATCGCAATTGCGAACGCGAAAGTGGCGGCACAGAAGTCGCGATTGCGACTTCCCCGTCAAATTTGCGAAGGCAGTAGGATTTTGGCTATATTCGCATTTGCGAACAATTGTTAGCTTTTGTGGTTAGGTCCAGATTTGCAATTGCGAACCCTATATCGCAAATGCGACATCTGCAGCTGATACAAAGTGTTGGGAGATGGGATTTTTGAAAACATTCGCTCATTTATGAACCCTATACTCGGTAGGAGGCAATTTGTAGAGGGGATTTTCACTTGCAAACTTTGGATTTGAGCCTTGTGGAGGCGAATTTTAGGGGAAAAGCTACTTCCATGAATTGAATTGGCCTAGTGGAAATAAGTATCTTGCCTAACTTTGTGTAGGGAACTACCCTTAGGACTGGTATTGATTAATTCATTTGGGTTATGTGAAAGCCGTGTATGCAAGGCGACGAGTGGGTACACAGGTTGTACGTGATATTTGATAGGTTTAGGCTACTTTGTGTATTTCCATGCTTTAATTGAAATGCCATATCATGTTCGAAATTCTCATAGTCAATATATTCTTATTTGTAATAGCCTGTCCTTACATGCCTTAATTGACTAGTTTAACACTTGTTAAACATCCTACTTGATAAATTGCTCTCATGATTTAGTTGAACTTGTTGCCCTTTTATTGTTACATATTATCTCTTTCATTGTTAATTATCATTACTTGAAGTCATTGTATGTGTTATCTCTTTCGTTGTTGATTATCATTATTTGAAGTCATTGTTACAAGTTATCTCTTTCGTTGCTATTATTCTCATTTGAAGTCATGTTATTTCTTCCATTGTTCTTTATTTGTATTTAGTTCGTAGTTACACGTATCTTTCTCATTTTTGTGTTATTGGTGTTGAAGTTGTGAAAGCCGTATCACTTTGAGGCGAAGTTGATAATTATAGAGATATTTTTCTTGTTGAGAATTTTACATTCATTGTTTTGTTGATATTGTACATGTTGTAGTGGAGCCATGGGCTATTGTGGTGAAAACATTGATATTCTCGATTCTTGGAAAGTTGTGATATATGGGCACTTTTGGGGCAAGATGTTATTTTGATGTGATATTGACGTGCATGCGACGGTATAGGGTGGGACTTATCTGCGTGTTTCTTGTAAGGGAACTACGTGAAGCCACGTGGTGCCATAAGGTGGGCTAAAGTGCATTTAGCTATTTTGGGAAAATTGTATTCGAAACTTATTTCAAATGTTAGGCTCAAGCGGCGGTATAAGGAAAGATTGTGATTGAAATTGAGAAATGTGAACACGAGGCGGTACCTCGTTGTGATTCTTGGTTTTTATCTTGTGTGGCAAAGTTTTTTGGTAGGAACATTTTTTTTTGTTCTTCCTTGTTCTATCAGCTGTTGTGCGTATATGATCACTGTGGTTCTCTTTTATTGATTTCTTTATGTTATTTCCAAGCTTAAATTCCGGTATTAGTTCATTCTATCATCTTGTTTTATATCAGTTATTTCTCCACATTCCATTATTTATCCTTATTACATTTTCATACTATTATTTGTATGGAGTCGAACTTGGACCGTCTACATGGGGACAAATCGGGCTCTAGTTTATACGGTTGGTATCAATCATAATTGTTGTCTGGTAAACCGAGATAAAGATGTCAAAGATCGAAGAGCGAGACCGAATAACATTGAAGCAGGAATGTCGAGGTATCAAAGATCGAAGGTCGAGATCGAACAACATTAGAATCAGAACTCGAAGCCATGGTACCCGAGATGAATCTATTGAGCTCGATTCCGGGAAAGGCCCTAGGGTAAGTTATCAAATTTGAATGACGAAAGGACCGGAAATCCCGTGATAAGTAAGCATCTCGGCTGGAATCACAGCATCAATCAATAAGACCGTTAAATCAGCACATCAAGAGATATTTTACCTTGTAGACAGATTCTTGCCTTGTATAAAGGATTATCCCCACGCTATATAAAAGGGCAATGTAATTGTTCTAGGATATCACACACAACAATCATCAATACAAAGAAAAAAAGTCTGGTCTCATTATTTTATGCATTATTTTATCTGATTTCGTTTATATTTACTGTTCATCTTGGAGGAATCGGTCAAGGCCAGGATTATCCAAGACTTGTGGTTTGCATTTCTTCTCCATTTATTTACTGAATTCAATTTTCATTATATTATTTGTTATTTTGTATCAAACTAAATCACGTATCCTTAAAACCACGTATAAATTCAATTGTTATCCGAAGCCAAGGGTAAACAGTTTGGCGCCCACCGTGGGGCTAAGGATAATAGTGAGTGTTTGATACAATTTTTTGTCACGCAAATTATTTTATACCCTTGCTCCGTGAAGTATCTCTGATTTCAGGTTACAGTACAGCTATGTCGCATTCACAATCTGTGCCTTTGTACACTGATAATGAATTTGATCATCAAGGCGAAAACAACAACACATCACCCGTTGATGAGGTTCCGATCAACGCTAATTCACAAGTGGCAGTCGATGTAGATCAAATTACTGGTCCGTCACATAACATTCGTAGGGAACATCGATCAACAACACAGGGTCCCCAAAACGACGAAAGGGATGGGATCAGCCTCAAAATAATCTTTGACAAGTTGCGAGCCCAGCATGCAGCCATTGCTCAGTTACAAAATCGAAGCCAAATACTAAACAAAGTTTAGCTCGGCCCTTCTCGGGGAACTATTCCTGAGAATGAACCAGTCACAGAAGAGCTGAATGAAGGTGAATCGAGGGCAAACTCCGGGATTATAAGGATGCTCAAGGAATTAACCAGACGAGTCGAGTCTGGAGAGAAAAAAATCGAGGCTAACGACAAAAAGGTAGAAACGTACAATTCCAGGGTGGATCCAATCCCAGGAGCACCCCCGATATTGAAGAGCTTGGATTCCAAAAATTTTGTACAGAAACCTTTCCTATCGAGCGCCGCTCCAAAACCAATACCCAAGAAATTCCGCATGCCGAAAATCCCCAAGTACAATTGAACAACCGATCCAAACGAGCATGTGACCGCATACACATGCCCTATAAAAAGGGAACGACTTAGAAGACGACGAGACCGAATTCCGTTCTTTTGAAAATGTTCGGGGAAACCTTCTCAAAGGGGGCCATGACATGGTATCATAACTTACCCCCTAATTCCATTGACTCTTTCGCTATGCTTGCAGATTCCTTTGTAAAAGCACATGCAGGCGCTATCAAAGTAGAAAGGCGGAAGTCGGACCTATTCAAAGTCAGACAAAAAGATAAAGAGATGCTCAGAGAATTCGTATCTCGTTTTCAGATGGAGCGGATGGACTTGCCACCGGTCACTGATGATTGGGCTATTCAGGCTTTCACCCAGGGGCTCAACGCTCGAAGCTCGACGGCTTCACAACAACTCAAGCAAAACTTGAAAGAATATCCTGCCGTCACATAGGCCGATGTACATAACCGATACCAATTGAAAATCAGAGTCAAAGATGATCAACTTGGAGCCCCTTCGAGATCCATTTATCCGTTAGAACTCATGATAGAGTTCTAAGGGAGATTTATCATGAACCGAGACTAAATAGAGATTGGCATCGACCATATCATGGGGATAGAAAAATCACTACTGCAAGGCAAGACTACCTAAGAAACGAAAGGAGAAACGATCAAGGGCGGAATAATCGAGGGCCCATAATTAAAGGCAACTTCGAGAGAACCACCGGTCATCAAGAAGCACCACGGTTATCAGAATACAATTTCAATGTTGATGCGGCTACTCTCGTATCAGCTATCGGTCGCATCAAGGGCACTAAGTGGCCTCGACCGTTACAATCAGATCCAGCCCAAAGGGATCCTAATCTGATATGCAAATATCACGGTACTCACGGACACAGAACAGGAGATTGCCGACAATTAAGAGAAGAGGTGGCAAGGTTGCTCGAAAACGGACATCTCCGAGAATTTTTAAGCGACCGAGCGAAGAATCATTTTGGAAACAAAAATAGACAAGCAAACCAAGAAGAGCCACAACATATGATTAACATGATTATCGGCGAAATAGATGTCCCTCAAGGTCCGATGCTGAAACGCACCAAGATATCCATCACTAGGGAAAAACGCACTCGAGATTATGCGACAGAGGGAATCTTATATTTTAGCAAGGAAGATGCGGAAGGGATTATGCAACCTCACAATGACGCGCTAGTGATATCTGTGCTTATACACATAATTAAAGTAAAGCGTGTATTGGTCAACCCAAGCAGTTCGGCCAATATAATCCGGTCATGGGTCGTAGAACAACTCGGTCTGATGGATCAAATTGTCCCTACAGTCCGAGTACTCAATGGGTTCAACATGGCATGTGAAAGAACCAAGGGCAAAATAACGTTGCCGATAAAAACTGTCGGAACCATTCGAGAAACGAAGTTTTGCGTAATCGGTGGAGACATGAGTTACAACGCTCTATTCGGGAGACCATGGATCCACGACATGAGAGCCGTGCCTTTGATGCTGCGCCAAGTACTGAAATTCCCATCACCCGATGGAATTACGTGGAAGAAATAACACCAGTACCAGCAGTTCCTTCACAAAGGATCGAGAACAATATGATATAACAATCACAGACATTATCCTCGACAAACGTAGATAAACAAGCATATCTCGAGGATGACGATTACGGAATCCCCAGATCCTTCATCAGTCCCGATGAATCCGATGCTACGAAATCGACGATTGAGGAACTCGAGCAAGTCTCACTCCGAGAAGACTTGCCAGAACAAAATGTATATCTGGGCTCGGGCCTAAGCTCCGAGCTCAGGACAAAATTTATCCAATTTCTTATAACTGACAAAGATTACTTTGCTTGGTCCCACCTTGATATAACAGGTATACCACCGGAGATAACAACCCACAAGCAAAGCCTAGATCAGAAGTTCCGACCGGTCAAGCAAAAAAGGAGGCCTCAGTCCGAGATCAAACACGCATTTATCAAGGATGAGGTAACTAAACTTTTAAAGATAAGGTCCATGAGGTTAAATAAAAAAAGGGAATAAACTAAGAATGTGTGTAGATTATAAGGATCCGAATAAGGCATGCCCAAAAGATTCTTTCCCTTTACCCAACATCGATCGCATGATCGATGCTACCGCTGGCCATGAGATCCTTAGCTTTCTCGATGCTTACTCTGGCTATAACCAGATACGAATGGACCCGGCTGACCAAGAAAAAATATCCTTCATCACTAAGTATGGCACATACTGTTATAACCTGATGCTATTCGGGTTAAAAAATGCAGGAGCCACTTACCAACGCCTAGTAAACCGAATGTTTGAAAAACATTTAGGAAAAATGATGGAAGTTTATATTGGTTTTATGTTAGTTAAGTCCCTATGAGCAGAGGACCATTTGAACCATTTGCAGGAAACATTCGACGTGCTGAAGCAATACAACATGAAGTTGAACCCGGAAAAATGCGCGTTTGGTGTGGGCTCGGGCAAGTTCCTCGATTTCATGGTCTCGAATCGAGGAATAGAAATCAACCCCGAAAAGATCAAGGCTATCGAGGACATCATAGTCGTAGATAATGTAAAGGCTGTACAAAAGCTGACAGGCTGTATAGCAGCTTTGGGACGATTTATTTCAAGATCATCTGATAAAAGCCATCGATTTTTCAATCTATTGAAAAAGAAGAACAACTTCTCATGGACACCGGAATGCCAATACGCTTTAGAAGAGCTTAAAAGGTATCTGTCTAGCCTGCCCTTGCTACATACACCGAAGACAGGTTAACAGCTGTACCTTTACCTTGCGGTTTGAGAAGTAGCGGTAAGTGGAGTTATAGTTCGAGAAGATCAAGGTACGTAATTTCTAATTTATTACGTTAGCAGAACTTTAGGCGAGGCTGAAACTAGGTACCCCCACTTGGAAAAACTTGCACTCGCTTTGTTGAGTTCCTCCAGAAAACTAAAGCCTTATTTCCAATGTCACCCCATATACGTCGTAACGACTTACCCATTAAGAAGCATAACGCATAAGCCTGAGCTCTCAGGCCGATTGGCCAAATGGGCTATCGAAGTAAGTGGGTATGATATCGAATATCGACCCTGAGACGCCAATAAATCTCAGGTGTTGGCAGATTTCATCGCTGATTTTACACCATCCCTAATTCCCGAGGTCGAAAGAGAGCTACTGGCCGGATCGGGGACTCCTTCGGGCATGTGGACCCTGTTTACAGATGGTGCCTCGAACGCGAAGGGATCGGGGCTTGGTATCGTACTAAAGCCCCCAACCGGTAACACAATTTGACAGTCTATCAAGACTGTAAAGTTAACTAACAATGAAGCAGAATATGAGGCCATGTTTGCAGGTTTAAAACTAGCCAAAATCCTGGGAGCGAAAATAATCGAAGCTAAGTGCGACTCCCTTCCTGTGGTGAATCAAGTCAACAGAACTTTCGAGGTCAGAGAAGGATGAATGCAAAGATATTTAGACAAACTACAAGTTACACTGCATAGGTTCAAAGAATGGACCTTACAACACATACCTCAAGAGCAAAACAGCGAAGCCGATGCCCTCGCCAGTTTGGGATCATCGGTCGAAGATGATGAGATCGAATCCGAAAAGGCCGTACAGCTCATGAGGTCGGTAGTGGAAGAAGGCCGCGTGGAAATCAATACGACGAGTCTAAGCTGGGATTGGAGGAACAAATACATAGAATACCTCAGCTCCAGAAAACTCCCCTCAGATCCAAAAAAATCAAGAGCCTTGCGCAGGCGGCTCGATTCTGCTTATCCGACGATGGAACTCTATTTAGAAGAACGTTCGATGGCCCCCTCGTGATATGTCTGGGACCGGGTGACACTGAATACATTTTAAGATAAATCCACGAAGGCACTTGTGGGAACCACTCCGGTGCCAAACCCCTAATCCGAAAAATAATCAGAGCCGGTTATTATTGGATCGACATGGAAAAGGACGTGAAGGAGTTCGTTTGCAAATGTAACAAAGTTCAAAGGCATGCCCCGATGATCCATTAGCCCGGAGAAACACTGCACTCGGTCTTATCACCATGGCTGTTCATGAAATGGGGAATGGACATCGTTGGACCTCTTCCCTACACACCAGGTAATGCTCAATTCATTCTTTTTATGACTAATTATTTCTCTAAATGGGTGGAAGCGCAGGCATATGAGAAAAAAGAAGTTATCGAGTTCATTTAGGATCACATCATATGTCGGTTTGGGATGCCACATGTGTGATAACGAGAAACAGTTCGTCGGCAGCAAAGTGACAAAATTCATCGAAGATAACAAGATCAAAAGAATCCTATCAACGCCCTACCACCCCAGCGGGAATGGACAAGCCGAATCTACTAACAAAACAATACTTTGAAATCTCAAAAAGAGGTTAACCGATGTGAAGGGGAAATGGAAAGAAATATTGCCTGAAGTCCTGTGGGCGTATCGT
The DNA here is from genome assembly GCA_002018475.1 of Nicotiana obtusifolia. Classification (NCBI taxonomy): domain Eukaryota; kingdom Viridiplantae; phylum Streptophyta; class Magnoliopsida; order Solanales; family Solanaceae; genus Nicotiana; species Nicotiana obtusifolia. The sequence goes on along the minus strand of MCJB01005958.1, from coordinate 74,633 downwards.
ACGACCGAGAAATCTAGCACCGGAGCCACTTCCTTTTCCCTGGTGTACGGTGCTGAAGCTTTGATACCGGTCGCAGTCGGTGAACCAAGTGTCAGATTCCTCTATTCGACCGAAGAATCGAATCACGAGGCTATGAATACGAATCTGGAACTATTGGATGAGAGAAGGGAAGCTGCCCTCGTTCGATTGGCCTCTTAAAAACAAAAGATGGAAAGATACTACAATAGGAGAACCCATCTTCGACATTTCAACATCGGAGATTTAGTACTTAGGAAGGTCACACCCAACACACGAAACACGAACGAAGGGAAATTGGGACCGAACTGGGAAGGACCTTACTCCATCATAAAGATCACTGGAAAAGGATCATACAAGCATGGACCGATGGACGGCCAACAACTACCAAACAACTGGAACATAAATCACTTGAAACGATACTACTGTTAAGGTACGATCCTTCATTCCTCATTTTTACTTGTTTTTATGCTACATCGACAAACTAACATTTGCAGGTATTAAATAAAGTAGCCTCGAATCAGAAAGTACAGTATGTTAGGACTGAAAGCACGCGTTGCACTCTTTCTCCCTTCGACCGGTTTTGTCCCAAATTGGGTTTTACGGCAAGGTTTTTAACGAGGCAACTAGTAAATCGTGCTAACTTAGATTTGAATACCGATCATAGATCGATGACAACAATACTCGGTGCTAATCATCGATTGACCTCAAATATCGGAAGGCTGCTTGGCTACTTTAATTCGAGGAAACATCCTAAGAATCAAAGATCATTAGGAATCGATGTAAGGGTCAAATGATCAAAGGAACCGTACCCGAATAGATTGATCTATCCCCGAAATAAACTGTACAAGCACGTGAACAAGAATAAAGATCTCTTGCACCAATATTCTGCCTCCGAGCCCAAGGGCCGTTTTGAATTTCTTTGTTCAATTAAATACTGCCTCACTTAGGGACTTGTCCGAAAATCAAATTTATTGGAAGGGGAATAAGACCTACTAAGGCCAACCTCGATTCCTAAAAAGGCTAAGGCCATACCGAGTTAATGAAACTCGAAGGGGAATAAGACCTACTAAGGCGAACCTTGACTCTTAAAAGGCTAAGGCAATAACGAGTTAATGAAACTCGAACGGGAATAAGACCTAATAAGGCGAACCCCGACTCTTAAAAGGCTAAGGCCATAATGAGTTATTCGAATGAAAGTTAAACTGATTAAGGCAGATCCCAGAACTGGCCAAGTCCAAATAGAGTTCAAGGGACAGAAAATTTACCGAGGAAAACCCTCGGTTCTAAGGGAAAGAATTAAACCAAGTCAGCAATAAAGGAAGGAAAGGAAAAAGGGCTTTTATATATATAAATATGATTACAAAGATGGGGACATCATTACATGATCTCAAAAACAGATAAGAGAAGGCGCTTCATTCCGAGTTCTTAGAGTCATCTTCCTCCGGAAAGACTTGCTTTCTGGCTTCGGCCTCGATCCTTTTGGCATCTTCGATCTCGGCAGATAGATCAAAGCCCCGAGCATGTATTTCCTCGAGGACGAACAGGTGAGTTTGCTACTTCATGCGATCAACCAAATTTTTTGATTGATCTTGAGCTGCCTCGGCGTCGGCCTTGTATTGGGCCACCAGCTTATCAGCCTCAACTTTGGTTATAACAGCCTCAGATTTCGCCATGTGCAGCTCGTTGGCCAAAACATCTTGATCCGAGGTGATCACGCTAACTTGGGATTGGAGTACATCGGTGCTCTTAGTCAGAGCCTCGATTCTCCCTTTTGCTTGCATCGGTTGAGTTTCTGCTGAAACTAACTGAGCACGGAAGGACTCTTTTTTTGAAGCCAGCTGATCCATCTTGCTTTTCCACTCATTGGCTTCAGCTCTAGCCTCGCTTGCCTCGGATCGGAGTCGGGTGATTTGATCGAGCTGTTGCCCCATCTGCTCGATTAAGCCAGAATTGTTTTTCTGGACAAAATCCAGTTCGGTTCGAAGGCTCAAGTTAAGGGAATGGACAATTTTAGAAGTTAAGGGAATGCTGGCACAATTTGATATCGTACGAGAAGAGCATGCATTTAAGGAGGCACTTTGTATTTTGACTTGTGGATGCTTGACTATTGTAATGGTGATCTCCTGGTTTTGGACTTCTGAGTTTTAGGTTTTACTGCTTGGCATGAAAGGTCTATGTGGGTGTTTTCTGTAACACAATGGAGTATGAATGATGTATCAACCAATTAAGTAGAGGGGTTGAGATCGAGTGTGGAGATTCTGGTATGCATGAGGTTTTTGGGGCTGGATGTCCTCGTAGGCGGACTATTCCTTGATTGCGAAGTGTGAAGAAATGTTAAGAATGAGATAACTGATGGCATATGTTATGGATAGGTTGCCGTGGACTTTTGGAAGGTTATATACCTGTTTGGGGGCTATTTGAAAGCCTAATGAGAATGTGTATTCTATATCAGATCATTTTGGTTACTCTTATGTAATTGCTATCATGGGTATATTATCAGGCACAATGGATGTCATTCGTTCCCCAGTCTATGCTATGTGCTTCTCTATTATGCTATGATGGGTTGTGAAGTTATATGACTATTCACACGTTTATTGTAATCCCGTTTAGGACTTATGGCGATATGGGCGAGATGGCCCTCGTGATATTGATTTGCTTATTGCACCTTAGTTGTGCTTGCTTTTCCCCGTATTGTATTATTCACATGCATCTTTCCATAGTTATATTTGTGCACTCTATCGTGCTTAATGTTGGCATACATGTGATTAGTGAGACCGAGCACTTTAGCTCGATGGGTATCCCTATGTGGATTGATATACTTGGAATTGGGTTGCGCGCCTGCAATGGATTTATGTGGGATACCCTTCCTTGTGTTTATATCATGTTTTACTTTCCATTTATTGGATGGGTTAATGAAATTATACTTTTGTTGTTATATATGTTGTACTTGTTAGATAGTTCTCGTACCATGTTTTCATCCTTTTTTTGCTGCATATCTGAGTTATTGCTTTTTTGGTGTACGAAACGTATTGTATGAGAACCCATGTGCTTTTGGTGTGACTTGCCAGCTGGGCCGCTTATATTGGATGAGATGATGTTTCAGACTTGATATTTTCACCATCGTATTGGGATGGTGAATGTTTGGAAGAATGATACCATATTTCCGTTCAGAATACAGACCCTTGTTAGACGAGAGAGCTTCATGACTTGTTGATTTCATGGGTGGTTTTGATTTTCTGCATGTTTCTTTTATCACTAGCAGCGTAGCAAAGGTCTAGAAGGAGGTCCTACTCAATATGAAGTGTACTACCGGTATCGAGATTGCTATTGGGCAGCGATGGTGGTCGGAAGTTATTGCTGCGGGCACCTGAGTTATGTGAAATACCAGGTGACTATACCTTGGGTCAAAGTTGTGGCTTAATTCGGCTTGTTTAGGATTATACAGTGTATTGATGCGAGATTCGAGTTTTATGATGAGTTTCAGATGTGGAGGATTGGGTTCTACGATTTATGGGTTAAGGATGAAGTAAGATTTTCAGTTATGTTGTGTTGTCAGGTTTACAAGGATTAGGGCGACATGGGATCACCCATGGGTATATGTATGGTGAACTTATGCAGTGATTTGATAGCTTTGGAACAACTCATGGCACGTTCGAGGACAAACATATTTTTAAATGGGAGAGGATGTAACGATCCGACCAGTCATTTTGAGCATTTACATTCAGTTCAATAGTTTGAGGTCATGAATAGCTTCACATGGTGTATTATGACTTGTGCATATCGTTGATTTTGATTTTCGAGTGATTCGGAATTGATTTAGACGGATGACTCTCACTTGAGAAGCTTGACGTTAAAAGAATTGACCAAGTTTGAATTTTGTATATTTGACCTCGAATCGGAGTTTTGATGGTTCTAGTAGGTACGGATGGTGATCTTTGACTTGGGTGTATGCCCGTATTTGCATTTGGAAGTTTCTAGAAAGCTTCGGCACCATTTGGCAGAAGTTGGCAATTTAAAGATTTGGAATTTTTTAAAGTTTGGCCATGGTTTGATTTTAAGGCTACCAAGTTCATATTATGGTTTAGGAACTTGGAATAGGTTTGTTTCATCATTTGGAACTTGCCTACAAAATTTGGTGTCATTTAGAGTCGGTTTGATGTGGTTCGGACGCTTGGTTGCAATTCTAGAAGTTCTTGAAGTTCAATGTGATTTTCATGCGTTTTGGTGTCCGATTCGTGGTTCAAGATTTTATTCAGGTGTTTTGATCGCGCGAGTGAGTTCGTATGACATTTTTAGACGTGTGTGGATGTTTGGTTTGGAGCCTTGGTGTAACGACCTGATCGGTCGTTTTGTTTAATTGTGCCCCGTTTCCCGTTTTGATGCTTCTGAGAAGTGTGTTTATGATAATTTGACTTGCGGGGTTGATTAGCTTCGTTCGGGGAAGCTTTCGGGGTGATTTTGACCCTTTGATTCTTGACTTAGAAGTTTAAATTATAAATGTTAACCAAATATTGACTTTTGTGAAAATGACCCCGAAATGGTAATTTGATGGCTCCGATAGCTTCGTATTGTGATTTCGAACTTGGGTGTATGCTCGGAATTGATTTTGTGAGTCCGTAGGTTGAAACGTCTGACTGTAGGTTGACTTTCAGCCATCGGATTCAGAATTTGATTTTGGAACTTGGATGTCACGACCCAAATCCCAAACCAGTCTTGATGGCGCCTCTCGTGAAGACAAGGCCAGCCAATTCAAACTATAACTCATTTTAAGCAGTTAATTTAACAAGAGAACAACACAAACACAGTTATATAGCAGTCATTTGCAGAAAAAAACATAGGGAACCAACCCGACTACAGCTCAAACCGGGGTGTCACAAAGTCATGAGCAACTAATGAAATTCTAATAACAAAATTACTATTACAATATCTCTGGCACAATTAGTTGGAGAAAGCGGAAACAACAAGATAAAAGAGATACGGGGCTGCGGACGCCAACAACTACCTCGTAGTCTCTGAATCACTACCCGGACAGGAGAAATCAATGCCTCGGAGCGGAACCAACAATGCCTGAATCTGCACACATGGTGCAGGGAGTAATGTGAGTACTTCCAACTCAGTGAGTAATAGTCATAAATAATGGCGGAAAGCAGAAAACACACACAAAGCACAAGGCAATCCATATTGAAGCAATAAAACATCATTAAAACAGTAAATCGACGAGAATCAAGTAGAAACTCCTTCCAACCGGTGAAACATGCAAGTCTTTCAAGTAGATGACATGAAGTAAAAGTAAACATTTAAAACCGCCCCTCTGGCTCAGTATCTTTTAGAAAAACAAACAAGCCCCTCGGGCAATATCATAAAACAGTATCAGCCCCTCGGGCATATCACATGGTACAGTATCAGCCCCTCGGGCATATCACATCACAATACCAGCCCCTCGGGCTATATTTCTCATCACAATAGGTACTCGCGCCTCACTGGGGGTGTAAAGACTCCGGGAGGGGCCCCTTACGGCCCAAGCGCAATATCATATCTCGTGGCGGCGTGCCACCCGACCCCATTTACATTATACCTCGTGGCGGTGCGCCACCCGATCCCATTTACGTTATATCTCGTGGCGGTGTGCCACTCGATCCCATTTACATTATATCTCGTGGCGGCGTGCCACCGGATCCCATTTGCATTATATCTCGTGGTGGCGTGCCACCCGATCCCATTTACATCATTTAAAATGTCATTCAAATCTCAAAACTGAGTAAAAGTAACTGCGTTGTAAAACAGTGGAAAACAACATGTCTAAGTTCAAGTATGAATCAAACAGTGAGGAAACAATGATAAATACCCCCGAAGGGTTCAAATAACCGGCACGAAGCCCAAATACGGCAATCAGCCCAAATCGTGATGATACCAAATAAGTTTCAATCAAATATGTAGTTAAAATCGTTAATCGGGACGGACCAAGTCATAATCCCCAGTAGTAAACGACCCCACGCTCGTCATCGAGCGCGTGCCTCACCTCAATATAGCACTACGATGTGCAAATCCGGGGTTTCAAACCCTCACAACATCATTTACAATCACTACTCACCACAAAGCGGCTAAATTTCTAGCGCACGAAGCCTATGCCCTTCGAATTGGCCTCCACGTGCGTTGAATCTATCCAAATTCAGAACAATTACGTCACAATATGTTAAGGGAACAAAGCCCAAGCGAAAACAACCGAAAATACCAAGAAATCCAGAAATTAGCAAAACCCGAGCCCCGGGCCCACTTCTCGAAGTTCAGAAATTGTCACATCAACGGTTTCCTTGTCTCCCAACGAGTTCAACCATAAAAAAATTATCAAATTCCGACATCGGATTGGCTTTCAAATCTTAAATTTTCGTTCTTGGAAGATTTGGTAAAAAAATCTGATTTTTCTTCCATAAATTCATAGATTCTTGATGTAAATGAGTATGGAATCATGATTTATAAAGGATTTATGATAAAGAACACTTACCTCATTCATATTTGTGAAACCCCTCTAAAAATCGCCCAAACCGAGCTCCCCCAGCTCTATTTTTGCCAAAAATGGCCAAAACCCCCGTTTTATAGTGTTTTTCTGTCTCGGGCGCCACAGGTGGCGCCGGGCACTGCCTGTGGCGCTGGTTCCAGTAGCCACAAAATTCCTGGCGCCATGGGTGGTGCCCCGCGCTACCCTCGGCGCTGACGATTTTTTCCTGACACAGAAATAGGCATAACTTTCTCATACGATGTCCGAATTGGACGATTCTTTTTGCTATGACTCCAAAATTTTGATACGGATCTAATGCTTCAATTAAAAATGAATTTGGAGCCTATATTCATAATATGATACAACTTATTCTTGAAGAGACGACATCGACACATTCTTGAAATGCCCAAGTTAAACTCCATCAACCATCCAAAATCCATTTGAGGCCCTCGGGACATCAACCAAATATATCAACAAATCTTAAAACATCATATGGACTTAGTCGAGGCCTCAAATCACATCAAACCACGCTAAGTACATGAATCATACCCCAATTCAAGCCTAATGAAACTAACAAATTCCAACTTTTACATTCAATGCCGAAACCTATCAAATCGAGTCCGATTGACCTCAAATTTTGCACACAAGTCATAAATGACATACAGACCTATGAAGATTTTCAGAACTGGATTCCGACCCCAATATCAAAAAGTCGACTCCTCGGTCAAACTTTCCAAAAGTCTTCTATTTTTCAACATTCGCCAAAATGTGTTGAATTGTCCTATGGACTTCCAATTTCAAATCCGGACATACGCCTAAGTCTAAAATCACCATACGAAGCTATAGCAACTCTCGGAATTCCATTCTGACCCTCGGATCAAAATCTCTCCTAACAACCGCAAAATCGCCAACATACTAACTCCACCAATTCAAGCCTAATACTACACCGGACCTCCAAAACCAATTCCGATCACACTCCTAAGTCATAAATCACCTCCCAAAGCTAACCGAACCATCGGAACTCACATCCGAGCCCTCTAACTCATAACTCAACATCCGATTTACTTTTCCAGCTTAAACCTTCTTAAAAGAGACTAAGTGTCTCATTTCTTGCCAAACTAACTCCTAATGCAAACTACTCAACTCGATCACATTGAACATGGATAACGAAGCATAATGAGATGGAAAATAGGGAAAATAGAGAAGTAACTCACAAGACGACTAGCCGGGTCGTCACATTGGAATAGGTCTATTGTGCTATTTATTACTTGTATGCAAAATTTGGCATCATTTGGAGTTGATTTGATATGATTCAGATGTTTAGTTGTATTTCTAGAAGTTCTTGAAATTTAATTTGAAACTTATTTTTTTAGTGTTCGATTCGTAGTGTTAGATGTTATTTTTGTGTTTTGATCGCGCAAGCGAGTTTGTATGATGTTCTTGGACTTGTGTGGATGTTTGGTTTGGAGCCCCGAGGGCTTGGATGATTTTCAAACGTGTTTTAGAAGGTTTTGAACTGAAAAATAAAAATCTGGTGTCTGGTGCCTCTGGTGTCGCATTCGCAAACACTAGTTCGCATTTGTGACCTTAACAAGGAACCACACGTATCGCAATTGCGATGTCTGGGTCGTATTTGCGATGTTTCTTGGGTTGGGCTTGGTTCGCATTTGCGACGACTTTGTCCCTTTTGCAAGTGGAACATTGCGAACCCATCTTCGCATTTGCAAGGCGTTGCCCAAGCCGGTCAGTGCCGGATTTGCGAGATTTTCTTTGCAATTACAGGGGTTCGCAATTGCGAACCCATATCACAATTGCAAAATGTGCAGTTGAACATAACGGCTGGAAGTCGGGATTTTATCTCATATTCTCTCATTTTAGAACCCTAGACTCGGTAGGAGGCGATTTGGAGAGGGGATTTCCATTACAAACTTTGGGTAACTGATTATAATCTATTTCCAATCATATTCCATCAATACATCTTAGATTTTAACATGAAAATCATGTGAATCAAAGTGAAAAATTTTGAAACCTTGTCAAGTTTTTGAAAAATAAGAATTTGGGTTTTGAGAGGCAATTTCCACTCGGATTTTGAAACTAATCACATATATGAACTCATGAGGTCATGGGTTGTCGTAATCTATCATTGGACACAGGTTTTGATCGGGCAGGCCCCGGGTTCACTTTTATTACTTTTTGGAAAAAGTGCAAAGATCTTAGCTTTATCTATTGTATTTGATTTTTCTTGCATTATTTGATGATATTAAGTCGATGTTTTTTAGATTTAATCCATCTAGAGATGAATTATAGGGGAAAAGCTATTTTCGAGGGTTGAATTGGCCTAGTTGAGGTAAGTTTGTGTGAGGGAACTACCCCTGAGGATTTGGGTTTATTGTACTATTTGAATAATGTGGAAGACGTGTACACGAGGTGACGTGTGGGTACACGGGTTGTATGGGGGTAATTGACCGGTTTAGGCTACTTAGACTCTTTCCATGCTTTATTTTAATTTTAATATCATGTTCTAAATTCTTATAGTCAATCTATTCTTACTTGTGTTAGTCTTTCCTTTTATGCCTTAAAACACTTTGTTAACACTTGTTCTGCATCCTACTTAATAATATGTTCTTATGCATTACTTGAACTTGTTGCCTCTTTTATTGTTACACGTTGCCTCTTTCATTGTTGATTATCATTATTTAAAGTCATTGTTACATGTTAGCTCTTTCACTAATATTATTCTTATTTGAAGTCATGTTATCTCTTCTATTATGAGTTATTTGGATTTAGTGTCGTGGTTACACATTATGTTTCTCATTGTTGAGTTATTGGTGTTCAAGTTTTGAAAGTCGTATCACGTTGAGGTGAAGTTGTTAATTGTTGAGATGTCTTTCATGTTGAGAATTTTACATTCATTTGATATTCTTGTACACGTTGTGGTGGAACCACGGACTATTATTGTGGAAACATTGATATTGGTTATTGTTGGCAAGTTGTAACATATGGGTACTTGTGATGCTAATTATTATTGTGATGTGATATTGACGCGCATGTGGCGGTATATAGATAGGACTTAATGTGCCTGTGGCGGTATAAAGTGAGACTTATGTGCGTGTTGCTTGTAAGGGAATTACGTGATGCCACGCGGCATTTTAAGGTGGGCTAAAGTGCGTGTAGCTATTTCGAGATAACTGTTATCAAGACTATTAAAACGTAAGGTTCACGCGGCAGTATGAGGAAAGATTGTGATTGAAATTGAGAAATATGAATACGAGGCGGCACCTCTGTTGTAATTATTGTTATGTACGAGGTAGTACCTCGATTGAGATTCTTATTGTACACGAGGCGATACGTCGTTGTGATTCTTGTTGTTTATCTCATGTTGCAAAGACTTATTTGGTGGGAACACTTCTTGTTGTTTTGATCTTTCTTATTGTGTCAGTTGTTGTTCGTATCTGATCAATGTGGTTCTTTTCTATTGTTTCATTTATGTTATTTCTATGCTTACAACCCTTTCATTAGCTGTGTTATTGACCTGTTTCATATTATGTTTTTCTCTACCTTCAACTACTTCTTGTTATTAAGTTTTCATTCTGTTTATTATATTTGTTTCTCCGAAGACCTGGCCGCCTCCTTTCCCTTTTCCTATCTATTTTCTCAATTCCTACCACCCTAAACAGTCCAGAAATCCTTGCACAAATTCATGCAAGGTCTCAAATCCCCCAGAAAAAGTTCCTTCTACCTTCATTACCTAGGATTCTCGCTCAATCCTAACTTATTTCGCCTTTGAAATTCAAAGCCCTAAATTCGAAAACCCTCGCCTGGAGATGAGACTTCAAATCAATCATGGCTTTTCAAATCCATGGCATGCATGGCCTTCCATTATGTCTCTGCACTACGAAGCTCATCATTCCTCTCCTTTTTTGTCGTTCGATTTCGAAAGCCCTATTTGAAGAGGTCGTACCAAATAGTTAAATTTCAACTCGCCAGACCTCCTCCTCTGTCTTTTCAAATCAAAGGCGAAGCTGGGATATTAGCTGGCCTCAATGTTGATATTCAACACCCAGAGGTCAAATGCAATGAACTCTGGTATTAGGGTTCTGACCAGCGGTCTGTCGTACCTCATTGATTAGTTCTATCTTCTCAGGTAGATCCTTATACGATTTTCCTTATGTTCTCTTTCAATTTCACTCAATCTTGTTGTCGTCACTTTCCATTATTATTTTGTATCTGTTGAACCCTAGAGCCTTAATAGCACTATAAATAGAGCCTTTAATGTTGTCACCAAACATCACCTAACATGACGAACCAACTATCCAATACTGAAGAGAAACACACACAAACACTAAGAGATTTAGGATTCCAAGCCTTAGTTTTCTTACTGTTTTTCCTTTCTTTTTGCTGAGTACTAATGCTGGTCTAAACTTGAGGTTTCTAGGTTTTAAGCAACTGAAAAGAGCTCCCGTTTGGTCTGCTGCTCTCAAAAAGGTCAACATATCTCTCTTTATTCTCTTTTGTTCGTTTTCTTTGGATGCTACAAGCATGTTAGCTAGATTTTGAGTATTATTATTGATATATTGTGTTTAGCATGTTAATGTTCTTTCAGCTTAATATCTGTTTGTATCTAGTTGTCTTACTTTGAGTCTTCAGTATGATTGATTAAATCATTAATTGATTCTTACTGATCTTTGTTTTTAGTTTCTAATAGTGTACATGTTTAAGTTGTTATATGTTTATTTTCACATGAACTTTATAGCTTTTATTGGCTTGCAATAACTTTTGTTCTTGCCTGTTGCATCTCTGTAGCTTGTGAGTTTTTGAAGTTGAACTTATATTATGATAACTATGATTCAATGAATCTGAAGGTGTTAAGTTTATGTCTTATATCCTTTAAACCTTGAGCAGGAACTCTAAGTGTTTATATGCTATCATCCCTACTTATGTTTGTTAGACTGTTTCTGAGTTGCTACTATGTCTTTCATTTGTTTAGTTGCTTGTTTTTCTGGTGACCTAATCTTGTTTGAACTAAACTTCTCGTTTCTTCTCCTAGTAATCCAATTGTACACACCTGCTAAAGCTATGTTATCTTTCCTGATAATGTGATCATGAATCTGTTATAAAGACTGGTAATTGGTTAGACTAAACTTAACTATTTTTTTGATTGTCAACACCTCAACAACATGCTCATTTGGTATCACATCTCTTATCTCTTATCTTTAGGGTCATCATGCATATTTGAAAAGCTGGCATGCATTTCATCTCTTAAAAGGACCTAGTTATTCTTCCCTAGTTAAGTAATAACTTGTAAAAAGGGAAGCATGATCATCTTTGTATCCATGTACAATCCTACCAACATATGTAAAGTTTCCCCTGTTTGCATAAGATCACTACTGCATTTGAAGTGTTTAAGTATCTGACTGAATACTGCATGTTCTCACTTAGTTCCTGGTTATGTATCTTGTCCAGAACTGCCTTATTCCTTGCTCTCCAGATAACTTTAAAACCAAATCTAATCCCTAGGCCTCATAAAGATCCTTGCTAATACTATCTGAGTTTGATGATTTGTTGGAAGCTAATACCATTAGGAGTATGATGTTTAGGAATTCCTTGTGTAGTCTGTAAATTTTTTGACTTATTGAGAAAGTTGATCATGTCATAGATATCTTTAAAACCTCTATATATGCTGAGTTGTTGTTGTATAGCTTTACCTTTCCTTGGAGTATTGATTTTCTCTAAATTTAGACTTTTGTAACATGTTTGTGATATTTCTAATGTTCACTTGTATGAGTTTCAGAATCAGATCTATAGAATTCATGTGATATATTTATGTTTCGTAATCCAGTATAGACTATATGTTCTTATGTTTGGGGAGAAAGTATATTTTGTGGTAGCTATGCTCTAGTATTTAGTTTACATTGAAAGGGCCTCATAGGCATTTAAACCCGTAAGGAAAACACATGGTTAGTGTTTAAGGGTATTTGGTAGCGGAGTTCGGCTCTAGGTTGGGCTGCCCTCCCTGGCTCAAGCATTTTGTCACGACTCGAATCCCAAACCCGGTCGTGATGGCACCTCTCGTGAAGACAAGGCCAGCCAATTCAAACCATAACTCATTTTAAGCAGTTAATTTAACAAGAGAACAACACAAACATAGTTATATAGCAGTCATTTGCAGAAAAAAACATAGGGAACCAACCCGACTACAGATCAAACCGGGGTGTCACAAAGTCATGAGCAACTAATGAAATTCTAATAACAAAATTATTATTACAATATCTCTGGCACAATTAGTTGGAGAAAGCGGAAACAACAAGATAAAAGAGATACGGGGCTACGGACGCCAACAACTACCTCGTAGTCTCTGAGTCACCGCTCTGACAATCATAGTCAATGCCTCGGAGCGGAATCAATAACGCCTGAATCTGCACACATGGTGCAGGGAGAATTGTGAGTACTTCCAACTCAGTGAGTAGCACATATAAATAATGACTGAAAGCAAGGAAACACGTAAAGCACAAGGCAATGCATAATGAAGCAGTAAATCATTATTTGAAAACAGTAAATCAGTAAGAAATCATTTAAAAATCTTCCCAGCTCTGGTTACCAGTTGTCATTGTTACCAACTGTAACCTACAGTTGTCATTGTTACAGACTATAATATTCCTGGGCTTAGTATCAATCTCATAGCTCTAGTCACCAGTTGTCCTTGTTACCAACTGGAACCTACAGTTGTCATTGTTACCAACTGTAACCTACAGTGGTCATTGTTACCAACTGTAATATCTTTGGTTACCAGTTGTCATTGTTACCAACTGTAACCTACAGTTGTCATTGTTACCAACTGTAATATCTGTGGGCACCCTGCGATCACTAGGGGTGTACAGACTCCGGGAGGGGCCCCTTACGGCCCAAGCACTATACCAAGCCACCTCGTGGCATACATCTAGGCCCTCGGCCTCATATCAATCAAGCCACATCGTGGCGTATATACAGTATCTCAGGCCCTCTGCCTCATATCACTCAGTAAAACCTCACACCTGGCCCTCGGCGGCACTCAGTCAGAAAATCATCACAAGCCCCTCGGGCATAGTAAAACAATAGTTCTCAACCCAAACAACATTTCAAATATTGTGTAAATCTCAAAATAGAGTAAAAAGTGGCTAGGTTGTACAACAGTGGAAACAACATGACTGAGTTCAAGTAATAAGTACAAATAGTGAGGAAATAGTGATAAAAATCCCCGGAGGGTTCAAACAGTTGGCACGAAGCCCAGATATGGCAATCAGCCCGAAACATGATGATATCAAATAGGTTTCAATCAAATATGTAGTAAAAATCATCAATCGGGACGGACCAAGTCACAGTCCCAGTAGTAAACGACCCCACGCTCATCATCGAGCGTGTGCCTCACTTCAATATAGCACTACGATGTGCAAATCCGGGGTTTCGAACCCTCAGGACATCATTTACAATCACTACTCACATCGAACCGGCTAAATTCCTAGCTCACGACGCCTTTGCCCTTTGAATTGGCCTCCACGTACGTCGAATCTATCCAAATTCAGAACAATTACGTCACAATATGTTGAGGGAACAAAGCCCACGCGAAAACAATCAATAAATACTAAGAAATCCCAAAATTAGCAAAACCCGAGCCCCGGGCCCACTTCTCGAAGTTCAGTAATTTCCACATCAACGGGTTCCTTATCTTCCCACGAGTTCAACCATACAAGATTTATCGAATTACGACAATGGTTCGACCTTCAAGTCTTAAAATCTAACTCAAGGGTTTTCCACAATTTTCTCCAACTTAAATCACCAATTACATACTAGAATGGCAATAGGTTTGGGTAATTTGACCAAGATTGAGTTAAGAATACTTACCCCAATGTTTCTCTCGAAAATCTTCCAGAAATCCTTCAAGATTTCGCTTCAATCCGAGTTCCCTAGCTCCAATTATGTTCAAGATGGTCAAAACCCCCTTCTTTAAGAATTTGTTCAAGAAAATATCTTTTTGATATAGTTTTGAGGTTGATTTGTTGTGATTTTATGGTTTTTGGAGGTGTTTCTCTATGTGGATAACGAAAATGGGTTTTGCATGGCAAATGGGCACTAATTTCTATTTATAAAGGGGTAAAATCGGAACAAATAAAACTTTCAGGTGTTGAAAATGCTATAGCATTTTCGCGTAGCATAATCAACATGCTGTCCACATTTTGGACAGCATCACGTAGCATTTCTAACATTGTAATCTGTTGCACTTTGCTATAGCATTTTCGGCGTAGCATAATCAACATGCTGTCCATATTTTGGACAACATCACGTAGCATTTTTGACATTGTAATCTGTTGCACTTTGCTATAGCGTTTTCGCGTAGCATAATCAACATGCTGTCCACATTTTGGACAACATCACGTAGCATTTTTGACATTTATGCAGATTTTCCTTTCGAACGATGAAATAGTCCGTTTAACCACCCAAAACTCACCCGAGCCATTCGGGACCCCGTTCGGTTATACCAACAAGTCCTAAAACATATTATGGACTTAGATGAGGCCTTAAATCATATCAAACAATGCTAAATACATGAATCATACCCCAATTCAGGCCTAATGAAACTAACAAATTCCAACTTCTACATTCGATGCCGAAACCTATCAAATCGAGTCCAATTGACCTCAAATTTTGCACACAAGTCATAAATGGCATAATGGACCTATGAAGATTTTTAGAACTGGATTCCGAACCCGATATCAAAAAGTCAACTCCTCGGTCAAACTTTTCCAAAAATCTTCTTTTTTCCAACATTCGCCAAAATGCGTTGAGTTGTCCTACGGACTTTCAATTTTAAATCCGGACATACGCCTAAGTCCAAAATTACCATACAAAGCTATAGCAACTCTCGGAGTTCCATTCCGACCCTCGGATCAAAATCTCGCCTAACAACCGGAAATCGCCAAAATACTAACTCCACCAATTCAAGCCTAATTCTACTTCGGACCTCCAAAACCAATTCCGATCACACTCCTAAATCATAAATCATCTCCCAAAACTAATCAAATCGTCGGAATTCAAATCCGAGCCTTCTAACTCATAAGTCAACATCCGGTTGACTTTTACAACTTAAACCTTTTTGAAAGAGACTGTCTCATTTCTTACCAAATCAACTCAGAACGCAAACCATTCAACGTGATTACATAAAACACGGATAACGAAGCATAATAAAAGCAAAAATAGAGAAACGGAGTGGTAACTCACGAGACGACTAGCCGGGTCGTCACACATTTCCCTGGGCCTTGAGTACCTAGGGAACTTCGAAGTACCGGGGGATTCAAAGGGAGCGCCGACCTTGAGTGAAATGTCCTCCTTAGCCCATAATTTATTGACGCATTCAGTTCTTTGGGGGTTCAATGTTTAATGACAACGTAAGGTTTTCAATGTGAATTATTTGCCATGTAGAACCACCACATTAGCATAATTTTCCACAATATTGATTATTCTTTGTTTCAATTATTTGTCTATATTCCTGTCATGTATATTTGAATATGCTGAGAATGTAGAGTATATTTCTAATGACCTTCTTTGTTCTTTTGAGCACGTATACATTTGGGCCTGCTGAGTTCCTACAGAACTCAAGCCCAAACCAGCTTTGCTGCATCTTTGAAGAGTCCATTCTTGCCCTACCTGCACCTCTCAAATAGCTGGGCCTACCTTATTAAGGCCCAATCATCAGAATCCATTCCTCTCTCCCTACTTCTTTCGTTATTGTTTATTATTTCCATTGCTTAGTTTACTGCCTTTATTATTTTTTGCTCTGTGCCTTCGTTGTTTTATCATATTTTGTTCTCATGTATTTAACACTCATATATTAGATTGTGCACTTTACTTTCATGCTATAGCATTACATAAAACATAGGCAAACCTTAACTAATATAGGACTTAAGGAAATTAATTAGTAATTAATCTTCACCCCTATCAATTATAGTTTCTTCATTTTGTATACTCACCTTTTCATAAAGAGTTTTTGAAGCTCATGCCTTTAATTAAAAAAACAGCAGCACCTTTTCAAAAGAAAAACAAAAAAGAATCGCTAGACTTTTACTAACATGGAATGAAATCAATTTTCTCATAAAAGCAATAAGGTATTGCCGTCTCAAATGAATTTTTAAAGGCTCGCTTCTTCAGAATTTTGGAATACCAAGGTACATTTAAAAATCATTTTCTTACAAACAACTCTTAAAATTACTCCAGCGTATATCTTTCAAAATACTTTCATAATTACAAGCCTTAAAATCTAGACCACTTTCAAAACTCTCTTAACCTTCAATAATTCTTTTATAATCCTACACCCTTCTTAAGTCTTACGCATTCCCTTTAGTATATGGTGAGTCCTACCTTAGAGATAATTAAGCATAACCGAGCCTTTAAAATTAGTCTAAGTCCTATGGAGCTACCTCAGGTAGATTATAAGGGGTGCCTAACACCTTCCCCTTAGAAGAACAAAAACCCGTACCCATAATCTCACCATTTCACAGACCTATAATGAACATAACTTAGTAAATAAATAGGTAACCTAATATAACTTTAAATATTAGGTAAAGACTATCTTTCATCAACAACAGAGAAACCACATGTTGAATCATGTCTTGACTAGTTCAAAATAGGATGCAATAGTTAGTAATCGACTGTTAGCTGCTTTACGGAGATTTCAAGGTATTCCTGCTCGGCATCTGCAGATCTTGGAGTCACCTTCCTATATCTTTACTTCCTGTTGTATTTTCATTCGGACAGTGATGTAGTAGAAATTTTAGTTTACGCTGTAAAACTTATGACTCAATTCCACCTGCTTTGGGAAGTATGTTGTTGAGATTCTATTTCAGAAGATTATATCAGTCTATCGGACTTGCCTTAGTATTTTTTTTATTATTTCTGTCAAGTTATTATTAAATTTTAGGCTTACCTAGTCGTATAGACTAAGTGCCATCACAACATCCTACGGGGGGAAATTGGGGTCGTGACAAGTTGGTATCAGAGCTCTAGGTCCATTGCTGATACGATTCATAAGTAGGTTTAGTAGAGTCTTGCGGATCAGTACGGAGACGACTGTACTTATCTTGGAGAGGATACAGAACTGTTATGAAATTGCACTTCTTTGATTCGTTATCGTGCGAATTTGCTAACTTCAAAATTCTGAATCTCTGTCTTTCTATTCTCTCACAAATGGTGAGGACACGTATTGCTGGATCCGAGGATCAGACACCAGCATCCCTGCTACAGCCGCGAGAGGCCGGGGCCGAGGCAAAGGCCAAAGAGGGGCATGTGGTGCAGCTAGAGCACCTACCCGAGCTATAACAAAGGAGCCACTAGTAGCTCCACTTGCGGGGTAGGCACCCGAGGCACCTGTTTCCACCCCTACACATCAGGAAACCCTCGCACAGTTCTTGGGCATGCTTGGTACTCTAGCTCAGGAGATGTTGCTTCATCTTGTACCGCCCACATCTCAGGCGAGGGGAAAAGCTCAGACTCCGTGGCCCGTACTCCGGAGCAATGGGTCCATGTCGACCAAATCCCAGAGGTTATACCAGTATAGCATGTTGTTCCGGTTCAGCTCGAGGTTAGGGCAGTAGCATATGAGGAGGATCAGCTTAGACTTGAGAGGTTCAAGATGTATCACCCTCCTACTTTCAGTGGTTTGGCTTCAGAGGATGAACATGTTTTCTAGAGGAATTCCATCGTAGTCCCTACACCATGGGTATTGTGGAGACGAGCGGGGTTTCTTTCACTACTTTCCAGCTGTTAGGAGCATCATATCAGTTGTGGCGGGTGTACGAGGAGGGTAGCACAGCCGATGCATCTTCACCAAGATGGACTCAGTTTTTAGTGTTATTCTTGAGAGAGTTTGTTACCCTGACCCTTAGGGATGCATGGCGGACGGAGTTTGAGCAGCTGTGCTAGGGTACTATGACAGTGTCAGAGTATGATGCCTGATTTAGTGATTTGTCCAAACATGCACCTGCCTTGGTTTCTATAGTCAGAGAGCAAGTTTGTCGATTTATCAATAGGCTCAACTATGCAATTAGATTCAGCATGGCTTGGGTGTTGGAGACATATACCCCATATCAATAGGTAGTAGAGATTGCACAGAGGTTGGAGGGTATGCGTGGCCATGAAAGAGAGGATAGGGAGGCCAAAAGGACTCGAGGCACAAGAGGATTTAGTGGTGGCCATGCTGTAGCTACACCCCGTCATGTAGAGGGTTTTTAAGCCATCCAGTTCACTCAAAACTTCTAGCTTCTAGTCGTGCTCCGATTATTCCGAGATCTCAGGTTGCACACTTTGCTCATCAACTTTCTAGTGCACCCCCTACACGTGGTGCCTTCAGCGGTCAGTCCAGCTGGTTAGCCAGAGCCAGTCCCAGTAGAAACATCCACCGAGTGCTTGCTTTGAGTGTGGTGATACCCGTCATATGGTTAGAGACTACCACAGACTCAGGAGAGGTGTACCTTCACAGACTACTCAGGTTGATTTTGTTCCGGGAAGCTTTCAGGTTGATTTGGACCCTTTGACTCTTGACTTTGAAGCCTAAATTAGGAATATTGACCAAACTATGAGCTTTGTGAAAACGACCCCGAAACACTATTTTGAGGGCTCCGATAGCTTCGTATCGTGATTTCAGACTTGAGGTATGCCCGGAATTGATTTTGGAAGTCCGTAGGCTGATTTGTGTCGATTTGCCGAAATTTGGCAATTTGAAGTTGAAAAGTTGAACGTAGGTTGACTTTTCGCTATCGATTTTGGAATATTATTTTGGGACATGAAATAGGTTTGTTATGTTATTTAGAACTTGTTTGCCAAATGTTTTATCATTTACGTTTAGTTGTAATTCTAAAAGTTCTTGAAATTTACTTTGAAACTTGTGCGTTTTAGTGTTCGATTCATAGTTTTAGATGTTATTTTTGTGTTTTGATCACGCGAGTGAATTCATATGATGTTTCTAGACTTGAGTGGATGTTTGGTCTGGTGCCTTCAGTGTCGCATTTGCGAACACCAAGGTCGCATTTGCGGCCTTAGCAGGGAACCACAGGCATCGCTATGGCTATGCCTGTGTCGCATTTGCGATGTTGCTTGGGGCTGGGCTAGGTTTGGATTTGCGAAGAATTAAAAGGTTCGTAAATGCGAACCCATCTTCGCATTTGCAAGAAGTTCCCAAGCTTGTCAGTGCCATAATTGCAAGATTTTCTTCCCATTTGCGGGGGTTCGCAATTATGATAACTGCAACTGAACTTAAGGGCTGGAAGTCGGAATTTCATCTCGTATTCTCTCATTCTAGAACCCTAGACTCAGTAGAATGTGATTTGGAGAGGGGATTTCCATATACACACTTAGGGTAAGCGATTCTAATCTATTTCCAATCATATTCCAACAATACATCTTACATTTAACATCAAAATCATGTGAATCAAGTGAAAAATTGTAAAACCTTGTCATGTTTTTGAAAGATAAGAATTTGAGTTTTGAGAGTTTATTTGCACTCGGATATTGAAACTAATCACATATATGAACTCGTGGAGTCAAGGATAGTCAGAATCTACAATCGGATCCGAGTTTTGACCGGGCGAGCCCTGCATTGACTTATTGGGAAAAGTGTAAAGATTACAACTTTATCTGTTGGAATTGATT
This sequence comes from Nicotiana obtusifolia, assembly GCA_002018475.1. Lineage (NCBI taxonomy): Eukaryota > Viridiplantae > Streptophyta > Magnoliopsida > Solanales > Solanaceae > Nicotiana > Nicotiana obtusifolia. The sequence continues at coordinate 54,445 of MCJB01005958.1, read as the reverse complement.
TACTTTGCATTGCTTGACAATATTAGGTTGATTTTGGTTAGATTTTAGCAGTGTGGAGAAGAATTTTAGGGGAAAAGCTATTTCCGAGGGTTGAATTGGTCTAGTTGAGGTATGTATCTTGCCTAACTTTGTGAGGGGCTATTACCCCTTAGGATTTGGGATTGATTGTGTCATTTGTGCTATGTGAAAGCCGTATACGCAAGGTAACGAGTGGGTACATGGGTTGTATGTTGTAATTAACCGGTTTAGGCCACTTAGACTCTTTGCATACTTTAATTGAATTGTAATATCATGGTCAAAATTATCATAGTTAATCTATTCTTACATGTGTTAGTCTATCTTTACATGCCTTAAATGATTTTTTTAACACTTGTTCTGCATCCTACTTGATAATTTGTTCATATGCTTTAGTTGAACTTGTTGCCTCTTTTATTGTTACATGTTGCCTCTTTCATTGTTTATTTCATTATTTGAAGTCATGTTATCTCTCCGTTGTGAGTTATTTGTATTTAATGTCATGATTACACATGAACATTCTCATTGTTGAGTTATTGGTGCTGAAGTTGTGAAATCCGTATCACATTGAGGCGAAGTTGTTAATTGTTGATATATCTTTCTTGTTGAGAATTTTACATTCATTGTTATTATTGATATTCTTGTACACGTTGTGGTGGAGCCATGGGCTATTGTTGTGGAAACATTGATATTGTTTGATTGTTGGCAAGTTGTAACATATGGGCACCTGTGGTGCGAATTGTTATTGTGATATGATATTGACGCGCATGCGGCGGTATAAAGATAGGGGTTAACGTGCATGCGGTGGTATAAGGTGGGACTTATGTGCGTGCTGCTTGTAAGGAAATTACGTGAAGCCACACCGCATCATAAGGTGGGCTAAAGTGGGTGTAGCTATTTCGGGAATACTGTTTTCAGCACTATTTAAATGTAAGGCTCACGCGGCAGTATAAGGAAAGATTGTGATTGAAATTGAGAAATGTGAATACGAGGCGGTACCTCGGTTGTGATACTTGTTGTGTACGAGGCGGTACCTCGGTTGAGATTCTTGTTGTACACGAGGCAGTACCTCGTTGATATTCTTAGTTGAAATTGTTGCCTCTTTTATTATTACACATTGCCTCTTTCATTGTTGATTATCATAATTTGAAGTCATTGTTACAAGTTATCTCTTTCACTGCTATTATTCTTATTTGAAGTGATGTTATCTCTTCCATTGTGAGTTATTTGTATTTAGTGTCGTGTTACACATTAACATTCTCATCTTGAGTTATTGGTGTTGAACCTGTGAAAGTCATATCACATTGAGGCGAAGTTGTTAATTGTTGATATATCTTTCTTGTTGAGAATTTTACATACATTATTATTGTTGATATTCTTGTACACTTTGTGGTGGAGCCATGGGCTATTGTTGTGGAAACATTGATATTGTTGATTGTTGGCAAGTTGTAACATATGGGAATTTGTGGTGCGAATTGTTATTTTGATGAGATATTGACGCGCATGCGGCATTATAAGGATATGGGCTAATGTGCATACGGCGGTATAAGGTGGGACTTATGTGCGTGTTGCTAGTAAGGAAATTACATAAATCCACGCGGCGTCATAAGGTGGGCTAAAGTGCATGCAGCTATTTCGGAAAAACTATTTTCAAAACTATATGAATGTAAGGCTCACGCAATGGTATACGGGAAGATTGTGATTGAAATTGAGAAATATGAATACGAGGCGGTACCTCAATTGTGATTCCTGTTATGTACGAGGCGGTACATCGGCTTTGATTCTTGTTATGTACGAGGCGGAACCTCGGTTGAGATTCTTGTTGTACACGAGGCAGTACCTCATTGCGATTCTTAGTTTAACTTGTTGCCTCTTTTATTATTACACGTTGCCTCTTTTATTGTTGATTATCATAATTTGAAGTCATTGTTACAAGTTATCTCTTTCACTGCTATTATTCTTATTTGGAGTGATGTTATCTCTTCCATTGTGAGTTATTTGTATTTAGTGTCGTGTTACACACTAACATTCTCATCTTGAGTTATTGGTGTTGAACCTGTGAAAGTCATATCACATTGAGGCGAAGTTGTTAATTGTTGATATATCTTTCTTGTTGAGAATTTTACATACATTATTATTGTTGATATTCTTGTACACTTTGTGGTGGAGCCATGGGCTATTGTTGTGGAAACATTGATATTGTTGATTGTTGGCAAGTTGTAACATATGGGAATTTGTGGTGCGAATTGTTATTTTGATGTGATATTGACGCGCATGCGGCATTATAAGGATATGGGCTAATGTGCATACGACGGTATAAGGTGGGACTTATGTGCGTGTTGCTAGTAAGGAAATTACATAAATCCACGCGGCGTCATAAGGTGGGATAAAGTGCATGCAGCTATTTCGGAAAAACTATTTTCAAAACAATATGAATGTAAGGCTCACGCAATGGTATACGGGAAGATTGTGATTGAAATTGAGAAATGTCAATACGAGGCGGTACTTCAATTGTGATTCCTGTTATGTACGAGGCGCTACCTCGGAGTCACCTTCTTTTATCTGTACTGCCTGCTGCATTTTCGTTCAGATAGTGATGTAGCAGACATTTTATTTTACTCTGTAGAGCTTATGACTCAGTTCCATCGGTTTTTGGAAGTGTGTGGTTGAGATTCTATTTCAGAGGATTATATTAGTTTATTCAACTTGCTTTAGTATTTTTATTTATTATTTTTGTCAGGTTATTATTAAATGTTAAGTTTACCTAGAAGTATAGACTAGGTGCCATCACGACATGCTACGAAGGAAAATTGGGTTCGTGACACCTGGGGGCTAGGGTGAGTTTCGAATTGGTTTTGTTGAATTTGGAGTGTTGGTGCTGGTTCCGTCACAATTGCGACAACTGCATTTGTGAGTTAATCCTCGCTTTTGCAAATCTGGGTTACTGTGAAAGGGAGCTCGCAATTGCGGGGATTTGTTTCCCATTTGCGAATACAGGTTGCTCGCTTTTGCGAGATAATGGTTGCTTTTTGACACAAGCTATTCGGTGGAACAACTTTGCATTTGTAAAGTTCGGTGTCGCAAATACGATGTTAGCAGGCCTGGCTGGGGTCGCTTTTGCGATCCTTTTTCAGCATTTGCAAGGGTCGCATTTACGACCAGGTCGCAAATGTGACACCTGCAGCTGATTTATAGCTGAGCACTTCGGGACATAGCTCCATTTTATCATATTTTGAACCCTAGACTCGATAAAAGGTGATTTTGAAAACTATTGGGTAAGTGTTTTTAATCAATTTTCAATTATATTTCATGATTATATATAAGATTTAACATCAAATTCATGAGAATCTAAGAGAAATTTTGGGGATTTTTGTCTATGTTTTGAAAAATGAATATTTGAGATCTGAGAGTTGAATTGGACTCGGATATGAAAGCCAAACACATATATGAACACGTAGAGTTATGGGTAGTCGAGACTTACCCTTTGAATTCGGTTTTGACTAGACAAGCCTAGGTTTGACTTTTGTTGAGTTTTGGGGAATTGTATAAAGATCATATCTTTATTAATTGGAATTAGTTTCTCTTGCATTGTTTGATATTATCAAGTCCTTTTGCTAGATTTGAGCCGAGCGGAGGTGAATTTTAAAGGGAAAAATCTATTTTGAGTATTGATTTAGCCTAATTGAGGTAAGTATATTGCCTAACATTGTGTGGGGGATACCCATTAGGATTTGGGTTTATTGTTGTCATGACCCCAATTTTCCTCCTTAGGATGTCGTGATGATACCTATTCTCTAAGACTATGTAAGACTAACATTTAACAATAACTTGACAGAAATAATTAACAGTAATACTAAAGCAAGGCTTATAAACTTATAAAAGCTTCTGAAATAGGATTTCAACAACACACTTCCCAAAACCAGTGGAACTGAGTGATAAGCTCTGCAGAATAAATTAGAATGTTAGATACAACACTCTGAAGGAGTAATACAACATAAAAGAAACACAAAGTAAAGTGACTCTGAGGCCTGCGGACGCCGAGCGGGTATACCTTGAAGTCTCTAGGAAATCAGCTACAACCAATCACTAACGTCCAGCACGAGCAGACGTAGTTGGATCTGCAAAAAAGATGTGCAGAAGCATAGTATGAGTACACACACTATAATGGTATCTAGTAAGTATCAAGCCTAACCTCGGTAGAGTAGTGACGAGGCCAGGTCAAGACACCTACTAGGATAATTACAGAATGAAAACATAATAACGAGAAGTAATAGCAGCCGCTGAAATAATGATACGAAACAAGTTAATAACATAGACCAAGGACAAAATTGTAAGCATATGGATATCGTAAGAGAAGCAATTTAAAGATAACCTCAATGGTCAAATATGGACAGAAATTGATAAGAAAAGAAGAGTAAAAAGCAACAAGAAGTGTTTCACCAATAACTCTATATAATAGGAGATAAACAACAAGAATCACAAAACGAGGTACCGCCTCGTACACAACAAGAATTAGAACCAGGGTACTGCCTCCTATATAACTAGAATCACAATCGAGGTACCGCCTCGTATTCACATTTCTCAATTTCAACCAAAATCTTTCCTTATACTGCCGCGTGAGCTTTACATTCAAATAGTTTTGAAAACATTATTCCCAAAATGGCTACACAAACTATAGCCCACCTTATGATGCCGCGTGGCTTCAAGTAATTCCCTTACAAGCAACACGTACATGAGTCCCACCTTATGCCGCCGCATGCACGTTAACCCCTATCCTTACACCGCCGCATACGCATCAATATCACATCGCTATAACAACTGGCACCACAAGTACCCATATGCCAGAACTTGCCAAAAAACCACAATATCAATGTTTTCCACAGTAATAGCCTATAGCTCAACCACAATGTGTACAAGAATATCAACAATAACAACGAATGTAAATTTCTCAACAAGAGAGAAATCTCAATAATAATACTTCGCCTTGATGTGATAACGGTTTTCACAACTTCAAAACCTATAATTCAACAATGAGAAAGATAATGTGCATCCACAATACTATACAAGAATAACATACAGTGGAAGAGATAACATGTAACGATGACTTCAAATAAGGATAATCAACAACGGAAGAGATAACACATAACAATATCTTCAAATAAGGATAAGTCAACAATGGAGGATAACATGTAACAATGATTTCTAGAAATGATAAATCAACAATGGAAGAGATAACATGTAACAATGAAAGGGGCAACAAATTCAACTAAAGCATAAGAGCAAAATATCAAGTAAGATGCAGAACAAGTGTTAACAAAGTCATTAAAGGCATGTAAGGATCGACTAACACAAGTAAGAGTAGATTGATTATGAATTTAGAACATAATAACAAAATTCAATTAAAGAATGGAAATAGTTTAAGTAGCCTAAACAAGTCAACTACCACATATAACCTATGTACCCACTCGTCACCTTGCGTACACGACTTTCACATAACACAAATGCCCCAATAAATCCCAAATCCTAAGGGGTAGTTCCCCCACACAAAGTTTGACAAGATATTTACCTCAACAAGGCAAATTCAACCCTCGAAAATAGCTTTCCCCCTAAAATTCGCCTCCCACAGCTGAAATATAACCAAAATCGACTTAATATCATCAACAGTGCAAGGGAAATCAATTACATTGGATAAGGCTATGATCTTTACACTTTTCCCAAAAAGTCAATAAAAAGGTCAACCCGGGGCCCGCCCGTCAAAACCCGGGTCCAAGGGTAGATTCCGACTATCCATAAACCACGAGTTTATATATGTGATTAGTTTCAAAATCCGAGTCCAAATCGACTCTCAAATCTCAAATTCTTATTTTTCAAAAAACTTGACAAAGTTTAACAAATTTTCACTTTGAATCACATGATTTTGACGTTATATCTAAGTTATATTAATGAAATATAGTTGGAAAGAGAATAGAATCACTTACTAAAGTTTGTAGATGAAAATCCCCTCACCAAATCGCCTTGTACTGAGTCTAGGGTTCTAAAATGAGAGAATATGTTGAAAAATCCCGTCCCCCGACCCTTATGAGTAGCTGCAGACGTCACAATTGCGACTGAGGGTTCGCATATTTGCAAACCCTTACAATTGCAAATCAGGGGTCGTAGTTGTGAACCCTGACAGCCTCAAGATAAGTCCCAATTGCGAAGCTAGCCAATATCGCCAATGCGACCAAATGATCGCAATTGCGAACTATCCCATAGGTCTACTGGCTTCACAAATGCGATGTGGAAGTCGTATTTGCGGCATCTGAACACCCCTTGTCACCTTCGCAATTGCGAGGCTAGTGTTCGCAATTGCCATAACTGAGCACCAGCACACCAACAACTTCATTTTCAGTTCAAACCATTATGAATCATCTCTGAAACTCATCCGACCCCGGGGGATCCAAACCAAAACATCCACACAAGTCTAAAATAACATATGAACTCGCTCGTGCGACTAAAACAGAAAAATAATGAATCGAACTCTAATACGCTTGAATTTCAAAGTAAAGTTCAAGAACTACTACGATTGCAACGAAGTGTCCGAATCCTAACAATTCAACTCCGAATGGTACCAAATTTTGCAGACAAGTTCTAAATAGCATAACAGACCTATTCAATGTCCCAAAATCATATTCCGAGCCCGACAGCTAAACGTTAAACTACAGTTGAACTTTTGAACTTCAACTTGCCAAATTTGGCAAAACAAAATAAATCAAACCACAAACTTCCGAATTCCATTCCAGGCATATGGCCAAGTCCAAAATGACGAACGAAGCTATCGGATCCATCAAAACACCATTCCAGGATCGTTTTCACAAAAATCAAAGTTTGGTCAACATTTCTAACTTAGGCTTCTAAGCCAAGAATCAAAGGGTCTAAATCAACCCGAAATCCTCTCGGAACGAAACTAATCAACCCGGTATATCATAAAACCATAAACACACATGTGTGAAGCATCAAAAGGGGAAACAGAGTGCAATTACACAAAATGACCGGTCGGGTCGTCACATTCTCCCCCTCTTAAAAGACACGTTCGTCATCTAACGTGCACAAGGACATGCCTGAAGTGATGAATAGACGAGGATAACGACTCTGCATGTCTTTCTCGGTCTCCCAAGTTGCCTCCCCGACCGATGACCTCTCCATTTAACCTTCACTGAAGCAATGTTCTTTGATCTTTATTTCTGGACCTGTCTATCCAACATAGCCATTGGCTCCTAAATATCGGTCAAATCCTTGTCCAATTGGACTGTTCTCAAGTCAAAAACATGAGACGAGTCACCATAATACTTCCGAAGCATAGAAACATGGAACACTAGGTGAACTGCAGACATGCTAGGCGGCAATGCAAGCTTGTAGGTCACCTCACCAATCCTCTCAAGGACATTAAAAGGTCCAATATACCTAGGGCTCAACTTGCCCTTCTTCCCGAACATCATCACACCCTTCATGGGTGAAACCTGAAGCAAAACCTGCTCCCCAACCATGAATGCAACGTTACGAACTTTCCGATCGATATAACTCTTCTGTCTAGACTGGGCAATACGAAGTCGATCCTAAATCAACTTGACTTTCTCAAATGCATCCCGAACCAAATACGCGCCCAACAACTTAGCCTCTTACGGCTCAAACCAACCAACTGGAGAACGACATTGTCTCCCATATAGGGCCTCAAAGGAGCTATCTGAATACTTGATTAGTAGCTCTTATTGTAAGCAAACTTCGCAAGCTGCAAGAACTGATCCCAAGAACGCCCAAAATTCATAACACAAGCACGAAGCATATCCTCAAATATTAGATTGGTGCATTCGGACTGTCCGTCCGTCTGGGGGTGAAATGGTTTATTTAACTCAACCCGTGTGCCTAACTCATGCTGTACAACTCTTCAGAAATGCGATGTAAACTACGTGTCCAGGTCAGAGATGATGGAGTCTATGGGAGCCCAACAATCAAGTCCATGGTAACACGCTGTCATTTCCGCTTTGGAATCTTAAGTCTCTAAAGCAAACCGTCCGGCCTCTGATGGTCATACTTCACTTAAAAATTTAGGCACCGAGCTACATATTCCACTATGTCTTTCTTCATTCTACTCCACCAATAATGCTGTCTCAAATCATGATATATCTTAGCGGCACCTGGATGAATGTAGTACCGCGAATTGTGGGCCTTCTGAAGTATCAACACACGTACCCCATCTATTTTGGGCACACATTACTGGCCCAGCATCCGCAACACACCGTCATCTCCGATAGAAACCTCCTTGGCATCGCCGTGCTATACCATGTCCTTAAGGACAAGCAAACGGAGGTCGTCATACTGACGCTCTCTGATGCGACCATACAAAGAAGACCGAGAACCATGCAAGAAAGAACTCGATTGGGCTCAGAAACATCCAATATAAAAAATTGGTTTGCCAAGGCCTGGACATCTATGGCTAGTGGCCTCTCTGCTGTCGACAGATATGCTAAACTGACCAAACTCTTTGCTTTTCGACTCAAGACATGGCCACCACATTGGCCTTCCCGCAATGATATAGAATAGTGATATCATAGTCTTTATGCAACTCTAACCATCTCCACTACCGCAAATGTGTAAACTCCAGTGGTCGGTATATTCCTCACATGGGACACCATACAGATAATGCCACTAGATCTTCACTGCATGAATAATAGCCGTCTATTTTAAGTCGTGGACCAGATGATTCTTCTCTTGCGTCTTCAACTGTCGAGACGCATAGACAATCACCCTAACAACTTGCATCAACACCTCGCCAAGCCCAACATGTGACACATCACAATACACAGTGTAAGATCCCAAACCCATAGGCAACACCAATACGGGGGTTGTAGTCAAAGCAGTCTTGAGCTCTTGAAAGCTTGCCTCACACTCCTCGGAACATCGGAAAGGAGCACCCTTTTGGGTCAATATGGTCATGGGTGCAGCAATGGATGAGAAACCCTCTACGAAACGGCAATAATACCCGGCCAACCCAAGGAAACTCCATATCTCATTAGCTGAAGACGGTCTGGGCAAACTCTTAACTGCTTCAATCTTCTTCGGATCTACCTTAGTCCCCTCACTCGACACCACATGACCCAAGAATGCCACCGAGTCAAGCCAGAATTCACACTTTGAGAAGTTTGCATACAACTTCTTCTCTCTCAAGGTCTACAGCACGGTCTTCAGATGTTGCTCATGATCTTCCCGATTGTGGGAGTACACCAAGATGTTGTCAATAAACATAATGATGAATGAATCAAGATATCGAGTAATAGTGGATTCTGCATCGAGTAATAGTGATGCATCTCTATGAAAAAATGGAACCATAATTGTGATGACTACATATGAAGCGACTGCCTCTGTCCTACCCAACAAAGCATAGAATCCGGCCTGGCCTCCCCCTCTAGGGTGACCTCTGCCCGACCCCTAGGTTGCTGTGCAGGTGGAGCTACAAGTGGAGCAGCAACCATGGACTGTGAAGTCTGTGGGCCCAACTTAATCCGTGGAGCCTGAGTAGTTTGTGGAGGTGCACCCCACTTAACTCTAAGGCAATTTTTCACTATGTGACGGGTGTCACCACACTCGAAGCAAGATTCGGTTGGCGTGGATGCTGGGACAGGCTCGGGCCTGGTCGGCTGGACTGATGCTGAAGGCACCCCATGTAGGAGGTGCACTAGGAAATTGCTGGGAAAAGTGTGAAACTTGAGACCTCGGAATAACCGGAGCACCACTAGAAGCTGGAAGTGCCGAGTGAACTAGATGGCTCACATAGCCTCTACCATGACAGGCTATAGCTGTAGCGTGTCCACCACTAAATCCTCCCGTACCTCGAGGCCTCTTGGCCTCCCTGTTCTCTCTCTCACAGCCCCGCATACCCTCTAACCTCCATGCGATCTCCATCACCTGCTGATATGGGGTATTTGTCTCTAACCCGCATCAACTAGGCTACCCTCCTCGTAAGGCCGCCACCATTGATATGTTGTTCCTGATAGCTAGAATGTACTAAATGAAATCATGCTCGTCTCCATAATACCCATGGTGCGGAGAATATGGTGGCACTTCTCTAGAAAACCATGTGCATCCTCTGAAGCTAAACCACTATAAGTAGGAGGATGATACTTCTTGAACCTCTCAAGTCTAAGCTGCTCCTCATCAGATGTCCCTACCCTAACCTCGGGCTGAATTGACACAATAGGTTGCGCTGCCATAACCTCGGGGACCTGATCATTATGGATCCGCTGCTCTGGAACAGGGGCCGCGGGTGTCTGAGTTCCTCCCCTAACCTGAGATGTGGATGGTGCAGGTGGAATAAACCCTGCTTGACCTAGAGTACTGAATATGCTCGAGTACTGTGCGAGGGTCTCTTGAAGTGCAGGTGTGGCAACAGGTGCCTCAAGTGCCTGTACCACAATTGGAGCTACTGGTGGCCCCTTTGTCTCAGCTCGGGCACATGCTCTTGCTACACCATGTGCCTCTCCTCGGCCTCTACCCCACCCCGATCCCGGCCTCTCGCGGCTCTAGCAGGGGGCACGGGTGTCTAATCGTTGAATCCAACAGTGCGTGTCCTCACCATCACTGGGAGAATAGAAAATCAAAGATTTATCTTTAGAAGTCAACTAATTCACACGATAAGGAATCAAAGAAGTGAAGTTTTCCTAACATTTCCATATCCTTTCGAATATAAGTACAGACGTCTCCGTAGCGATCCGTAAGAGTCTAGTAAACCTGCATATGACTAGTAACACCTATGAATCTAGTGCTCTGATACAAACTTGTCAGGACTCCAATTTTCCTCCTTGGGATGTCGTGATGGCACCTAGTCTCTAAGACTAGGTAAGCCTAACATTTAACAATAACTTGACATAGATAATTAACAGTAATACTAAAGCAATACCGATAAACTCATAATAACTTTCGAAATAGGATCTCAACAACAAACTTCTCAAGACCGATGGAACTAAGTCATAAGCTCTACAGAATAAACTAGAATATCTACTACAACATTGTCGGAATGAGTAATACAACAGAAAAAAAATAGACAAAGGAAAGTGACTCCGAGGCCTGCAGAAGCCAATCAAGTATACCTGGAAGTCTCTGAGAAATAAGCTACAACCAATCACAAACGTCCAGCACGAGCAGACATACCTAGATCTACACAAAAAGATGTGCAGAAGCATAGTAAGAGTATACCACATCGGTAGGCAGTAAGTATCAAGATAAACCTTAGTAGAGTAGTGACGAGGCCAGGTCAAGACACCTACTATGATATAAATAATAGAATGAAAACATAATAACGAGAAGTAATAGCAGGTGGAGAAATAACAATATAAAACAAGTTAATAACATAGACTAAGGACAAAATTGTAAGCATAGAGACTGCAAAAGGGAAGCAATTTAAAGAGAACCTCAATGGTCAAATATTGACAAAAATTGCTAAGACAAGAAGAGTAAAAGCAACAAGAAGTGTTTCACCAATAACTCTGTATAACATGAGATAAATCAACAAGAAGCACAAAACAAAGTACCTCCTCGTACACAACAAGAATCACAACTGAGGAACGACCTCGTATACAAAAAGAATCATAACCGAGGTACCGCCTCGTATTCATATTTCTCAATTTCAATCACAATCTTTACTTATACCGCCGCGTGAGCCTTACATTTAAATAGTTTTTAAACATTTTTCCAGAAATAGCTACAAGCACTTTAGCCCACCTTATGACACTGTGTAGCTTCAAGAAATCCCTTACAAGCAACACGCACATAAGTCTCACCTTATATCGCCGCATGCACATTGACCCATATCCTCATACCGCCGCGAGCACATCATTATCACATCACTATAGCAACTAGCACCACAAGTGCCCATATGCCACAACTTTTCAATAATACACAATATCAATATTTTGCACAACAATAGCCCGTGGCTCAAACACAAAATTTTAAAGAATATCAACAATAATAATGAATGTAAATTTCTCAACAAGAGAGATATCTCAGCAATTAACACTTCGCCTCGATGTGATAACGACTTTTACAACATCAACACGAATAACTCAACAACAAGAAAAATAATGTGTAACCATGATATTATAGAAGAATAACTCATAATGGAAGAGATAACATGTAACGATCACTTCGAATAAGGATCATCAACAATGGAAGAGATAACATGTAACAATGTCTTTAAATAAGGATAAGTCAACAATGGAGGAAATAAGATGTAACAATGACTTCAAATAAGTATAACCCAACAATGGAAGCGATAACATGTAACAATGAAAGAGGCAAAGGCTTCAACGAAAGCATAAGAGCAAAATGTCAAGTAAGATGAAGAACAAGTGTTAACAAAGTAATTTAAGGCATGTAAGGATAGGCTAACACAAGTAAAAGATTGACTATGAGAATGTAGAACATGATATGTTTATTCAATTAAAGCATGGAAAGAGTCTAAGTAGCCTAAACCTGTAAATACCACATATAACTCATGTACCCACTCGTCATCTTGCGTACACGACATTCACATAACACAAGTGACCCACTAAATCCCAAATCCTACGGGGTAGTTCCCTTAGTAAAAGTTACGCAACATACTTACCTCAACTAGACTAATTCAACCCTCGGAAATAGCTTTTCCCCAAAAATTCGCCTCCACACGACTTAATTCTAACTAAATTCGACTTAATATCATCAAAAAATGTAAGGGAAATCAATTACAATAAATAAGCTATGATTGTTACACTTTCTCCAAAAAGTCAACGAAAGTCAACCCAGGGCTCGCCCGGTCACACCCGGGGTCCAAGGGTAGATTCTGACTACCATAACCCCATGAGTTCATATATGTGATTTGTTTCAATATCCGAGTCCAGATCATCTCTTAAAACTCAAATTATTATTTTTCAAGAACTTGACAAAGTTTCACAAATTTTTAATTTGATTCACATGATTTTGATGTTAAATCTAACATATATGGATGAAATATTGTTGGACAGAGATTATAATCACTTACCCAGAGTTAATAGATGAAAATCCCCTCTCCAAATCGCCTCCTACCGAGTCTAGGGTTCTAAAATGAGAGAATACGTTTAAAAATCCTGTCTCACAGTCCTTAGGACCAGTTGCAGATGTCGCATTTGCAACACAAATGAGAAACCTCGCAATTGTGAATCAAGGGTCGCAAACAGCCTCAAGATATGTTGCAATTGCGAAGCTGGATAATATCGCAACTACAACCAATTGACCGCAATTGCGAACAATCCCTCAGGCCTACTGGCTTCGCAAATGAAAAGATAAAGTCGCATGTGCAACATCTAAACACTCCCTTGTAACCTTGCGATAACTGAGCACCAGCACAGCAGTAACTTCATTTCCAGTTCAAACCATTATGAATCATGTCCAAAACTCATCCGAGCCCTCCGAGGCCCAAACAAAACATCCACACAAGTCTAAAAATATCATACAAACTCGATCGCGTGATCAAAACACAAAAATAACATCTAAACTACTAATCAAACTCTAAAACACATGAATTTCAAAGTAATATTCAAGAACTACTAGGATTGCAACTAAGCGTCCGATTCCTATCAATTCAACTCCAAATAGTACCAAACTCTTCAGACAAGTTCAAAATAGCATAACGGATGTATTCCAAGTCCCAAAATTAAATTCCGAGCCCAATAGGTATAAGTCAATCTATGGTCAAATGTTTCAACTTTAACTTGCCAAATTTCGGCAAAACAACACATATCAACCTAAGGACTTTCAAATTCAATTTCAGGCATCCGACCAAGTCCAAAATCACGATATGAAGCTATTGGAACCATCAAAACACCGTTCCTGGGTCATTTTCACAAAAGTAAAAGTTTGGTCAACATTTATATCTTAGGTGTCACGACCCAAAATCCAACTAATCGTAATGGAACCTAACCCAACCCACTAGGTAAGACAATTTAACAATAATCCAATTCCAAATGAGATTTACTGAGAATATAATGATGAAATAACTGAACTTTTATACAACAACCAAGGACTGGTAGTACAAATCATGAGCTTCTAAGATTCAGAGTTTACAAAGCTGGTATGAGATAAATACATCTATTCGAAATATATATAAATAGATTTATAAATCTAAAGCTACTAAGAACAAGAGGCAGCTATAACTGGAACGCAAGTTCATCTTCAAAGCCAGCTCCCGTCATACGTAGTAATATCAGCTCCAAAATCTGCACGCAAGGTGCAGAAGTGTAGTATGAGTACAACCGAACCCATGTACTCAATAAGTAACAAACCCAATCTTAGGTTGAAAGTAGTGACCAGCTTGGAAAACAGTCAGAGTCTAACACCAACAGCCAAGAACGACTCGTAACAATATAGTGAAAACAGTACATGTAATACTCAAAGATATGATGCTCATCTCGTTCATAGTTACGAAAAATAGGCATGCTTTTCAGGTATAACAATAAAACCCAAATCTTTCACCAAAAATCACTAAAAATGTGAGTATGTAAGAAAATTGTGATTTTCCCGAAATATTCAACAACATATAAGATGTTCCGTTATCAGATAGCATGAGGAAAATACATCTCTATGCCTACATGTCAATGTGTATGAGAAGTCATGAATGTCACAATACCATATAGCATGAGGAAATGCAGCTCTATGCCTACATGCCAAGTATGCATGTCAAATGTAATGCACCACAGCGATAAACTCATGTACTCACAGAGAGTACTCAATCTCACTATTACACACTCAGTCACTCGGCACTCAGTACCTGCGCTCTCTGCTGGTATGTCAGACTCCGGAGGAGCGGATCCTGCCCAAGCGCTAATATAAGCTAACATGGCCTGCTGCAGTGTGCAGCTCGATCCCATCATGAATCAAACTTGTTGCAGCGTGTAACCCAATCCCATCTTGTATCAATAAAGCCTAATGCGACATGCAGCTCGATCCCATAAAAATCACTCACAATCAGGCCTTCGGCCTCAACTCAATCATCAATATCTCCAGTCTCTCGGGCACACAAATCTCATGCCAATCAGCCCAAACAATGATACATGATGTAACAATAAATGATAACAGAGACTGACATATGATATGCAAATAAATGAATATGATTGAGTATGTAATTACAATTTAAGTGAATAACTCTACAGCGGAAATAACCTCGGTGAGTTCCAATAGAATAAGCATATAGCCTAAACATGGTTTCTAACATATATCATAGCTCAATTACTATACCACGTAGAAATTTCATGGATAGAAACAAGACTAGGTAACTACACAGTACCATAGAATCAACCGAGTGATAATGAACACGGTGCACGCCCACACGCCCGTCACCTAGCATGTGCGTCACCTCAACACCAACACATAACACTCATATTCAGGGATTCATACCCTTGGTACCAAGTTCAGAAGAATTACTTACCTTTAACAAGTCAAATCCAATACCGAGCAAGCCAAACAGTACTCTAGAAATACCATCCCATGCATACCGTTGTCTGAACGACTCGAAACTAGCCAAAAGCAACTCAATAACATCAAATAATGACAAAGGAAAAAAACCCAATAGATAAAAGGTTGAATCTTTAATCAAAATCCCAAAAGGCAACCAAAAAGTCAAACTCGAGCCCGCGCCTCGGAACCCGACAAAACACACAAAATCCGACAACCCATTCAATTACGAGTCCAACCATAATAGTTTCACTCAAGTCCGGCTCCAAATTGATGTTCAAAACTTAGAAATTCACTTTAAGAAAAATTTAGACAAAACCCCCAATTTCTGTTTCAAAATCATCAATCAAATGCCAGACACGAAGATGGGTTCATAAAAAAAATAAAAACCGAATATAGAACACATACCCCAATCCATGTGGTGAAAATCTCCTCCACAATAGCCCAAATCCGAGCTCCCCAGCTCAAAATATGACAAAATGAGAAAACCCTTGATATTATATGCTTCTGCTCAATCATTTCGCAATTGCGAACAAAACTCGCACCTGCGACCTCCGGTTCTGCGGTAAAAAACTTGCACGTGCGAGAAAGCCTCAACCCAGCACTTGTCGCTTTAGTGACACCAAAACTCGCTCCTGCACTAAAACTACCGCTCCTGCGGCCCCACTGATGTGTTTGCACTCTGTATTTGCGACCTTTTCACTCAGCGTCCATTTTTGCTTCAGCGATCATAATGTCAGCATATGCGGACGTGCTTCAGCGCCCAAACTGCCACACCTGTGTCTCTGCTTCAGAGCCACAACTTCCACCTTTGTGACACTTTTTCCACTTTTCGCACCTGCGCCCATAGCTCCGCAGGGGCGCTCACACCAGATGCCCTGCCAAACTAGCATAGTCAATACGATCCAAAATGATCCGAAACACTTATGAGCCCCTCGGGACCCCGTCTGAATATACCAACAACTCTCATAACATAACACGGACTTAATCAAGGCCTCAGATCACCCATAACAACACCAAAACCATGAATTGCACCTCAATGAAACTTAACAAACTTTTGAACTTTAAACTTCCAAAACTTGTGTGAACCATATCAAATCAACCTGAAAAATTGAGCAACAATTAATCGGCTCTGGTCTCAAAACCTCCAAGAATAACTAAACACGACCGATACACACGGTCAACAAAAGAGGCGATTGAGAAAGAAAAAGTCTAGAGAGAGAGGGTCTGGCGACAAAACGGGCAATTGAGAGGCGATAGAGAGAGAAAGCACTCGCGGCCAGCGATGGCGATGCTGGCCGGTGCCACTCCGGCTAGCGAACCTCCCCCCTCCATCTCCCAACCTGCTACTACAACTCCCACCAACCCACAACCCCTCGACTACAATCATCTCCTCAAACCTTCAACCTTGAACTCGACCTCTGCTGCGAACCCTGGGTCGACTGCTCCAATCAAACCTATCCGGTTCAAAAGTGCTACCTTTCTGCATGGACAACCTTTTGTCAAATCTAAAGAGTTAGAAGTCGATCGCATGAATTTAATTGAAGGCCTTCAATATGCTGTCATTGGTATGTTTTCTCATGGTTGGCCCGATATTCAAGAGCTTCATCGATTAATTCCTGTACAGTGTGGAATTAAGGGTTATTGCAATATTGGATTGCTTAGAGATAGGCATGTACTTATTCGATTGACGTTATGGAAAGATTTTATCAATTTTACATCCAATGCAGTTTATTACTTGAAAGCAAAAAATGGATATGAATACCAGATGAGGACACTAATTTATGATGCTAAGTTCAAGGAAGGAGAAGAAACTTCAAAAGCAATGGCGTGGATTTCATTTCCTAGTATGTTGCCCACATACTTTGAAGAGGAATGTTTGTTCTCGCTTGCATCTACTGTTGGAAAGCCACTTCACCTTGATATGGTAACTATAAACAAGACAAGGCCTAGCTGTGCTAGAGTAAAGGTGCTAGTTGATCTTCAAGCTAAATTACCTAAGAAAGTACGAATGGATATTGAAAATGAGATTACTGGAGAAGTGAGAATAGAGTGGATTAAAATTCAGTATGATTTTATCCCTAAGTACTACAAACAATGCAAGTTGTAAGGCCACGACATGCTAGAATTCTTGAAACTACATCCAGAACTGCTGATTGAAAGCTCTGTTGAGAAGCAGAAAGTTAAGAACAAAGGAATGGAAGCAACACCTTTGATGATTCTATCAAGTGGTAAGGTAGTTGGCAATACTGGATTACAATGAAAGGATGTTAATCGAGTACAAAGCAAAGGCAAAGGTAGAATGAAGGTAATGCCAGTTAATACAGCTGCCCAGAAAGTTCAAACAACCAACAGGTTTGCCATCCAGGAAATGGAGCAAAGTAGAGCTAATAAAGACAACCAATTGATCTTAAATGAAGAAGTGGGAAAGATTAGACATGTTTTAATGGCAACAAAGATAGCTTCAACACCAGGTAGTAGCAAGCCACCAGAGTTTTCAAAGAAACAGGCAGAAGGAAATGAAAGTGGAGATAGAGCAGCAGCTGCTGAGGCTAAAGAATCAACAGGTCACTGGGTCAATAGAGCATTTGTAGACAATGTCATAACAAATCAATCATGCCAGGAGATCCCCTCACAATCAACTAATATTATGATACCAGACAGAATTGTAAATGAGGCTGAAAGAATTCAACTTAGTGATGGCAAGCTATAGAGTGAGCAAGTAGAGGAAGGTTCAGAGGAAGAAGAAGTACCAGATGGTATAGGAAGTGATGAGGATTCAACAATTGAAGAAGAGGAACAGGATGTACAAGGTGTAAAGGGCAAGGCAAAACAACAAGACACAATGGGAGACACTAAAAACAAGAATAATGACAAGGATGCTGGAAGAGCTAACAAGGAGATCACAACATTAGAAGTAATGCTGCCCAACATACTAACAAAACCTAAGCTTCAGGCAGTTGTTGTTCAAAATGCTGGAGAAATTGAAGTTCATAATCAATCTGCAGATAGGCTAAATAAGAGCACAAAGTTCACTAGGATACAGACCACTCCAACTGATGAAGTTAAAGCACAGATCAATATGGGAACAGCTGGTTGCTCTCATGAAGATACTGCAAACAAATACCATATGATTTACAAGAAAAAGAACATAGAGCTAATCCAAGTAGCTCCTAAATCACAATTAGCAGTGCACAAAGGTACTATTGAAAAGGAGGAGCACACAGCAGAAATAGGAAGAGACGTTGATGAAGAATCCACCTCACAAAATCTCAACAGTGTGGCAAGACAAGAAGACCTTTCATCTAAATTGATGGATGCAGGGAAACGAGCTAAAAGACGCAAGAAAAAACAGGGCAAAGACACTCAAAGGGTAGTATCAAGGGTCTAAACCAGAAGGATCCTATCTAAATCCCACAACCAATCATGAATGGGATCATCTAGAATATATGTCAGTCACACAAAGAAAGCCTTTTAGAGGCTTATCAATTTGCACAGACAGTACCATTTTCAATTCATTGGAATTATGGAGCCTATGTAGAAAGCGAAAAAACTGGAGAGATATAGAAGGAGGATCGGAATGCCTAAATGTTATGCCAGTGTGTCAAACAAGATATAGGTGTTTTTTGATGATGATCATGAATAGACATAATAAATGACATGCAGCAGCAGCTAACTATGAAGCTGACAAACATGGATTCTCAAACTCCCTTCATTGTAAATTTTATGTATGCAAAATGTGATGCTATTGAGAGAATTGAGCTGTGGGATAGTTTGTACAATCTTGCCAGAGATATGACAGTGCCTTGGCTCGTTGGAGGTGACTTCAATGTGATATGGGATGAAGAAGAAAAGTTTGGTGGACTCCCAGTGTCTCAATGATGTTGAAGACTTCAGACACTGCATCAATACTTGTAATCTCTCTGAACTTGGCTTTAAAGGAAGCATATACACATGGTGGAATGGGAGAACTGAGGAGGAATGCATATTCAAAAGGCGATGCCTAGCTAACTGGGAATTTCAACAGTGGCTGCCACTAATGGAGATCACTCATTTTCCAAAGATAGGCTCAGATCACTGTCCTGCGTTACTAACTTGTAACCAAGACATTGCACCTGTAAAGAAGGCTTTCATATTTCTCAACTTCTGGACAAAGCATCACTCTTTCAAAGATGTAGTTAAAGAGCACTGGAAGGCAGATTTTGTAGGAAATCCTTTCATTCTATTCAATCACAAACTGAAGAAGTTGAAAAGAGCCTTATCAACTTGGAGCAAAGCAACATATGGAGATATTTTTCAAAAAATAGCACGTTTGGAAGAAGTGGTCAAAGTACATGAAACTCAATTTGAACTACACCCTACTGTCCAGAATAGAGCAAAAGTGCAAAAGGTACAGGCTAAATTGATCAGATATTTGGCTTTAGAAAAAGAATTCTGGAAGCAAAAATCTGGCATAACATGGTTCAAAGATGGTGATAGGAACATAAAGTTCTTTCATGCACAAGTAAATGGCAAAAGAAAGAGATTGCAGCTGAAAAGAATACAAAACAGTCTAGGCACATGGCTGGAGGATATGATGAAATGAAGAGGAAGCAGTCAGGTTTTTCAAAGCACAATTCCTTGAGGATACAATTCCTACAACATTTGGAATCCTAGAGCATGTTCCTACAATGGTGGATAGCACACACAACAGTCAACTAAAGCAGCAACCAACAAAAGAGGAAATCAAAGAAGTAGTGTTTGGACTCAGTGCAGAAAGTGCTAGAGGGCCAGATGAATTAACTGGAAGCTTTTACCAATCATGCTGGGACATAATTGAAAATGATATAGTGGATATGATCAAAGCAATCTTCAATGGCCATACCCTCCCCAATTTTGTGACACACAAAAACCTGGTTCTTCTGCCAAAAATGAAGGAAGTGATCACCTTTTCAGATATGAGACCAATAAGTCTCAGTAACTTTATCAACAAAATCTTGTCCAGAGTCATTCATGACAGAATGGTAAACATCCTACCAAAGCTAATTTTTGAGGAGCAATCTGGTTTTGTAAAAGGAAGAAGCATAGTGGAGAATGTCCTCTTGACACAAGAGATAATAACAGACATTCGACTGAGGACAAAAGCAAGGACAAAGTGGAGTCCCAGGATAAACCACCTAGCCTATGCTGATGATACCATCATCTTCTCCTCATCAAATGCTACCTCACTGTAGCTTATAATGGAGGTGCTGACAGCATATGAAAGTGCCTCTGGTCAACTGATAAACAAGAGTAAATCTGTTGTATATATGCATCATTCCACTACTGAACACATAATTAATAAGCTTCAAAGAATCACTGAAATCTTGAGGCAAGACTTCCCTTTCACATACCTTGGATGTCCAGTCTTCTATATGAGAAGGAAGATGGACTACTACAAAGGCCTCATACAAACTTGGAAAGGAAAATTACTATCCATAGGGGAAAGAGCAATGCTTATAACACATGTGCTACAGAGCATGCCGATACATCTCATTTCTATCCTCCTGCCTGTGTGATCAGTAAGTTGCATAAGATAATTGCTCATTCTTCTAGGGCAACTCTGTTGGACACCCAAGCAGACACTAGGCGTCACGGAACACCTTACGCTTACCATGTGTCACGACCCAAACCAGAGGGCCATGACTGGCACCCGGGCCATACTTGTCGAGCAACAACGCACATTTTATCTAACTTTTCTTATTATCTATAACGGCTGATGAGATCAGTATAAATGGTAGACGTGAATCCTAAATGATCAACAGTGACAGATAATGGCATGAACATATATATCATGAGCCGACAAGGCTGTAATGAAGCTACGTATAAGGTACAAGCTGACAAGCTGCCATGAGAGACTATACAACAAAAATTAGTCGACAAGGCAATTCAAACTATAAATGAGTCGACGCATGTCTATGAGCCTCTAAAAGGACATAAGTGCTGCAATGCATACCAAGACCACGACAAGTCCGTAGAAGGGATCTCGCCAATAAATGCTGAACTGGCAGCCTACTATGGCGGGGGAGACATTGTCTACCCGCCTATCGGGACCTGCAGCACAACATGCAGTGTCCACAAATAAAAGGACGTCAGTACAAATAAGGTACACTGAGTATGTAAGACAGGAAAGCATAATGTAAGAAAAGTAATGTGCATAGGGATAGAGAATATACACCCTGTAACATCTGAGTGCCTGAGAACCTTGATAGGGTGTTCTTAGTGTTCTAAGGTCTGCATATACTGAAAAAAATGACTTAAAACCGGGCTTGAGGCGTGTTATATATATCTACAAGTCTTAACCGCCTCTGTGGGCCCCACCGAGAGCTGCTTGGCACAGTTTCACAAAAACGCGAATATCTCTCAACTCGGAAATCGTATCGACAAATAGTTTAATGAGTTAGAAACTAGAATCATTGATCTTCAATTTGGTGGGTAAATCACCTCGTAATTTCAAGTAATTTAGGAGAAAAGCTTTGTGACATTTGACCTAAAGTATGAGCAAAATTATGAACGTAAGTTGCAACAACTTTTGTCGACTTTTGTTTCATAACTCGTTTGACTTCAAGACTTATGAGAGGGGTATTATATGGTTCAAATACCTTAAAACATAACCTCTTGGTAATATTAATCACCTCAAAATTTATCCGAAAATACGAGTTACAACATCCTTTTAACTTCTAGTACTTGTTAACCACTCTTATACACCCTTGTATCATTTAAGACCAATAGGACTACACTCTTATCATCTCAAAGATAATCTCTTCTCAGACCTATGTAGACTAACTTATGACGTAAGCTAATGTATGCAAACATGGGTGTAACACCCTTCCCCCCTTAGGAACATTCGCCCTCGAATGTAAGGGTTTACGGGGAGTCTAAATCATCGTGGATTTCTTACGGTAATTTCTGGCTGAGTTTCCTCTATAAAATGGACACTAGCAAAGCTTGCTAGCAGTTAAACCCAACCTATGGCCTTACAAGGCTATACAAAGCATTATAGCTACGTACATTATCTGCATATCACCATTTTTTGTATTAAGAAAGAATATTCTCAAGTTATTGCTTCCCTCATAGAGACGTTTCTCCTTCTAATGCATCCTGCGTTCCCCCGGCATCCTCGTTTTCTTCATTCTGG
Organism: Nicotiana obtusifolia; assembly: GCA_002018475.1. Classification (NCBI taxonomy): domain Eukaryota; kingdom Viridiplantae; phylum Streptophyta; class Magnoliopsida; order Solanales; family Solanaceae; genus Nicotiana; species Nicotiana obtusifolia. The sequence continues at coordinate 31,779 of MCJB01005958.1, read as the reverse complement.
AATAGGTAAGGGTATTTAGACTTCATCTCATCTTCTGCTTCCCATGTCATTTCTTCCGTATTATTCTTCCTCCACAATACTTTGACGGAAGCTACATCCTTTGTTCTCAACTTGCGGACTTGTCGATCTAACATAGCCACTAGCATTTTTTCATATGATAAATCCTTTGTAACTTGTACATCTTTGATAGGGACGACTGGAGAAGGGTCTCCAATACATTTCCTCAACATAGATACATGGAATATCGGGTGGACAAACTCAAATTCAGATGGTAATTGTCACTCATAAGCCACCTGTCCAATTCGTCGAAGAATTTTGTACGGCTCGATATACCGCGGATTCAGTTTAGCCTTCTTCCCAAAATGCATATCACCCTTCATCGGTGAGATCTTCAGGAAAACCCAATCACCAACCTCAAATTCCAGGTCACGACGTCGGACATCGGAATAAGATTTTTTCCTGCTTTGTGCCGCCTTCAGTCGCTCTTGTATCAGTTTCACCTTCTCAATGGCTTGGTGAATCAAATCTGGCCCATATAATTCCGTCTCACCGACTTCGAACCATCAAACTGCTGATCTACATCTCCTCCCGTATAATGCCTCGTACGGGGCCATTTTAATACTGGAATGGTAGCTATTATTGTAGGCGAATTCTATGAGTGCCAGATGGTCATCCCAGTTCCCCCTTGAAATCTAGAACACATGCTCGTAGCATATATTCAAGTGTCTGAATGGTACGTTCAGCCTGTCCACTAGTCTACAGATGGAATGCCGGGCTGAGATTCACTTGTGTGCCTAAACCCTTCTGAAAAGACCTCCAAAATTTAGCCGTAAATTGAGCTCCTCGGTCTGATATAATAGATAATGGCACACCATGAAGCCTAACAATCTCCTTGATATACAATTTCGCATAATCTTCAGCTGTGTAAGTTGCCTTAACTGGTAGAAAATGGGAACATTTTGTAAGTCGATCGACTATCACCCAGATGGAGTCAAACTTATGATAAGAGCGAGGTAATCCCATAATGAAGTCCATATTAATCACCTCCAATTTCCAAGTCGGAATCTCTATATTCTGAATCAATCCACCGGGTTTCTGATGCTCAATCTTTACTTGTTGACAATTACGTCACTGGGCTACAAATTCTGCAACAGACTTCTTCATGTTATCCCACCAATACTGCTCCTTAATTTCATGATACATCTTTGTCGAACCGGGGTGAATGGAATATCAGGACTGATGAATCTCAATCAAAATTTTCTCTCGCAACCCTGCTACATTAGGAACACATAATCGGCCCTAATATCTTAGTGCCCCATCTCCTCCAATCTCAAAAGCCGAAATTTTACACTGCTGAACGCTCTCTCCCAATCGTACTAAGGTAGGATCTTCTACCTGAACGCATAACCCCTGTCTACTTGCCTCAATGTGTGCTAGGATTCCAATTGACTTTTGACTGAGAGCGTCTGCCACAACATTGGCTTTACCGGGATGGTATAATATCTCGACATCATAATCTTTTTGTAATTCAAAGCACCTACGCTGCCTCATATTCAACTCCTTCTGCTTGAAGATGTATTGTAAGCTTTTGTGATTTGTGTAGATGTCAACATGGACACTGTATAAGTAGCGCCGCCAAATCTTCAAAGCATACATTACTGCAGCCAATTCCAAATCATGAGTCGGGTAATTATTTTCATGCTTCTTTTATTGTCTTGATGCATAAGCAATCAACTTCCCACGTTGCATCAATACGCACCCCAAACCTACACCTGAAGCATCACAATATACCCTTCTGTTCCTTCTGGGAGAGTAAGCACTGGCGCGAAGGTCAACCGATTCTTTAGCTCCTGGAAACTATGTTCGTAAGCGGCGGACCATTGGAACTTGGTAGCTTTTCGGGTCAACTTAGTCAATGGTGCTGATATAGAGGATAACCCTTCTACAAACCTCCTATAATATCCTGCTAGCCCTAGAAAACTGCGGACTTCTGACAGTGTTGTAGGTCTTGGCCAATTTTTCACTGCATCGATCTTTTGAACGTCAACACTAATACCCTCGTCAGATATCACATGGCCAAGGAATGCTACTGAGTTTAGCCAGAATTCACATTTGGAGAGCTTAGCGTACAACTTACGATCCCGAAGGGTCTATATTACTATCCGCAAGTGGCTCGTATGTTCTATCTCTGAACGAGAATACACTAGAATGTCATCAATAAATACAATCACGAACACATTGAGATAGGGCCTGAATACACTATTCATGAGATCCATAAAAGCTGCCGGGGCATTTGGTAGCCCGAATGACATTACCAAGAACTCAAAATGTCCATATCTTGTCCAGAAGGCTGTTTTTAGAATATCCTTTTCCTTGACCCTGACCTGTTGATACCGTGAACGTAAGTCAATCTTAGAAAAATACTTGGCTCCCTGGAGTTGGTCAAACAGGTCGTCAATCCTTGGAAGTGGATATTTGTTCTTTATAGTAAACTTATTCAACTGTCGATAATCGATACACATCCTTAACGACCCATCTTTCTTCCGCACAAACAAGACTAGCACACCCCAAGGTGAAGTGTTAGGCCTAATGAAGCCCTTATCCAGCAAGTCCTTCAACTGCGCTTTCAACTCTCGCAACTTTGCTAGGGCCATCCTATATGGAGGGATAGAGATCGGTTGAGTGTCAGGCAACACATCAATGCTAAACTCTATCTCCCTTTTAGGAGGAAGACCTGGGAGTTCATCTAGGAAAACATCTGGAAATTCATTGACCACGGGGATTGATTGTAGAGTAGGCGGCTTCGCCTTCGCATCCCTAATGCGAACGAGATGATAAATGTAACCCTTTGAGATCATCTTCCTTGCTTTAAGATAGAAAATAAACATACTTTTCAGCGTAGCAATGTTCCCCTTCCATTCGATGATGGGTTCACCAGGAAACTGAAACCTAAACCATCGTCGTACGACAATCAACATTTGCATAGCATGAGGACAACCAGTCCATTCCTATTATCACTTTGAAATCAACCATTCCTAACTCAAATAAATTCGCCGAGGTTTGACGACTACAAATCATCACTGTACAACCTCTATATACCCTTCTAGCAGTTAGTGATTCTCCTATCGGAGTAGATACCGCAAGTGGTTTACTTATTAATTCAGGTTTGACACCAAACTTATTAGCCACAAAGGGTGTAACTTATGATAATGTAGATCCTGGATCAATCAACGCATACACATCATAAGAAAACATAGACAATATACCTGTAACAACATCCAGAGATGACTCGAGATCCTGTCGACCTTCTAGAGCATATGTTCTATTTTGAGTACCACTTGAACTCGGCACTTCACCTCTACCTCTACCATGACCTGTCGACTGCTGAAAACCCCGTGCTGGAGGTCGAACTGATAAGGAAGAACCAGCCACAGATCCAGTCAGCTGAGCCATACCACCACCTCCTCTGTTAGGACAATCCTACCTCATATGGCCAGGCTGTCCACAAGAATATCATGCATCGAAACCTCGACAGCACAGTCCAAAGTGGGCCTTGCCGCACTGATCACAACGAGGTGTTGGGGTCTCTTCTGACTAGTATCCCTATGTTATTGTGAGCCTGATGCCCGCAAACTCTCACCTGAACCAGAATAGGTAAATTGATCATACTGGGGCCTCTGGAAGCGTGGAGGAGCACTAGCTACAGATGGCGCCAAACTCCTCAAAGACTGGGGCCTGACACTACCTCTGAAGTCACCAGAATACCCTGCAAATCTCGCCCTCTTATGCTGGCCCCTAACCTGCTCCCTGTCTGCTCGTTGCTGGCGCTTACGATCCTCTAGTGTCTGGGCATAAGCTTGAATACAGGAAATATCCATGCCCTCCATCAAAGAGGCTATCGTGCACTCATTTATCAGATGTGGTCCCAATCCGTTCACGAACAGGTGCATCCTATCGCTCATCTCGGCCACTATATGGGGAGCATACCTTGCTAAAGAATCAAACTGAATGCTATACTCTCGCACACTCATATTACCCTATCGAAGGTTCAAGAACTTATCAGCTCTAGCTCGTCGTATCTCAACTAGCAGGTAGTGACGAAGAAAGGCCTCAAAAAAATTCCTTCCACACAGGTGGGGGAGCGTTCGGACCCCTGCATCTTTACCAACTATCATAATAGAAAACGGCTAAATCCCCTAACCGATAAGAAGCCAACTCTACTGCCTCCGTATCACTATCATGCATAACTCGCAGTGTATGATGAACCTGATCAACAAAAGTCTGCGGGTCCTCCTTGGGGTCTTATCCGGTAAACACTGGAGGATCTAGATTAATAAAATCACGAACTCTCGCACTAACCGATTTATGAGTAGCATCGGTATTCTGCCTCTGAACCTTAGCAGCTACCAAGCTAGTCAACAACTGTACCGCACTCCGCATATCCTGGTCTGTAGTACCAGATGGAGGAACTGGAGATGCTGGGTGCCTTCCTATATCCTCTGTAGGAGAAGGAGTAAATAAGGTCTGAGACGGCATCGCACTCTGAGGCTCACTATGGCCTACTCTGGCAGGAGGCACCTAACTGGTACCCTCTCCTGCAGCTGTATCAAGGCGTCTATTAATCACTTGCTTCCTAGTCGTGGGCATCGCTGAAAAGAACATGGTGAATATTAGAGACGAATACTTACGACTCAGCTCTGCGCACGATCTAGATTAAAGAAAAACGTAACAACCCAAAATGTCATGCAGCCTCCTAATTATAAATGTGGTGCGCTACACATCCATAATCAAGACTCTACTAGAAACGACTCATAGATAACCCCTAGGACAGACTTGCTCTGATACCACGTTTGTCACGACCCAAACCGGAGGGCCATGACTGGCACCCGGGCCATACTTGCCGAGCACCAACGCACATTTTATCTAACTTTTCTTATTATCTATAAGGGCCGATGAGATCAGTATAAATGGTAGACATGAATCCTAAATGATCAACAATGACCGACAATGGCATGAACATATATATCATGAGCCGACAAGGCTGTCATGAAGCTACGCATAAGGTACGAGCTGACAAGCTGCCATGAGAGACTATACAACAAAAATTAGTCGAAAAGGCAATCCAAACTATACATGAGTCAACACATGTCTATGAGCCTCTAAAAGAATATAAGTGCTGCAATGCATACCAATACCACGACAAGTCCGGAAAAGGGATCTCGCCAATAAACATTGAACTGGCAGCCTACTATGGTGGGGGAGCTTCGTCTACCTATCTATCAGGACCTGCAGCACGACATGCAGTGTATACAAATAAAAGGACGTCAGTACAAATAAGGTATTGAGTATGTAAGACAGGAAAGCATAATGTAAGAACAGTAATGTGCATAGGGATAGATTATACACCCTCTAACATTTGAGTGCCTCTGAGGGCGACTAATCATGAAATGCCTGATGTGCATATACATATATATCCTTTTAAAATCATCATATACATACACCTCTGTGGGCCTCATCATCATCATATCTTACCCCGGCTATCATAAGGCTTGGTAACATCATACCCAACTGATCAGTGGTCGCACAGTAGGTGCCATAGCCGGCTGACTATAGCGCGGACTCGGTAGAGTAAAATATATGCTGACTATAGCACTGCTCATCAGAGTAAAATAGATACATATATATAGTTGCACAATAGGTGCCATATCCGGCCGACTATAACGCGACTCGGTAGAGTAAAATAGATAATGCATGCTAGACTCATTGGAGTCACACTTTGAACCCTTCAGAGTCGCGTAAGGTCAAAGAAGTAACATCAACATCAATCCTCGAATAAGAGGGGAAACAATATAAGTACTACTACCTTCTAAGAGTAGAGTATCTTTGGAGGTTCGTTCATTGCATTATGTACAATCAGACTCGTGCAAAAGAAGGAAAGGGACAGTCTCACATACCTTGTATATACTGCCCAACCTCAAGCTATGAAAATTCCATGACTCCTTAGTCTACAATAAGAGAAATGGCACTACCGTTATCGTTTAAGCATCGTAACTATTATGTATCAACTGTAACCTATTTTGCGATGAAACGGACAGCACCTCCCCTATATATATGACTTCCCACAATTTAACACAATCACCAAAAAGCCCAAAAAATATTAATAATAATCATATTAAGCCTCCCAAAACATTCCACCAACCAACAACATTACTAGCAAGTCTTTCGACGTATATCTCACAAGTTCTAGCTTCAACGACTTAGCCGTAACTTGGATAATCTTAAATACATGTAGCATAAGAGGTTCCTTACCTTTAAACAGAAAGAAAAACTCCAATTTGACTTTAATTGACCACGAAATATCCATCCAATGCTGCCACAAGAACAAGGGAGCGAACCTAGTAATCAATTAGGGTTTTTCGGCACTAGAATCATGTTAGAAAGTTTGAAATCACCTAGATTGATATTAAAACATGAGGGAGTATTTTACAGAGCAATAAAAAACTTAAAACAACCTCCCACACGAGCTGGAACAACACAAAAATCAGCAACAAGAAGAAGAATAAGGAACTTACTAGCGCCACGGGATTCCCCACACTTGATTTGTGTTGTTTTCCCTTTGTTTTAGTCTTGGATCGTGAGAGAAATTTGAGAGGGTGTTATTAGGGTTCTATGGTCTGCATATACTAAAAAAAAATGACTTAAACCGGGCTTGAGGCATGTTATATACATCTACAAGTCTTAACCGCCTATGTGGGCTCCACCGAGAGCTGTTTGGCGCAGTCTCGCGATAACGTGAATATCTGTCAACTTGGAGATCGTATCAACAAATGGTTTAACGCGTTAGAAACTAGACTCATAGATCTTCGATTTGGTGGGTAGATCACCCCGTAATTCAAAGTAAATTAGGAGAAAATCTTAGTGACATTTGACCTAAAGTATGAGTAAAATTATGAACGTAAGTTGCGACAACTTTTGTCGACTTTTGTTTCATAACTCGTTTGACTTCAAGACTTATGAGACGGGTATTATAGGTTCAAATACCTTAAAGCATAACCTCTTGGTAATATTAATCACCTCTAGATTTACCAGAAAATACGAGTTACAACATCCTTGATTCGTTTAACTTCTAGTACTTGTTAACCACTTTTATACACCCTTGTATCATTTAAGACCAATAGGACTAAATTCTTATCATCTCAAAGATAATCTCTTCTCGGACCTATGTAGACTAACTTACGGTGTAAGCTAACGTATGCAAATATGGGTTGTAACACCATGTGAGGAAGGGGGTGCAAGATTTAGGTGTTTACATGACATGTCTACAGCATTGTTTTGTAAACTGTAGTAGAACTTCAGAACAAAGCAGTCTGTGGAGTGCTTTTATGAGTCAGAAATACTGCAAAAAAATTAATCCTGTGATCGTTCCTTGGAGAGGTGGATCTCATATACGGAGAAAAATGATTGAATGCAGAAACATCATAGAACATCAAATCTTCTGGAAACCTAAGATTGGATATTTTCTATTCTAGTTTGAAAACTGGACTGGATTGGGAGCTCTATATTTTGTTACCCCACCTGACTTTATGTGTGATGAAACAGTACAAAACATATATGATATGGTGCACGATGGCCACTGGAATGAGGAGAAGATTAGAGAACTGCTGCCAGATGATCTTGTTGTACACATATTGGAGAATATCAAACTACCAACCCCTACAGATGTGCTTGATAAACCTACATGGATTCTAGAAACTAGAGGTGACTTCACTGTAAAATTATTTTGGGAATACCTGAGGAGGAAGCAAAATCCTTCTAATGCTTACAGAAACATTTGGGTGCAAGGGCTGCCTTTCAAGATTGCTTTCTTCATGTGGAAAGTATGGAGAAACAGGCTACCACTTGATGATTTCTTTAGAATATTGGGCTATCAAATGGCATCTAAATGTTGGTTCTGTGCGGAGCCACAAGAAGAAACAAGACAACATCTATTTTTCACATCGTATGCTACATGCACAGTGTGAAGGCACTTCCTTGGTAATGCAGGAATTAACATGAATGGAATCACATCGCATCAAGCTGTGGTTAAATGCTGGACTGCAAAGGTTGTACCTAAATTGAAACCTATAATGCAAGCTTTGCCATCAATAATCGTTTGGGAGCTGTGGAAGAGAAGAAACAGTTACAAATATGGGGATACAATCACTGACAATAGAGTCATTTACCAGATCACTTCCACCCTTCAGTTACTCATCAAAGTCAGAAATATAGGCATCCAAAACATCCCTCATAAATGGCCAGATATAATCACTATGATGGAGGAATACACTCCCACTTTGAAGTACACAAAGGTGCTATGGGAATTCCCCAATCAAGAGTGGTTAAAAATCAACACAGATGGAGCCTCTAGAGGTAACCCATAGAGAAGCTCAATTGGTTTTGTACTGAGAGATGAACAGGGAGATGTCATATATGCATGCTGCAAGGAAATTCAAGAAAACACAAACACAGAAGCTGAGGCACAGGAAATACTGGAGGCCTTAAGATTTTGTGTCCACAATGAACACTTTCTCATAGATCTCCATACTGATTCAATGGTGCTACTGAAAGGCATAAAGGGAGAATGGAGAGTGCCATGGTCCATTGATGAAGTAGTTCCAGGAATCAAAGAGCTGATGGCAAGATGTAATGCAACAGTAACACACACACTCACAGAAGGCAACAAACTAGCAGATCATTTGGTAAACTATGCCCTGGATGTTGGACCTATGGAATGCTACTGCTTTGCTGAGTTGGATACACAAAGTAGAAGGTTGATCAATAGTGATAAGAGCCAATGCCCATATTTAAGAGTAAGAGTGGCAGGAAACAAGGGGCAGTAACTCTACCAAAGGAGAGGGAGCCTGGTGGAGGGCAAAACAACAGTGATAAAGAAAAAATGAAGCAGTGGATTCACACTAACGATATTCTATTTGTTGCAGGAAACACTGGAGCAACCAACCTCACTGGTCAACCTCATCATCTAACTTGTCTGTTTTTTTATGCAGGCAGGAAGGACTAGATTTTGCTACTGCAAATGCAGCATCAAGCACAACTGCAGCAACTGCTTGGGACCTACACAATAGCCTCTGGCACCACACAAGTGACATACTACACAACCAGCCATCTACTAAGTATCAACTCAAGAAGACAGCAACTGCTCACTTTGTTACTTACCAGTACCCTCAACCTCGCATTGTCACAGCAGGAACACAACAGCAACAGAAAAAAATCCTGCAAAGATACAACAATTACATAAGACAAAATCAACAACTCAGCCTTCTAGTCACCAAGATACACTCTTTGGATTAGTCTACTGCTGAAGAAGCAATGTGTGGTATTAGCATCCCTGATGCTCATTCCATTGCTACTTTGGCACTTAGACTGAACCCCAATCACTTTGTGCAAACCCAACACAATATCAAATCAAGCAGGCAGCCCAATGTGGAACATCAAAACTCCAAACAAGACACTGCCAAATCAAAAGAAGAAAGGTGCTCAATCCAGCAAAACCAATGCCAGCAACAGGAGAAGCTTTTCCAAAGAAACAACAACCTCAACCCTCAAATGCAGCATATTAAGCAAGACCAAATGCTACTACAACACCAACAGCAGCATGCCCCCACTAAACCCAACAACATTCACACCACTGCAGATAGTTTGGTATGGTCCAGATCATTGCTGCAATTGCAAGGTGTGGTATCAGCACTTCTAGTGCTCAATCTGTTGCAATTACAGCAATCGTCATGGGCCTTCCCTACCACAATATACCACTGGAACCCAGTCAACACACAACCACATAGGAACAGCAACATGAACAGGCAATCACTAAGCCAGTAGCAACTACATGACACAGAAGCACAACCAACAAAAGCAAAACTCATAAGCAAACATAGATGATCACAGAGTCATAAAGCACCAAAATCAGCACACAAATCAAAACCAATTATTATACCATCAACAACAAACTAAAATCCAAAGTAGCAACAACACAAACACTAATTACTCCACTGAACTCAGCATCTCTTACAACACTGTAGACAGCTTGAAGTGGTCCAGATTATTGCTGCAGTTCCAAGGTGTGGTATTAGCACCCTTGGTGCTCAATTTGTTTCAACTACATTAATCATCATGGACTGCTTCCTCTATAATGCATTACTGGAAACCACACAACACACATCGGGACATCAGCAGGATACCAAGCCATCAACAATTACAAGACAAAGCAGCACTACCAACATGTTACTAACAGAAGCAGCAGGAATCAAAAGAGGACATCAGCTCCCACCGAAGCAGTAAGCTAAATAGTCAATCTAACGGAAGACACAAGATACACACATACACTCAACAGCAGCAGATCCAGCACACAGGCTATCCCTTCAACATCAGAACCATCAGCAGCAATCAGAATATTGCTCACCCAATAACACAAACAACACTGCCATCCAAGTACAGGGTAGATTCTGGTAGCCATCTTCAATTTGGCTTTCCTTATCCCTAAGGCCAAAGCAAAATTGAAAATAGCTTGCACTTTTTTGTCACACTTTTTGGAACTCTAACACTGATAGATGTCAGATGTATATACAAGAGATCACATCCCTCAATCACTTAATAGAAGCAGGAACATATGTACTTTTTGTATAGCTGACCTAGGAAAATTTCACTTTGTTATTGTACATACAATTGTCTATCAATATAAAATAGACAAACGTCACATCACCATAGATCTAACACCTTACTACTTTTTAGGTACAATTAGTTATCAGCTTAGGATGACTAAGTGTACATTCATTCTCTTTTAGGAGGTAAGGTTTATGTCGCCCTCCGCTTTTGTATTTTGCTTCTATTAATAAAATTTATATTTAGCCAAAAAAAAATCAACACGAAATGACCTCAAATTTTGCACACAAGTCCGAAATGACATAAGTAAGCTATTCCAGTTCTTGGAACCACAATCTGAACACGATATCATCAAAGTCAACCCCCGGTCAAACTTATGAACATTCAAAACCTTCAAATTTCCATCTTTCGCCAAATAGTGCGGAAACCTTCTAGAAATATCCAAATGCAGCTCCCGCCATACACCCAAGTCCTAAGTCACCATCTGGACCTAATGGAACCATCAAAAATTCGATCCGAGATCAAATACTCAAAATTCAAACTTGATCAGCTGTTCCAACTTAAAGCTTCGTAGTTGAGAATTATTCTTCCAAATTAATTCCGAATCACCTAAAAATAAAAACCGATGATTCACACAAGTCATAAATACATCATACAAAGCTGCTCAAGACTTCAAATAATTGAATGGAATGCAAATACTCAAAACGACCGATCGGGTCGTTACATTAGGCTTCTAAGCCAAGAATCAAAGGATCAAAATCAACCTGAAATCCTCCCGGAACTAAACTAATGAATCCCGTAAGTCATAAAATCATAAACACACATATGTGAAGTATCAAAAGGAGAAACGGGGCGCAATTGCAGTAAATGACCAGTCAGGTCATCACAATTGCACTATTTGAATTATGCGTATACACGAGGTGACGAGTGTGTATACATGCTTATATGTGGCATTTGACTAGCTTAGACTCTTCTTTCTTGCATTTAATTTAAGTGGTTAATACATGTTCTATCTTTATTGTCAAGTTTACTCTTGCAATTACTTGTTGAATTCATGCTTTATTTGTTACATGCCTTAGTTGTTAATTGATTTTTAGTAATCGTGCCTTTATTTATGAACTGTTATTACATGCTATTTTAATTTACGAGTCATCATGCAACTATTTTATCTGCTTGTGCCCATATTTGTTTAGTTTTTTTATTTCCTTTAATTTTATGATACGTCCTAGTAAGTTATAGTTTGCTTGTTCAATGCATATTGTTTGGGGATCGGGTTGTACGCCGTAACGATATTGAAATGATATGGAAATATATGATATGGAGTGATAAGGTGGATGATATCATATAGGTGGGATCGGGTTGCATGCCGCAACATATTGATATGTTGTAATTGGTTGTGACAATAAAGCTATTCTCGGTTCTGATTCTCATGTATATTTTATGTTGGAATGGTTTTTCAGTTGAACGGTTATTGTTGTTTCTTAAATCATTAAGATGTATTTTTTATCGTATTTGGTTGACTATCGGTATTCTAGTAATGGAACGACAAAGACATCTTGTGTGAGTCATGCATTCTACATGATCTTTTGTGTTACTTTAACAAGCCAATTTTTGCCTCCGTTATTTCTTGTAAATTGATTGTCAAAGTGAATTTACGTGTTGGGTCATTATCTCATATTCGTATGAGTTGTTGGAAATCTAGCGATTCTAAATAAAAGAATTATTAAGGTGCTTTATTTATTTGACTTTCAAAATAAAACTTGTTATTTCACTCAATGCTTTACTATTTTAATGGTTATCACATTTGTACTTTAATTGGGTTTTCAAATTATATTCATCACCCTATTTGATGTTCACTTCACATAAAAATTGATATGACGTTTTACTTTTAACAAATTTTATATTTAATTTGTTAATTTAACTGATGTTTTATTTTGTTTAAACACAATATTTTTACTTATTTTATTAGTTTCTAAACTAAACCCATCTGTACTCTATTTTGTATAACTCGTACTTATTTTGGTTTATTTGATTTCTACCATATAATCATTATCTCATTTGACACATTACTTTATTCCATATTTATAATATGGTTTATTGTATTCAAATATATCTCTTGGTCATTTTAATTTATATTTAACACGGATAAAATGTACATGGAAGCATGTAGGCCTTGCGGTGCGAAGATGATTGTTATAGTGGACAAGAGGTGCCAGACGTGAGGATTTGAAAATTGACTCATGAGTTGTGGTTAGGAGGTGTGGTGCCTCGAGGTAATTCTTGTTACAAGTCCATCAATTGGGAACGATTTGATTAATTGAGTTGTCATCTGTTTTCCTTATTTGAGTTCATTCATATCTCCTTTTTGTTCTGATTTTGTTACAACCTTAATCCCGTCTATTTCATGATGCTATTTGTGCTTCTATTATTTTCACAGTTGGTTGTAAATTAATAATCTTTCCGATTTTAGTCTTACATTGATGTTCTTTCTATTGTTAGCTTTATGTTATATCTTGCACAAGTTTGTATGTCTAGTAGGTAACTTGACCTGGCCTCATCACTAATTTATCGAGTTTAGGCTTGATACTTACTGGGTATCGCTGTGATGTACTCATGCTATGGTTCTGCACATTTTTACCAGATCCAGATACTTTTGATCTAGTTGGTTTTGAGACTTATGTCTGCGTGGCTGGAGACTTCAAGGTATACTTTTTGGCGTTCGCAGGCCTAGAGTCACCTTCTGTTGTCTTTCATTTTCACTGTTTACTATTATTTCGGGAGACTGTACTTGATATTTTTAGTTACTTGTTGGATCAGATCTTTTGGCAAGCTTTTTGAAAACTTTATGACTTGTGCTACAGGTTTTTGGATTGTATGATCGATGTGGATTAAGCTATATTGTTTCAATTATTAATTAATGCATTGCATATGAGTTAGTTAAATTTCATTAATTCTCAGCATGTGTTAGGCTTGCCTAGTCCTAGTGACTAGGTACCATCACTACTACCTAAGATGGGGTTTTGGGTCGTGACATAATAACAAGTAAAGCATGTAAGAGCAATTTAACAATGGGAGATATAACGTGATGTTACAATTTCTAATTTAATGCATAAAAGAGTATAAGAGTCTTGTCTGGTCAAAATACCACACATAAGCCCGTGTACACACTCATTACCTTTTGTAAACATCTTTCATATAACTTAAATAACACAAATCAACCCATGTCCTAAGGGGTAGTTCCCCACACAATGTTAGGCAAGATACTTACCTCAAAAAAGCCAAATAAATCCCCTATTAAGTCGTTCCCGCAGAAATTCAACTCCGGATGGCTCGAATCTAGCCAAAATAACTTAATACTATAAATACAAACTATAGGAAGCAATTCCGGGTAATAAAGTTTCAATCTTTAAAGAAAATCAAAAAGTTAACTCAAAAGGTCAACCTCAGACTCACACCTTGGAACCCGACCAAACTTATAAATCCGAACACAAATTCTGATACGTGTCCAACAATACTAAAATTATCCAATTCCGACCTCAAATCGACCTTCAAGTCATAAATTTGTTGTTTAGGATAGTTTTCACAAAAATCCCCAATTTCTCCAAGTCAAATCACTACTAATATGATAAAAACAATGATAGGTTCATGAATAATAAACAAATTAGAGTCAAAGACAATTAGCCCAATCCAATCTTCTAAAATACCCTCCAAAAGCGCCCAAAATCGAGCTCTCTAACTCAAAATGTTGAAAATAAGATAAAACCCTCGATCTTCTATATTTCTGCCCAGTTATTCAGCACTTACATACCAACAGCCGCTTATGCGGCTCCGCATCTGCAGAAAATCATCGCAGATGTGGCTTCTCATTAAGCGAAGAATCGCTTCTACAAACAAATACGGGCACCTGCACGTCCACTTTTTCGGAGAATCCACCGCACATGCTGTCCCTCCGCATCTGCGTAGCCCTGCCCGCTTCTGCGGTTGCGCATATGCGCACCTATATCCGCACTTGCGGAGCCACTATACAAAGCCCAAACGGCTTATGTGGCTAAGTATCCGCTACTGCGGTGCCGTACCTACGGCCCCAAATTGCGCAAGTGCGAATGTACTGGACTTCAGCAAGCATAAAAAATCCTCCAAGTCCAAAATGAGTTTGGATTCGACCCGAATCACACCCGGGGCCCCCGGGACCCCGTATGAACATACCATCAAGTCCCAAAACACAATAGGAACCTACTCAAGGCCTTAAATTATATCAAACAATATCCAATCTATGAATTGCACCCCAATTCAAGCCTATGGAACTAATGAACATTCAACTTCTAAAACAACCATATCAATCCAGCTCCGAATTAGCTCTAATTTTGCATGCAACTCAAAAATAGAACAACGAACCTACACAAACTCCCATAACCACAATTCGAGCCTAATATCAATAAAGTCAAATCTCAGTAAAACCTATCAACCTTCCAACCCTTTAACTTTTCAACTTTTGCGAAAAAGCACCAAATCATCTTGCGTACCTCCAAATAAACATCCGGACATACGTCTATGACCAAAATCACCACACAGCGCTATTGGAATAATCAAAACTCGATTGCGGAGTCGTCTACATAAAAGTCAAACTCTGTTCAACTCTTTCAACTTAAGCTTCCAACTTTGAGACTAAGTGTCTCAATGCACTCCAAAACTCACCTAAATTCAAACCAATTACCACGACAAGTCACATAACCATAAATAAACATGGAAGAAACGTTAAATAGGGGAACGAGTGTAATGACCCGGCCGATCATTTTGAGAATTTGCGTTATGTTTGGTGGCTTAAGTTATCGATATGTCACGACCCTAAACCCCGAACCCGGTCGTGATGGCGCCTCTCGTGAAGACAAGGATAGCAAATTTAACCAAAATCTCATTTTTAAGCAGTTAATTAACATGAAAATAATATAAGCATGATCTAATAGCAATAATATGCGGAAATATAGTTAACCATAATAGAAACCATCCCGATAAAGCCCAAATCGGGGTGTCACCAGTCATGAGCAACTATGGATCCTGATACTAGTCTACTAAATACAATATCTGGCACAAGTATTGGAAGAACATAGAAACAATAAGATAAGGGAGATACGGGGCTGCGGACGCCAACACCTACCTCGTAGTCTCCGAATCACCGCTTGGACAGGAGGAGTCAGCACTCCGGAGCGGAACCAACAACACCTGAATCTGCACATATGGTGCAGGGAGTAATGTGAGTACTCCAACCCAGTGAGTAATAAATATAAATAATGACTGAAAGTAAGAAGGCACGTGAAGCACAAGGCATTCTATAAGGAAGCAATAAAACATCATTTGAAAACAGTAAATCAGTTTGAAATCAAGTAACATCTTCTTATCAACAATTCCGCCCCTCGGGCAAGATCGCAGAACAGTACTAGCCCCTCGGGCTCAAATCTCAGAACAATACCTGCCCCTCGGGCTATCACATGGAATAGTATCAGCCCCTTGGGCTATCACCTAGTAAAATATCAGTCCCTCGGGCTATATCTCACATCACAATGGGTATCCGCGCTCACTGCGTGTGTACCGACTCCATGAGGGGCCCCTTACGGCCCAAGCGCAATATCAAGCCATCTCGTGGCATCAAATCTAGGTCCTCGGCCTCATATCTTTCAAGCCACCTCGTGGCTTATATAAAGTATCTCAGGCCCTCGGCCTCATATCAGTCACAAGCCACCTCGTGGCATATAAAGTATCTCAGGCCCTCGGCCTCATATCACTCAGTATATCCTCACATCTGGCCCTAGGCTGCACTCAGTCAGAAAATCATCACAAGCCCCTCGGGCATAGTAAAACAGTAGTTCTCAGCCCAAAAACATCATTAAAATATTATTTAAGTCTTAAAACTGAGTAAAAGTGGCTGAGTTGTAAAACAGTGGAAAACAACATGACTGAGTTCAAGTAATAAGTCAAAATAGTGAGGAAACAGTGATAAAAATCCCCGAAGGGTTCAAATAATTGGCACGAAGCCCAAATATGGCAATCAGCCCAAATCATGATGATAACAAATAAGTTTCTGACAAATACGCGGTAAAAATCATCAATCGGGACGGACCAAGTCACAATCCACAGTAGTAAACGACCCCACACTCATCATCAAGCGCGTGTCTAACCTTAATATAGCACTACGATGTATCCGGAGTTTCAAACCCTCAGAACATCATTTACAATCACTACTCACCTCGAACCTGCTAAATCCCTAGCCCGCGACGCCTTTGCCCCTCGAATTGGCCTCCACGCGCGTCGAATCTATCCGAAATCAGAACGAATACGTCACAATATGATGAGGGGACAAAGCCCAATCGAAAACAATCCAAAAATACCAAAAATTCCGAAATTAGAAAAACCCGAGCCCCGGGGCCACTTCTCGAAGCTCAGAAATTTTCACATCAACGGGTTCCTTATCTCCCAACAAGTTTGTACATATCAAAAGTTCTCAAATCCGACCCCAAATGGTCCTCCAAATACCCAATTAAAATTTCAAAATCCCAAGCCCTATTTCTTCCATTTTTAGCAAGATTCAATGATTTTCTAGGTGGATTTCACAATATAAACAGTTTTAGGTCCGAAATTCTTACCTCCAATCGATTCTCCTTGAATCCCTTGTTAGTTTCCTTCAAGAACCTCCAAAAATAAGCAACTATGGGTGAAAATATACCCAAAATCGCAGACAAGAAGGCTTAAAAATATTCTGTCCAGGCAAGTCGCATGTGTGAAATGCGACTTGGCTCCTATTTCCAGGAAGAAAATTGCAGTACCAGCCTTCGATAAATCGATCAAAACATTATGTACAAATGTCCAAATGATAAATGGTTTATCTTTTTGGAAACTATATTCAAAGGGCTACAACTTTCATGTTTTGATCATCTCATAATTCCTTACATATTGCGAGATATAAGCTTCCAAAGTCGGTCCTGTGCAACAGATATTTCTGCTATGCACACTGCCTGGAAAACAATAGTAGTACCAGGCTTCGGTTAATCTATCGTAACTTTTGATACAAATGTCCAAATGATAAATGATTTATATTTCTGGAAACTATATTCAAAGGGCTGCAACTTTCATTTTTGAACTATCTCCAAATTCCTTACATATTACGAGACATAAGTTTCCAAAGTCGGTCCTGTGCAGTAGAAATTTCTGCTATGCACACTGCCTGGAAAACAACAGCAGCACTAGGCTTTGGTTAATCTATTGTAACTTTCTGTATATATGTCCAAATGATGAATGGTTTATATTTCCTGAAACTAGACGCAAAGGCTACAACTTCCATGTTTTGCTAATTTCCAAATTCCTTATAGATTGCGAGACATAATCTCCCAAAATAAGCTCTGTGCAGCTGAAATTTCTGCGATGCACCAGTAGTAAACAAATGGATAGAAATGGTCCGAAACTACACCGAAACGCACCCGAGTAATTCGGGATCCTGTCCGGATATACCAACAAGTCCAAAAATATATTACAGACTTAGTCGAGGCCTCAAATAACATCCAACAACGCTAAAAACACGAATGATACACCAGTACAAGCCTAACGAAACTAACAAATTCCAACTTCTATATTCGACGCTGAAACCTATCAAATCGAGTGAGATTGACCTCAAATTTTGCACACAAGTCATAAATGACATAACGACCTATGAAGATTTTCAGAACTGGATTCCGACACCGATATCAAAAAGTCAACTCCTCGGTCAAACTTTTCCAAAAATCTTCCATTTTCCAACATTCGCCAAAATGCGTTGAATTGTCCTATGGACTTCCAAATTCAAATCCGGACAATACGCTTAACTCCGAAATCACCATACGAAGCTATAGCAACTCTCGCAATTCCATCCCGATCCTCAGATAAAAATCTTGCCTAACAACCGGAAATCGCCAAAATACTAACTCCACCAATTCAAGCTTAATTCTACACCGGACCTCCAAAACCAATTCCAATCACACTCAGTCATAAATCACCTCCCGAAGCTAACCGAACCATCAAAACTCACATTCCAGTCCTCTAAATCATAAGTCAACATCCAATTGACTTTTCCAACTTAAACCTTCTTAAAAGAGACTAGGTGTCTCATTTTTTACCAAATCCTCTCCGAACTCAAACTACTCAACTCGATACACGGATAACGAAGCATAATGAAGCAAAAATGGGGGAAAACGGAGCGGTAACTCATGAGACGACTGGCCGGGTCGTCACATCCTCCCCAACTTAAACAAACGTTCATCCTCGAACGAGTCAAGAGACATACCTGAAGCCTTAAATAGGTGAGGATATCTGCTCCGCATCTCCCGCTCGGTCTCCCAGGTAGCCTCCTCTACGGGCCGACCTCTCCACTGCACTTTCACTTAAGCTATATTCTTGGACCTCAACTTCCGAACCTGACGACCCAAAATAGCCAATGGCTCTAGTTCAAAGGTCAAATCATCATCCAAATGAACTGTGCTGAAGTCCAAAATATGAGACAGATCCCCAATATACTTCAAGAGCATAGAAACATGGAATACCGGGTGCACACTTGACAAGTTGGGTGGCAAAGCAAGCTCATAAGCCACCTCCCCAATCCTCCGAAGCACCTCAAATGGCCCAATGAACTAAGGACTCAATTTCCCTTTCTTCCCGAATCTCATAACACCCTTCATGGGCGAAACCTTCAGCAAGACCTTCTCACCAACCATGTAGGACACATCTCGAACCTTCCTATCAGCATAACTCTTTTGCCTCGACTGCGCTGTACGAAGCCTCTCCTGAATCACTTTCACCTTCTTTAGAGCATCCTGAACCAAATCAGTCCCCAATAGCCTAGCCTCGTCGGGCTCGAACCAACCAATTGGAGATCTACACCGCCTCCCATACAAAGCTTCATATGGAGCCTTCTGAATACTCGACTGGTAGCTGTTGTTATAAGAAAACTGTGCAAGCAGTAGAAACTCATCCCATGAACCTCCGAAGTAAATAACACATGCACGCAACATGTCCTCCAATATCTAAATAGTACGCTCGAACTGCCCGTCCGTCTGAGGATGAAAAGTTGTGCTCAACTCCACCTGAGTACCCAACTCTCTCTGCACGGCTCTCCAAAACTGTGAAGTAAACTGAATACCTCTATCTGAAATGATAGAAACTGGGACACCATGCAGCTAAACAATCTCCCGGATATAAATCCCTGCCAACCGCTCTGAGGAATAGGTAGTACACACAGGAATGAAGTGCGTGGACTTGGTCAGCCGGTCCACAATCACCCAAATAGCACGAACTTCTTCAAAATACGTGGAAGTCCAACAACAAAGTCCATAGTGATCCGCTCCCACTTCCACTCGGGAATAGCCATCTGCTGAAGCAAGCCACCCGGTCTCTAATGCTCATATTTTACCTGCTAACAATTGAGACACCGAACTACAAATCCCACAATATCTTTCTTCATTCTTTTCCACCAATAGTGCTGTCTCAAGTCCTGATACATCTTCGCGGCACCCGGATGAATGGAATACCGCGAGCTATGGGCCTCCTCCAGAATCAACTCCCGAAGCCCATCCACATTGCGCACACAAATCCGGCCCTGCATCCTCAACACTCCATCATCGCCAATGGTCACCTCTCTGGCATCATTATGCTGAACTCTGTCCCTAAGGATAAGCAAATGCGGAACGTCATACTGGCACCCTCTGATGCAATCATATAAGGAAGACCGAGAAACCACACAAGCCAACACCCGACTAGGTTCCGAAATATCTAATCTCACAAACCGATTGGCCAAGGCCTGAACATCAACTTCAAGGGTCTCTCCCCAACTGGAATATATGCCAAACTCCCCACACTCACTGCCTTTCGGCTCAAAGCATCGGCCACCACATTGGCCTTTCCTGGATGGTAAAATATAGTGAGATCCTTTTGCTTGAAACAATGTTGAAGGTTACGATGATCAGTAAACACCTCACAAGATACGCCATACAAGTAATGCCTCCAAATATTCAATGCATGAACTATGGCAGCCAGCTCCAAATCATTAGCGGGGTAGTTCTTCTCATGGGGCATCAACTGACGATAAGCATAAGCAACAACTCTACCCTCCGGCATCAATACACAACCAATCCCAACTCTCGAAGCATCACAATACACGGTATATGAACCTGAAGCTGATGGCAAAACCAATACTAGAGCTGTGGTCAAGGCTGTCTTGAGCTTCTGAAAGCTCTCCTCACACTCGTCCGACCATACAAATGGAGCACCCTTCTGAGTCAATTTGGTCAAGGGCGATGCAATGGATGAGAATCCCTGAACAAACCGGCGATAATAGCCTGCCAACCCAAGAAAGCTATGAATCTCTGTGGCTGAGGACGGTCTAGGCCAACTCTGAACCGCCTTTATCTTCTTTGGATCAACTTGAATACCCTCGCTGGACACTACGTGCCCCAAGAAAGCGACTGAACCAAGCCAAAACTCACACTTAGGGAATTTTGCATAAAGCTTCTCCTCCCTCAATCTCTGCAATACAACTCACAAATGCTCCGCGTGCTCCTCCTAACTACGCGAGTACACCAGAATATCGTCAATGAATACAATAACGAACGAATCTAGATAAGGTCGAAATACACTGTTCATCAAATGCATGAATGCTGCTGGGCCATTGGTTAGCCCGAAAGACATAACAAGAAACTCATAGTGACAATATCTAGTCCTGAAAGCAGTCTTAAGAATATTTGAATCCCTGATCTTCAAGTGGTGATAACCCGAACGGAGATCAATCTTGGAGAACACTCGCGCTCCCTGAAGCTGGTGAAATAAATCATCAATGCGAGGAAAAGGATACTTGTTCTTAATTGTTATCTTGTTCAATTGCCTATAATCGATGCACATTCTCATTGTGCCATCCTTCTTCTTCACAAATAGAACCCCCGCACCCCAAGGTGACACACTAGGCCGAGTGAACCCCTTATCTAGGAGTTCCTGAAGCTTCTCCTTCAATTCTTTCAACTCTGCTGGTGCCATACGATACGGAGGAATAGAAATGGGCTGAGTGCCCAGCACCAGGTCAATACCAAAATCAATATCCCTGTCCGATGGCATGCCCGGCAGTCTATAGGAAATACATCGGGAAAATGCCTCACAACTGGAACAGAATCAATGCTAGGAGTCTCAGCTCCAACATCCCTCACAAACACTAGATATGAAAGGCAACCCTTACCAACCATACGTTGGGCCTTCAAGAACGATATCACTCTATTAGGAACGTAATCAGTCACACCAGGCTACTCGATCCGCGATACACCCGGCATAGCCAAAGTGACTGTCTTAGCATGACAGTCTATAATAGCACGACACAGAGATAACAAATCCATGCCCAAAATGACATCAAAATCCACCATGCTCAATAGCAATATGTCCTCTCGTGTCTTCAGACCTCAATAGTCACCACACATGACCGGTACACACGGCCTACAACAACAGTATCGCCCACCGGGGTAGACACAATGAACAGGTAAAGCAAGGAACTCCCGGGGCATACCCAAATAATGAGCAATATATGAGGACACATATGAATAGGTGGAACCGGGATCAAATAATACAGAGGCATCTTTGTGGTAGACTGAAACAATACCTGTAATGACAGCATCTAAAGCAATGGCATCTGTCCTGCCTGGAATAGCATAGAAATGAGCATGGCCACCGCCTGATCGACCTCCCCCTCTGGGGCGACCCCTGGCTGCCTGACCTCCACCCCTAGCTGGCTGGGCGGGTGGTAAAGTAACTGGAGCAGAAGTCAAGGGCTGACCCCTCTGTTGAGACGAACTAGCACCACGATGAGGACATTGCCTCCACATGTGGCCCATCTCGCCACACTCATAATAGCTCCCTGGTGCTGGAGAAGGGGACTGAAGGGAACCCCTCGCACCGGAGTGTCTAGCAGATGCACTCGGCATAGAAGAACCCTGGGCTGACGGAGCACGAGCTGAACTCTGAGCTGGAAGGGCGCTGAGTGATGACTGGCCCTACTGCGACCCTTGATAACCACAACCTGAAGATGCCCCACGATACTCTGGACAGGCTGACCGAGCAGGCCTGAAAGAACGACCTCTACCATGCTGAAACTGGCCCCTCGAAGGAGTACCACTATAACTGCCCGATCCTCGAGGCCTCTTGGCCTCCCTCTCCTCTCGCTCCTGACGACGAACCGTCTCAATCTCGCGAGTGATATCAACCACCTCCTCGAACGTAGCACCCAACACTCTCTTTCTTGTCATAAGAATACAGAGATGATAGTTAAGGCCATCAACAAATCTCCTGATCCTCTCACCATCTGTCAGAACCATCCAGACGGCATGACGAGCAAACTCAGAAAACGTCGACTCATATTGTGACACAGTCATATCCGCCTGTCGCAACCACTCGAACTATCTACGCAGCTCTTCTCTGCGGGATTGCGGCACATACTTCTCCAAGAAAAGAGCAGAGAACTGCTACCAAGTAAGGGATGCTGCACCAACCAGCCTACGCCTCTCATACGCCTCCCATCAAATGAAGGCAGCTCTAGAAAACTGAAAGGTGGTAAATGCCACACCACTAGACTCAAGAATGCCTAATGTACGGATTGTCCGCTGACACTTATCAAGAAAACCCTGGGCATCCTCGCCCTCAGCACCACTGAATAACGGAGGCTGGAGTCTGCCAAACCTCTCGAGGAGACACTGCTCATCATCCGGCATAACTGGTACCATGAACTCCTAGGCTGGTGCAACAGGCTGGGCTAGGGGTGCCCCCGGCGTCTGAAGTCCCTGCACTACCTGCTCAGATGTGCGAGCAGCGGGGGTCTGATTGCCTCCCCCGACCTATGAAGTAGCTGCTGTTGTGGTGGCTGAAACTGCCTGAGCCAGGCCAGTGCAAATGAATAAGATCTGAGCCAAGGGCTCCTGAAGACCCAAAATCACGATGGGCACAGCTGCTGCCTGAACTGGTGTTGTTGGATCCTGATCTTGAGCTGGGGCAGCCGGTGGATCAACAGGTGCTGCCCTCGCTGCTCTACCTCTGCCACGACCACGACTGCGTCCATAGCCTCTGGTGGCCTCAGTGGGTCGCACTGGTGGTCGTCCACCTCGTCTGGTAGATCGCGTCCTCACCATCTGTGAGAGAATAGGATAACAGAAGTTTAGTGCTCGGATCAACAAGTTCGCACGACAAGAATTTCAAGAATATGAAGTTTTTCCTAAAAGGTTCTGCAGCCTCTCGAGGATAAATACAAACGTCTCCGTACTGATCTGCGAGACTCTACTAAACCCGCTCATGACTCGTGAGACCTATGTAACCTAGACTCTGATACCAACTTGTCACAACCCTAACCCCGAACCCGGTCATGATGGCGCCTCTCGTGAAGACAAGGCCAGCTAATTTAACCAAAATCTCATTTTAAGCAGTTAATTAACATGAAAACAATATAAGCATGATTTAATAGCAATAATTCGCGGAAATATAGCTAACCATAATAGAAACCATCCCGACACAGCGGCGCGGAACCAACAACGCTTAAATCTGCACAAATGGTGCAGGGAGTAATATGAGTACTCCGACCCAGTGAGTAATAAATATAAATAATGACTGAAAGTAAGAAAGCACGTGAAGCACAAGGCATTCTATAATGAGCAGTAAAACATCATTTGAAAATAGTAAATCAGTGAGAAATCAAGTAAAATCTCCTTTCAACAGGTAAAACATGTAATTTTTCAGGTAAATAATGTGAAGAAAAAACAAAGTTTAAAGATCGTCGGGCTCAGTATCAACAAATCCACCCCCTCGGGAAATATCGGAGAATAGTACCAGCCCCTCGGGCTCAAATCTTCGAACAATACCAGCTGTCACGAACCCAAATCTCCCACCATCGGGAGTCGTGATGGCGCCTACTAATGGAAGCTAGGCCAGCCAATAATTAACTTCATTAATGCATTTAACACGTCAATCATAATTTTACAACAAAATTTAATAACAAAAGGCGGAAAATACTTAAATAGCCCCTTGTTTATACAATCCTCCCAAGAACTGGTATCACAGTTTTCACAGACTGTCTAAGAGTACTACATACAATAGTCTTGAAAGAAATAACAAAAATACTGTTTCCGAACTACATGGAATAGCAGTCAAAACAATAGACAGAGGACACCAAGATCTGCGAACGTCTGCAGTGCTACCTTGGGTCGCCTGAGAATTCACGCAAAAGCTGGAAGTCCTTTACAGTCCGACACCTGCGGCGGCGGTATCTGCACAAAAAAGTGCAGAGTGTAGTATTAGCACAACCGACCCCATATGCTGGTAAGTGCCTGGCCTAACCTCGGCGAGGTAGTGACGAGGCTAGACCGGACTCCAGATAATCCTGTTAAACATAACATACATACATGTATATATATATATATATACATACAACTATGACAGATAATGAATGTACATCAGCAAAATAAACATAGAAGTTATATAAATATTGCAATATCAAATCGATGAAATCAACAGATCAACAACTTTCAAAGAGGATCATTGCCATTTGGCATTCAACGCAACAATATGAAATGCAATCCATCCTGTGACAAGCGTGGCACCGGCTACGGTCTCTCCACTTATACATGTCACAACAATCACATATACAATGTCTCATTACAGACGTGGCACCAGCAACGGTCTCTCCACGTATACTATATCTCGTGACAAGCGTGGCACCAGCTACGGTGTCTCCACTTATACATGTCACAGCAATCACAAACAACTTCCAACCAATAGACTAATGCATCACATTAACTCCCATGTTGGGAAACAATATCATCAACAACCAACCTGGCCAGGGGAAATAACTTTAACTAGACCACTACTCGACTCATATTTAACTAAATCAATATTAACAATTTACTACTACTTATGTTTATCGATTAACCTTTCCCCAACCCGTCTATATTTCCATTAAACCTAGACACATTACTATTGTTATGACACCGGACTCTTTTGGACTCTTATGGATTCCTAAGACACTACCCATGACTTAGACACGAAACCTTTAATTATTTATTAACAATTACTTATTCAACTAGTTCATTATCAATCTAAATTAAAATGAAAGAGATGTAACATATCCATAACCATAATCAATAGGAACATTCACAATGTTCAGCTCGTGTACTAGGCGTACCATCCGCCCTCATTTCATAATATCCTGTGG
>MCJB01005947.1:388266-398666 GCA_002018475.1 Nicotiana obtusifolia | reverse complement strand
TTTATATATATATATATATATATATATATATATATATATATATATTCCCGACTCATTTTAATTATTAACATGTTCTTGTTTTCAAATTGCGTCATTTAATTGATTGAACGCAAACGGGATTAGTTTGGCTTGCCTTGTCCCCACGAGAGGCGCCATCACGACCGGGTTGGGATTTTGGGTCGTGACAATAAATAAATCTATGACTTCTGTCTTTTACTTTCTTTTTTTTTGTGAATAGATATATTGGACTCAATCAGTCCAATATATCTTTTAATATGGTGTGATATTATTTGTTTTGGGTCAAATCCATACGGTTTTTCTCAAAATGTCACACATTATTAAGAGATCTCTACACATTATATGTAGGCTCCAGTTTTTTCAGCTACCAATGTGAGACTTTGTTCGCAAACCCAACAATCTCCCTTTCGAACTAAGTTCCATGTGGCCCATTGTTACGATCCACGGGTCAATTTATGAGATTAACTGCGTGCCACCTACATTGTTAGAGTATTTATGGCAACTGAAGCTCGCAACTAGCTTCTTTTTGTGTGCGCGTCTCCAAACCGAGTCTCGCACCATCACTCTACCATCGATATACTCGTCTCGCTGGATCTGGGCTCTGATACCAGTTGTTGGACTCAACCAGCCCAAAGATACTCTTAACATGGTGTGATATTATCCGCTTTGGCCAAGCCTGCACGGTTTTTCCTAAAAGGCCTCACACTATTAAGAGATCTCTACACCTTATATGTAGGCTCTCAGTCTTTTCAGCTACCAGTGTGGGACTTTGTTCGCACACCCAACAAAACATTTCGCCGAGAGTTTATCGAAAACAATTTTTTTACCTGCATAAGATAAGAGTAAGATCTGCATGCGTATATTTTCCTTCCTAAATCCTTATAAGTATACACTGGATGTATTATTATTATTATTATTATTATTATTATTATGAATAAACGACTCCTCTCTCTTTTGTGGATGTATTACTATTGGACAAAGAAGTGATACACGATATACACAACTTTAATTAATGAAGTCGACTGTTGATTGCCTCCCATTCCTAATAGTATGATTTACCATCAAATAGCAATAGTCCCCAATGTCAGTACGGATTTTCGGTCCCCCATAATTAGAGTTTTTGTACCTCACATTTATAATTGAGTGAGGATAAAGTAAGTTATCATTCCCTCTCCAACTTGAATTGAGTTTCAAGAATTAAAATTGAGATTTAAAATAATAACTAAAATTTTGGAATCTTTTTCTTAGCATAAGTATTACAATAAGTAAAATTTTTGCTTGTTGTGGAGTGAGGTTTTTCCCGTTATACAGTGTTTGGTACTCCGTTAGAGGTTTCTTTTCTTTAATAATAATATAAATTATTTTTAAAGAGCTACGACATAAGGAAGACAACAAACATAAATTTCTATTTAAACCTTTTTTTTCAATCTTCTATTTGAACTTCACGGTAGTAAATTATATACTACATTGATAATAAAAAACTTTTTACGCTATCGGTATGTTTTACCAGCTATATCAAAGAACTTATTATGTTTTTGCAAGTTTACTGTTTCTAATTTTTATAGAAAATTACATAATTTGATATTGTAAATTTTCTTATAATATCAGTGTATGTTAGTGAAACTCTAAACTACCCAGGACTTGTAAACTACTTTTTGAATTCTCATGTGGTTTATTAGTAGGAAAAAGAATTTTGTACACATAATTGTAATAATTAAATAATTAGTTCACTATAAATTTTGAGCGTGAACTACAATCACTTACCTCTTGATTGGAAATACTACAAAGACTTCCACTTTAATTTGAGAAATTATGGCAAGACCTCCTCTCCTGCCCATAGGACATTCATATCATTGTTCAAACAATAGACCATGTTTAGATAATCTTTGGTTAAGTTGAAGTTGAAAAAAATCATTAATTTGCATATAATTTTTAATTTTTTGCAAATAATGCACGCATTCAAATTGAATATATAGTGAGCCTTTGGACATAAGAATTATAAAATTTCGGAAAAAAAAAAAGTTGAGTGAAAATTTAAAAAGAATCTTTTTGGAGCTTTTGAAATTGTTGAAAAATTTTGAAATCCATCTTCAAGTGAAAACTGAAAATTTCATGGACAAACAATGATTTCGAAAAAAATAAAAAAAAGAAAAGTGAATTTTTTATAGCCAAACGGGCCCTTAAAATCCATAAAAATGTTCAAGGAGAGAAGGAGAAAAAGTGAAAAATCCACCTAGAAGTTTCGAAAAGAATTAGGAGTGGGCATAGTTTGGGCAAATCCAAAATTCATACCGAAATTCGAATTTTTTGGATTTTTGGTTTAGATTTTCGGATTACGGATTGGATTTTGGATTTAGATTAGATGTTGGATTTGGTATTTCGGATTTTATGATATCCGAAAATCTAAAATTTTTATACTTTATATCCAGTCCATTATCGATATGCCAATAGTAATAAGTTCAATACCCTACCCATTAGATATTATCTCATATATTCAATATTAATTACTAAGTTACTGTCAAAATACTTTCTGTTTGGACATGATTTTACTATTGCTATTTCTTATCGGCCGTATTAATGTCTCCGTTGTATTTTTTTTATATAATAATTTCATTACTTGAGTACTTATTTGGATAATTGCGGTAAGAATGAGGAACTTTTTAGGCAATTTAACATGAGTAAGTCATTTGGATATTTATTTTTTTTTAAAATAGAAACATCTCAACTTAAACGTTCAAAACCGAAAAACTGTATTATCCAAATCGATTAATCCAAAATCGAACTTAAAAAATTCGATCAAATCCATACGTATTTGAATGGATTTGTATCGTTATTTTTTTAATCAAAAAATCAAAAATTCAAACTGAAATTCTTATATTTAATCCGAATTGCCCAAATCGTAAAGAAAGTATCTCTTTTGGAATAGCAAAAAAGCAGAGAAATTAAAAATTAAAAAGAAAGAAAAAACGGTGGAAAATAATAAGCAAAAAAGGAAAAGAAACAATGAGCGCCCTAGGAAATTAAAAGTAAAGCCCTTGGAAGTAGAAAAACAACTAGCGGTAACAAGTTGAGTGGAGAGTCTTATCCATTATTTCAATATCTTCCAAATTTCAAGACTCACTCGCCCGCACCAAAGGTGCATAACACACAATTTTTTTTTTAAACTCCCAAAACATATTTTCAATCTATATAATAGGATTAAAAAGAAATATAACTTATTTATCGTCAATGTACACAATTTCTATTCTTTAATACACATTTGATATTCCACAAGAAACTGAATAGTCATAGACGCTAGTAGAGGCTTTTCCTAACTTATTCTACAGTGTCAGTTTGCATCGCATCGCGTCGCATCACCTCCATCCATTTCATCGCGTATGCACTACTTTATAGTATTTATTCTATCTCAATTTATGCATAATATATTTTTCTCAATCTATTTGAAAAAAAAAGTAAAGCAAAGTGATAAAAGATCGACCACATAAGTAAAGTATACGAAAATATTAAGTACTTCTTCCTTTGATGAATGTTATACAACATAAAATCCGAATTAATTAAAGCTATAATATGCATGCATAATACCAAATATAACCAAAGAAGAAGAAGAAGAAATTAAGCCGATAGTAGGTAAATTAAATGAAAAAGACAAACGAGAAAAGGAATAGTTAAAGCAAGTGGTGTCCGCGCGCCGAAGATGAAGGTGGGTAGAAGGCGTTCACATTCCATTTTCTTTCCATTTATAGTACAGTAGGGACAAGTGGTCATTTAGGTCGGGGGGACCAAAATAGAAAGAAAGTGGATAACGCCGAATCTTTTCTTATACCTATCAGATAATATTAAATTTGAAAGGAATATATATATTTATAGTCCCTATCTTCTTATCCTTTTCCTCCATCTTCCCACAACATTCCCAACTTTGTAACCTTATTTTAAGCACTGTTTCAAAGCACTCTTTAGCTAATTTTAGTTCATTTAACATAGAGAAATTTGTATTCTGTATGTTGGATTTTTGTTACTTAGATGATGAGTCTGAAAATGGGTTCAGTTTCTTACAACCAACAAAACAACCATGGGATCATGGTTGAGCAAAATCAAGATTCTTTGTGTACTGATTCTTCTTCAGAAGTTTCTAGTAATTCCTCGTCGTCTGTAGACCACGAGTTGTTTGGTGAAGAAGAGGGGAATTCTTCATCTTCATCTTCTGATCCAACTTCTCCTAATTCTTCTGGTAGTTTAAGTCATGAGCGCACAACAGGAGCTTTGCAAAATATGTCCTCTCTTCTTCAAGAACTTCCCTTCAAGTAAGAACTATTCTTAAGCCTTTCTTCCTGCTTTTTTTTCCTTTAAAGATATTAACTTTTATACACCGAGATTAACTATTAGTTCAACTGTACAATAAATTTGTGTTAGCTAGCGTTTGAACATAAATTTGATTGAAACTTGTCAAAATAAAGTTTTTGAATATGAGACGAAAAATAATTGTTAGAAGTTGATATTGTGTTTGGACGTTAAGTTGAAGTTTCTGTAAGTAAAAAATTCAAAAAATTTGAAAATTAGTCTAAATTACTTTTTGAAACTTTAAAAAATTCATCTTGAAACAATTTCTCAAAAATTGGTCGCTTTTTATAGCCAAACAATGTTTTGACAATATTTTTGAAAAAAGGTAAAAAAAATTTATGGCCAAACACTTTTTATAACCAAATAATATTCTTAAAATATTTTTGAAAAAACGTGAAAAAAAAAAAAAAGTATGGTCGAACGGAAGCTTAATAATGGAGATAAAGCAAGTAGGGCCAACGGGCTGATATTTTTTCTGGTAAAAAAATTATGGAACATTAATTTAGTACTTAATTTTATTTTTATTTTGCATTATATTAATCTAAGATGAGTTTTAGTTTAACGACATGGTCAATGATGCCTAATGCTTGCTTAACTTACTACAACATGTTAAAATATGTTGACGATCTAATTAAGCTATCAACTTATATAGTAAGCTAAATTTTATTTTAAATTTTTTCTCTCATATATTTTATGGAGATACTAATAATTGTTTTGTTGGTTAAATAGGAGAGGATTGTCAAAGCATTACAATGGAAAATCACAATCTTTCACCTCTTTATCAAATGTGAGTTGCTTAGAGGACTTGGCCAAACCTGAAAACCCATACAACAAGAAGCTCAAATCATGCAAAAGCTATGGAGGTTTCTTGGAAGGTTTTAAATCAGATCATCACCAGTCTCCTCCTACAAGAAGCAGCGGCAGTTCTTCAAAGCTCAACTCAAAGAAAACAGACAGAGTTGGGTCATATTCATCACTTAGGGGAAGGAGAAATGGTAGCTTTCTTGGAAATAATAATAGACCTCCTGTTCCTCCACATAGATCAACTAGCACAGCTAGTTTTACTAATCCAACCCCTTTATTTGCTTGACGTTTTTTTTTTAAATCAATTTTTCTTACCAAATGTATTTTAATCTGTGTTCTTGTTTGGTTGATCGCTTTGATCTTCAATGTCTAAGCGAAGAGTCTCTTTTGTGTTTTCTGTCCTTCTACAAGCGGAAGACATTAATAATAGCATAGTAGAGCAATAGTTTTTTTCGAGTTAATGAAATCATCAGCTTAAGAAATGAAGCTATTGCTCTATGAAAAGATCAAATAAGGTTGACTATAAAGAGTTTTGAGATTATGATGTTTTGATGTACGTCGATTCATTGAGATCTATACTTCTGCAACTACCAAATTTACTGCACTTTCATAAATGCCCAAACTAGCATCCAACTTCTTTTAGGTTGTGATCGATTTTTAAAAGATTTTCTTAATTAAAACCAAGAGGTTTGGTATGAAACAAACAAGTTTTCACGATACCAAATTGCTATAATTTCCGGGAACAGAAATCAATTATAACTTTTCTCAACAGTCGCGCATTTTTTTTCTCCCAAATACAATTTAATTAATTCGAGAATTTATTCACGAAAAACAACTAAACATAATCTTCGCAACTTAATTCATACATGTTTGTTTTCCAAAAAGATTTGAACCCAAAAAAAATTAATACTGGCCCTGTCTAATTTATTGAATCGGGCTCTCTGTGTTGTGCAACATGGACCTAAAATTTTAAAGGATTTTTATTGGGCTTTTTTCATTTTTAGTCCGTTTAAAAAATTATTTATATTCGGTATTCGAAAAAGTGGATAAAATTTATAATATTTTTATATATAATATACAAAATGCATATATAAACAAAGAATTTGCCTCAAGAGAAGTAAGAACGAATCCAGGATTTTGAGTTTTGTGGACGTAGAGTATTTGTCTATTTGTACACAAATGGTGCATATTTTTTATTTTTATCATGAATAAGTAGTGGGTGTAGTAATACTCTACGTATTACTCATCTTAGCACCGTAGAGTTAAAAAAGGACAAACGAATTATTACAAAATCGACATTGTTAGAATACAGGTTGGTATCGAAATCTTAAAAAGGAAAAGGGAGATCAATATACTATACAAAAAGGTACTACTAATATTTATATAAATAAACTTAGGTAAACTAATCAAATTAACATGTTAATTAAGAATATAGTGTTTTTTTAAATGATGTGGGATTGGAAAAGTTTTCAATCAAGTCGAGACGCATGTAAAATGTAAAGAATACGAGTATTTTTTTTTTAAATAAGACGAGAAAAAGGTTATGCTTACTGTGAGGATAAAAGATGAGCTGGATGATATATCGTGAAAGTGCGAAAAGAATTACTTCGTAATAGCATATATGTTACACATAATTATTCTTTATATTTCATAATTTTCCAACTTTTTAATTTTAATATTATATTGCTCACCTTTGCAACAACAAGTAAATTTTGAAATACAAAAGTTATTCATTTGTTAAAATGCTGTATGCAATACAAAAATTAAATTATTATACTCGAATGTGTAATATTTTATTATTTAAAGAAAGAGCAAATTTAATAATAAATAATGGAAGAGGTCGATAATAAATACTTAAAAAGAAGCTCCATGAGCGCTCAAAAAAACTACAAGACACTAGATAGACGAAAAATATACTATGTTTGACAAAATCAGTACAAAGAGGATGTTAAAAGGATATTTTCGAATTGTCAAAGTTATCATAGGCTCGACTTTCTGATCATACACAATTAAAAAAAGATAAAGTTACTGTCTGAAAACAATCTAAGAGAGAGATGCTATGTCATAGATACACCCTAAGTTAAAAGACATGCTCAAAAGTTTCTCAATATATATTACACATGACTTCTGCCCTCGGTAGAAATGAAACCTCAAGTTTAAGAGGTACGGTCTCTATTTTATTGTAAGCTTAATTTAATTATTACTTCTATTATAATATTTATTTGATAAATAACTTACTTTTACATTAACGACAATCCCGGGGACACAGGATAAAAATATATATACGATATTATTTTGGTACATAAATTTAGAAATTAGATAACACGGAGGACTGTATGAGAGCTAGAACTAAATATGTTCCATCACGTAAGTTGTCTCATACTATTTGATGAATATAGTCAACTTTGTCGTCCTTTCAAAACACTTAAATTTTTTCTAAATTTTATTAACATGGAGTTACCGCTAAGAATGGACAAAAAAACAATTAAACCAAGATATACATGTAAACTCATTGATCACATAGCCATTGGCCCCGGCTTAGCTCGGGCATAACCTGACTAGCTATTATCCAAATAGCCGCCCACCCAACCGTTTAAATTAAAAATAGCCGATAGAGATATAATTTATGCTTAATTCATGTATTATATGTGTATAATTATGATAATGAATATATAATCTATATATATAATTAAAAAAATTAAAAATAAATATAACCGGCTATTTATATAAAGATATCCTACTATATACAATTCTTCTAATGTCCACGCAAGTGGTGTATAAGCTCAAGAATAGAGGAATTACATAACAGGCCGCCCATTAATTAGTTTAGAATTCTAGATATAACAAAACCCATGGTCTGTTGTCTTCTCTTGGCAGTTGGCAGTGGCTGTTTTAATGACAAGAAGGCGAGTATTATATCTCTAAGGGGAAATTTGGTTTGCAAACAAATTATACTAAAATTATAAGATGGAGATTATTAAAGGGAATAAAATAATAATAAGATTGTTTAATGAATATATATGCGGAATATTGATAATAAATATGGGTTTATATAGGATGAATTTGTATCTTCAATTGTAATCTTGACATTTTAAAAGTATTTTGGGAGAAGAATTTGAAGAAGGACATTTTTGTTATTTGATTATTTTATCACGGAATTTACTAATTAGAGGATTGTTATTCCAAATTAGATGTGGTAGTACTAAAATAACACTGCAATAGTACTGTATATATAATCATGGAATTACTTATACTAGAATAGAAAATTATAATAAAAAATGAAATAAAATAACTTTTTTTATTTCGAAATTTATATCCTTTATTCCTTCGATAAAACCACCTATAAAAGAAGAAAAACTTAAAAGGTCTATTCCTGAGTCTAGAAGGGGAGCATTGGCAGAGGCGGAGGGAGGGTGTTATGTTCAGGTTCGGACAAATACAGTAATTTTTTTGCTTAAACCTTGTAGTTGTACTAGAAATCTGTTAAATATGTATAAATACTTGATTGCGAACTCAGTAACTAACGAGTTGTGGGTTCAGTTGTAACTTCAGAAACCATAAATTTTAAATCCTGGCTCCGCCTCTGAGCATTGGAACAATAGTAAATTGTCTTTGTGTGACTTATAGGCCACGAGTTTGAGCCGTGAAAGCAGCCACTAATACTTGCATTAGGATTAGCAATCTACATCACATCCTTTGGACTGCGGCCGTTCTTCGAACTCTGAATGAACGTGAGATACTTTGTGCACCGGAACTACTATCAAAGGTACCCAACACACACTCAAGGTGTATTTAATGTAAGACGTGAGCTTGTTAGGTTAAGATATCAAGAGGACGTGAGCGTGTTTGGTTAAGATCTCATTAAATACCTGTCCACACATAGGCACAAGTTGCGCCATGACTCAAAGTGGATACTCCAGCATTAGCTGTATCTTTGATTGGTACTCTCTTTAAATTAGGTGAACCAACTTGGAAAGAATGACAATTGTTATAATAGCTTGGAGGGATGAAGAGAGGAGTCTTGAACTAAAATATTATAAATTTTGGCTTAAGAGATAAAAATAGATGGAAAAGAATGTTAAGGACTATATTATGTATAACGCATCTAAAATATACGTTATGCCTTAACGATCAGTTATCCCATTAAACGCTATACTCAATATTTACAGCCATAATAATTGACTGCATAACGTATCAATTATATGCGCTACATACAAAGAGCTTCTATTTCCCTGCACTGTAATGAAAATGACATAAGTTTGAGTCTAAAACCAACAAGCGAAACCAAATGACGATGGTGTACACGGCTGATAATCTCAACTTCTGATCTGAACTCACTTTCCCCTTGTCCACTACCACTTTTCAGCTGTTCGACAACGACTTCCCTTCCACCACTAAGAACACCTTTGTAAACACATCAACCCACCCTCACCCAAAATACTATCAGAGGAAAAACCATTTGTTTGCCTCAGCTAATTCTTCATAAGTGAACCATAAGTGATTATTTAAAGGAAAAGAAAGATACTTGAAATTTCTTGGGAAGATGAAGAAAAAGATTTTGAAGAAGGTGGGGATTGGGGGTATGTTTATACATAGCGCATATAATTGATGCACTATGCAGTTGACTGTAAATACTAAGTATAACGTATATATTACATGTGTTATATCTTAACGGGATAACTAGCCAATAAGGTATAGCGCGTGTTTTAGATGCGTTATACATAATATGGTCCTCAACATTTTTTTTCACATATTTTGATCTCTAAAGTCAAAATTTACAATATTTTGGTTCCGGACTATAAAGAGAAAGGGTCATTTTGTATAGGGCATTGAATGGATTCTGTCTTTTGCTATATACTACAATTCTTTGAGTCCGGAATCAAAGTGTGGATCATTTGGACTCAAGCGACCATAATAGGTTAAAAAAAAAAAAAGACTGGGCACCATAATATATATAGCGCGGTTATTTACCACGCTATACATAAATGTTGGGCCCACCAATAATTCTTTTGCACTTAACTGATACACCAATAATTCATAGGAGGATAGCGCGCATATTTAAGGCGCTATACATCAAATAATTGTACCCCCCAGCTAGTTTTTTTTTCCTTATTTAAGGAGTTTCAGGATTTTGTACAGGATCCTCAAGTCTTACGAAATATTTGTTCATTAAGTTATTTGTATTTTGTCATAATATCTGAAGAGCGAAAAATTAGGATTTCATTATATTTAGGGGGGGG
>MCJB01005947.1:370209-388246 GCA_002018475.1 Nicotiana obtusifolia | reverse complement strand
GGGGGGGGGGGGAGGGGATTGAGGTTGTGGTGGAGAATAACTTAGTACGCTATAGTTCTTCTCCACAGTGTCATGTTAAATTACCACTTACAATGGAGTACGATACATTGGTATCGTTGTTATGTAAAAAAATGAGTGTGAGCAAACGTTCGATGAATATTAAAGTAACAGGAAGATATCTGTATTATGTTACTCTGCAAGGGGTTGCTTGCTATACTGAGTTTAACATCGAAGACGATGAAACTCGAAAAGATTTTTTGAGGACTCTGGATGAACACCGGGAACTTCTTGTGATAAATTATTGGAAATGTACGTCAAGGCTGAAAAACATTCGCAATAATGAGGTTTCGCAAAGTAGGGATATCCCTCAATCATGGGGTGGTTATTTTGAAAAAGTTTAGCCGAACAGGTTCCGGGTGAAAGAGTTTGGCCTGATCTAAACTTATCTCCGGGGCGAATAAGGAGCGAGGAAATAATTTCTCCCCTAGTTTACATAATCCACAAGCCGAGTGGTAAACTTTAATTTTTCTTTGTGTTACGATGTTTAATTTTATGTATTGAATTTGTATTTAACACTCATATATTCCACAGAGGGTATCGGCCGGATATGAATTTTACAAGTTATGAACAAACGGCCAGTTGGAATATGCCTAGTTTTGGTGTGTCGGATCATGGTGGTCCATCTGAGAGTCATCATCAACAGAATAATGTGCATCACAGGATATCAACACATTATGATTTGTAAGTGAAGTGATAAAGCGTATATGTAAAATTTGGATGAATTTGAGAAACTCATTAATTTATTGGTTGTGTAGTGAAACGAGCAACTTGTAGGTCCTGTCCTTACTCAGTTGCCCGAAGATGACATATTTAATCGAAATCTGGAAGATGCCCAGAGCCAGAAAGAGAATAGTGACTATGACAATAATGCTGATGAGTCTAGAGATGACACACCCTTCCCTGATGAGGGCGATGATGATGAGGGCGAGAATGCTGAACCTGATTTGATGAGAGAGCATGCCCCAACTCCCGTTAAACCAAGAGTGTACGAGTCCCATGTGCCGTTTCATTCAAGGGAGATTCCCTACCTTGATCATTTGTCGAGTATGCCGGATGTGGATGCCCTCACAAGGGATCTTGACGAAATTCAAACAGCAATGCGGGATGAATCTAAAGCAACAGTGCTGTCAAAGGGCATGCTTTTTGCTGATAAAGCGCGCTTAAGCAGGGCGGTGCAAATGTACAGCATAAAAGAGTGTCGTGAGATCGTGGTTCATGAGTCATCTCCAGAAGTATACGAAGTTATTTGTCATAGATGATTTCAAGGTTGTAATTGGATGATGCATGCGAGGAAGCAAAAAATAAATATGTGGGTTGTGGGTAAATACATTGGCACCCGCAATTGTGAAATGGACACATTCAGTGGGAATCATTTAAACTAGAATGTTGACTTGATATCTCTCGTCTTGATTCCACACATTAAAGCGTCCATAAGGTACAAGATCAAAGAGTGTATAACATCTGTCCACCAGGTATATGGATATAACATTACCAAAAGAAAGGCATTTCTTGGGCGCAAACGTGCATTTGAAATTGTTTATGGTAACTAGGATAAGTCCTTTGCCTCTCTACCCAGGTACATGGCCGCATTGCAACACTTTAACCCCTGGACTGTTGTTGAATGGGAGCTTGAGTGGAGTCCAGGAATACCAGAATATATGTGTTCAGGGCATTTAAACCAACCATTGATGGTTTTGTGCATTGTCGGTGGGTAATATCCATAGACGACACTCATGTCTATGGAAATTATGATATTAAGTTGTTGATCGTCGTTGTAGTAGATGCTAATAGAAGTATATTTTCCCTAGCATTTGCTATTTGTGCCAATGAAACCCAAGAGATGTGGACATTATTTTTGAACCACTTGAAGGATCACGTTGTCAGAAAGCGTTCAAGTATTTGTCTAATATCTGATCAGCATGGCGGTATTTTAAGTTCTGTACAGTATTTGCGTGCATGGCAGGAACCATATGCCTACCACCGTTACTGTGTGAGGCACCTGAAGGCCAACTTCCAGAGGGCTTATCCGAACAAGGACCTTCATGATTTAATATGGATGGCTGTAACAGATCACCAAGAGTGTAAATTCAGGAGGCGAATGGAACTGATCAGACAGGAAGACTAAGGAGCCTATAGGTGGTTGATGCGACATGAGCTTGACAAATGGACTTTGCATGCGGATGGTGGAAAAAAATAGGGAATTCTCACTACAAATGTGTCAGAGTCTTTCAACTGGTTATTGAAGTCTGCACGTGTATTGCCTGTCACTGCCATGGTGCAGATGTCATTCAAGCAGATGGCTGAGAAGTTTGTTGAAAGATCTAGAGGTGCATCGTCATTGACGGAAAGGGGTGTTGAATTTATGCTAATACCAATTAAAATATTTGAGAAATACAGGAAGCGAGCACAATGGCATTCATTTTTGTAGTATTGCAATGAGCGAAATATTTTTGAAGTTCGCGCTGCTATTCATCACAACCGGGGGAATAATACACATACCGTCAATGAAGCCAGAAGGTTATGCTCCTGTGGGAAATGGTCTATCTATCACATGCCGTGCTCACATGCCATGAAGTGCTTTCAACATACAGGTTTCACGGCAATGAGGTACGTTGATAAAGAATATAGTGTTGCTGAAAACTTAAGCACCTATTGGCCGCCAGAACCATTTAAAATGGTGTGTAACAAGGATTATGTGCGTTAACGAAAAGTGCAAAAAAGAACGCGTATACAGAACCAAATGGATGTTGGTGATACCGTTTATGCGCGTAAATATAGCATATGTTCCCAAACAGGACATGACCGTCGTGAATGTCCTTCAGCTGGTTTGGGCAGCGGTGATAATTCAGCTTCCAGTGGAAGTTCATCCAATGTGCCCAATTATCGGATACACGTCGTGTTTTGTTGCAGTAATTTGTTGTAATAAATGTGTAAATGTTCAGCTTGCAAAATTTATGAAATAAAATTATGTATCCATTGGGGTTAAATCTAATTGATTTTTAGCATTAATACTTCAGTACAACAATTTAACATACACCCCAAGAAAAAAAAATCATCATTTGCCATTATCATCGCTGTCTAGCACTATTTCATTGTCACTGTCTTCATCTTCTTTGTCACATTGTGTATGCACCCTTCGAGATCGAAAGAATCATAATCTAGGCCCCAGTTAACACATATTTCTCATATTTCATCGCTATAATCAACAAGACCACTTGCTTGATTTCTACAATAATATGGGACTCTTACGTCCAACGTCTATGGTAGAAACTTAGGTAGTTCCTCCCACTCGACAACCTGTTGAGAAAACAGGATAATCACTATCTCTATGCAATTTTTTATTTTCTAATAAATCCCAGTACTGATCCTCCATTCCTCCTAGGTAGTTAAGATCATCCATTGCATGATGAACAACTAGTGCCTTTTCCATCTTTAGAATCTCCTTCATCAAATGCCAAATCACTTTTGGTTCATCTTTGTGTGTGTTTGTTTAGAAGGTTGCAGACAGTTCTTGTGGCACAACAAGCCCATGTCAGCGACATAGTACTTAATAATCACATCTTTTTGAGTAAAGGGGAATCCATTGTAGTTTTTCGTCCCAAATTCGCATACCTTCAGGTTTTGTAGAATGCGCTTCGCCTTCAATAATGCGCCCTGCAACTTTAAGATCAGTGTGTATATTGATAGTCTTATTTTCCAAGGGACGCAGAACACCATACCACTTGTCATCACTCAAATCAGTATAGCAACCTAGCATATTTTTTTCAAGGTAGGGATCGATAGTGTTAAGATGTCTTCCATGGGGTCTGTTGAACAACCTTCACCATTTTGCCGCTTCTTGAACCACTTATTAAATGTTAGTGTCATTTTTGTAATAGATGTTGTTATGTTTCTTCAAATGGTCTTTGAATACAGATCTCTTGGTTATGTTTAAGAAGCTCTCTTATACCCTAAAGAATCTATCATGCGCAACATAGCGCGCCACCAATATGCGTTATGTGTATTGTCTTATCGACCTGAAAAAGCTGTCGTTCTGGAAAAGCAGTCTTGTACCCTAAAGAATCATTATCACGCGCAACATAGCGCGCCACCAATATGAGTTATGTGTATTGTCTTGTCGACCTGAAAAAGCTGTTGTTCTGGAAAAGCTGTCTTATACCCTAAAGAATCATTATCAAGCAAAACATAGCACGTCACCAATATGATTTATGTGTATTTGCTGCCTATAAAAGCCTAGCGCATTGTAGTTATTATTTGCGCTTAACGAAACAAATAGGAAAACTTTTCATTAATTTTTCTTTTTTCTTGCATTACGAAATGTCTAGACGCAATGACGTACCAAGGTGTTATTGAGGAAAACGTGCTATTTTGAAGCCATGTTGGTCAAATTACAATCTGGGGCGCAGATGCTGGATCTGTCAACAACTTGTAAGTGATTATTTTGGAAAAAAACATTAGTTAATATTTTTTTTATAACTTGTTAATTAATAGTATTGTGTTATAATTCCCATTGGTAGGATGAAAACCAATGTAGTTTTCAAGAATGGTATGATGAACCCATTAACCAGGAATACTACAAATCATGTTTGGACTATGTTTGGAATATGGCCAGTGAATACGAACTCCAGATCTTTAAACTACAACAACAACTGGCGGCTGTGAAGAAGAAAGTAAAAGAGGCAGAAGAAGAAAAAAAATAGGTTGGAAGAGAAATTTAAGTGGTTGATGCATAGAATAATGGGCGATAGTGACTAAACAAACATATGGATGTGTTAAGTTTAGTATTTTATCTTTATGTTTTACGTGTCATGTATTATCATTAATTTTACCGAATTTAAATTATGTTAAGTTGTCATTTTTTTTTTTTTTGTGTTGTAGTATTAAACTAATAAATAACCTGAGAAATAAAAACACATACGCAAATTATATAAAACATAAATAATGTTGCTATTATATATTTAATGTCATATATACAGATAATAATAAATGCCAATGTGTCCCACAGCTTGTATGCTTTAAAGCATTGGCTGGCCTGAGGCGCATCCCATCCCACCCGGCTACGCTATCAGGATCATCCTCATCACGTTGCCTCTTTATCGGAGGATACGCTACAGCATGATCGTCGGCAAGGCTGGCAGACTCGGTAGAAGCGGCCGTCGGTCCAGCATTAACCGACATAATTATAAGATATTTTAGTATATAAAATATAAATTACTAACGTACGTGTTAGCTAAAAAATTTTAATGGTCATATCATGGTCTCGGCGGGCTCCTGAATAAAATCATCCGTCTCCGGCATGCCAGTATCGCACAAAGTTGCCTCCATGACGGGCGATGATGATGTTTTAAAAAAAAAATAAAAACGCTTTAGATTTTTTAAGCTAATCAATGAGATAAAAACAAATAGAAATAATAGTAATAACAAACCTGTGCCTGAGTAGCGACACATTGCTTTGTCAAAACATTGGGGTGCACTGGAGTATATGAAGTATGTGAAACATCCTCAGCAGCCCTCGATGATGAGCCATAACTCAGTCGTCGCCCACTATGCACCTCTCGTATCGGACGATCCTCAGCAACAGTCGATAGCCCTGGTCGATCAGGAAAATATTGATCCCACTCTTGCTGCGTAATGACCATGCCCGCGATCAACAATGGAGCTGACCGGGTCAACTGCGAAGTCCTTGGCCATAACTGTAGGCTGAATGACGACATATCATGAGGAGCATCGTGTGGCTCAGGGGATCCCGTCCTCGCCGACCACCACGACCTCGTGGGACACCCCTTCCTCTCTGGCTACGCCTACCACGTTTATCACGTTCAGGCTCGACTAGTGGCCCGTGATGGTAGTCCTCTGGCGGCACATAAGCAGTCTCGTATCCTAATCGTTCATCATCTCGGGCATGCCTCAATGTCCAGTCAGCCAGATCTGTAACTTGACTGCCATACTCATGCAAAGTTGCCGCTCCCTTGCCGGTATGCTGCAGCATCTGCAGTCCCAGCTGGTAGAACTGATGTAATCCAATAGCCTTCATAACATGTCAAATATTAATTATGGAATAATAATTTAATGTTATAAGTAAGTATAACAAATAACATACCAGTGCCTCATTCCTCCCAGTGTATGGAATGTACCGACCACCAACGCCATGAATGGGATTCCGACATGAAGTCGGGTAACGCTGCGATACCAGCCCATATACTCATGCTCGCCATCTGTATGATCAGGTGCACGGGGTGGAGGAATCAGGTCATACCTCTGGTCCCAAACCTCAATCTGGGCCTCTAGCCAGTCCACATATGTCTGGTCGACCCTGGAACGGTCATCCCGCTGGTAATGTGTACTAAGCCAAGCGGGCAGGATAGGTACAAGCTGCGATCGACCAAATTGGCGAAGCACTCGCTCGGTGACATGATGCTCGACAATATCGAGACATATCAGTCGGACAGAAGAGCTCCACATAGCTCAGCCGTGGGAGCAATTATCGGGCAAACCAGCTATGAGCGTGTCATTGTATAATTAAACACAGGAATCGTGAGTAAACGCAACACATATAAAGCCAGGCCAAGTAAACTTAACTATACATGTACCTGTGCTCCTTCAATAAAATCCAACAAATCCTTGTAATAGGGGAGATGATGTCGAGCCTCGACCTCACGTCCGTAGCCTCGCCTATCAAACCACCTCCTAGCTAAAGGGAGAAACGGTAGAGGTGGTGCATCTGGACGATGGATGGTAGAGGTGGCTGGAACTGCAGGAACCGCTTCCAGGCCCAAACCTAATATACATTTTGGACATAAAATTTAAGTTATTATTTTACTATATATGTTATAATCATGAAAATAATTGACTATGTTTTCACCAGCAGCAGCGGCAAAAATCCGGCAACGTCTCTCTGGGTGCCCATGCTCGCCTGGCACATCTGCCTATACAAGTAACATGGAACAGCTGCGCCCCAGCTGTAACTAGGTAAATCATCTAGCCGCTCAAGATGATGAAGAAATGTCAACCTGACTAGGTTTTCCGAAGTGTTCGGTAATAGTACACCACCAAATATCAGCAGCATCAACAATCTCGTGTATCGGTCAATAACCTCCGCTGGTGAATCATCTGCAATGTCCATATCCATCGCCTCCAAATGCGCGGGAGGGGTGTCAACTGCAAACGATTGGCCCCACTCAATGCAGTCTCCTTCGCTGGCTGGAAACCAGTGAGTCGCTGCAACATCTGCAGGTAATGCAATCCCGTATATTTTCTAAGAGCATGCAGGTAAGCTACAGGTAGTCCATTAACCGACAAACCAAAAAGAACCTCCATGTCCTTAAGCGTGATGGTAGCCTCGCCGATGGGTAGACGAAAACGTGTGCGTCTCCGGTCACCACCTCTCTATCATACCCGTGATCAACGCCCAGTCGAACTGCAACCGGCCGATCTCTATGATCCTGTAGAAAACCATATCCTGAAGGCGTCTAACTATACGGGGATGGAGTGGGTGGATCCTAATGAACTCACACATATCATCTATACGTCTGGCGCGGGATGTCTGGGACAAACACTGCTCATCCCATACGTATGAAAACCTATGCTCGGCCTGTAGCAATAATAGCTCCGGAATGCACAGGCGGATACTCCATGATGATGACCGTAAATTGAACAATATCAATTAAAGTAAATTTCTTTAATTGCTTAACATCTTTAAATATATTGTAATATCTTTAATATTAAAATTTATTCGATATTTTTACTATATTGTTACTCAGATTGATACATTTTCTATATTATAATTTTAAATGTTAATTCATTATTTTATATGTTGGTTTATCATTTTATATGTTAGTTTATTATACTATATGTTACTTTATTATTTTATATGT
Organism: Nicotiana obtusifolia; assembly: GCA_002018475.1. Classification (NCBI taxonomy): domain Eukaryota; kingdom Viridiplantae; phylum Streptophyta; class Magnoliopsida; order Solanales; family Solanaceae; genus Nicotiana; species Nicotiana obtusifolia. The sequence continues at coordinate 380,312 of MCJB01005947.1, read as the reverse complement.
TAGTTTTTACTATTTTATATGTTTGTTTATTATTTTATATGTTGGTTTATCATTTTATATGTTAGTTTTTTTTATATGTTACTTTATTATGTTATATGTTAGTTTTACAAATATTATTATTTTTTAATGTTATTTTCTTACGTTTGTTGACTAGAATTTGAGAGAGTTTGTGTTTGAACTAATATTTTTTTCAGATATTTTTGAGTTTAACAGATAATTAAATGATTAATTTCAATAACTACAAGATACTATCCTAAAGGACACTATATTTTACTACACTAAAGGGCACTACATTATAAATACGGGCACTACATTAAAATTACGGGCACAACATAACACTACAGGGAACTAAACAACATTAAAGTCACATATTAATATATGTACAACAATAACATCTAAATAAGATTAATTATTCCTAAAATAATAATTTATTTATTTTACTAATCTTTTAGCACATAATAATCTAATCCGGATAAAAAATAACAAATTGATTTAATCACAAAACAATCACGAAAACACATATACCATAGTAGAAAAGAATAACTAATTAACATCTTTTATAACAACTAAAAATATTAATTATTCATAAAATAATAATTTCTCTATTTTACTCATTTTTTAACACTCTAATAATATAATCTAAAAATAAAAAATTAATTAAATCATAAAACAATCACGAAATAACATAACACAGTTAAAAATAACTAATAGGCATTTTTTATACATGAGTTTTAACAAAAAATAAGTCGGAATACCTCGATTTTAATTTTTGGTTGAAGATTTGATGATTTTGAGTCGAAACGAGCAACTCACTATGCGATAACACCTAAGATACGATGTTAGCTTGCTACTATACAGAGAATCTACACTTTTTGTGGAACCGGTGGGCTCAAATCGAGCTTTTTTTCTTTAAAAATTTTGGGGGGAGGGGGGGAGGGGGGGCTGGGGAATAAAAATTAAGGAGGGAGGGGGTTACTGGTTCGCGTCCAGTGAGGAAGGAGAAGGGCACACTTTTTTATATAGATATAGCGCCTATATATACTGCGCTATAGTATAGCACGGTAAATATGGGCTCTATACTTTCCCCCCATTTTAGTTCAAATAAAACGCGGTTATTTACCGTATTATACCTTAAAGGATAAACGTGTCGCTAAAGTATATCGTGATAAATAACCGCGCTATACATATTATGATGCCCATTTTTTTTTTTTTTTTTACCTATCATGATCGCTTGAGTCTAATTGAACGACACTTTAGTTCGAGACTCCGATTCTCTTGTCAAATCATTATCTTCCTAGTTATGTCTTCCTTTAAAAGATACACTTTTTTTCTTAAAAAATAAGAGTAGATTTCGACTACAAAAAGTTAACACAAATTTGGTCTTTATGAATTTGGTATGATGTTTTATACGAAACATGTAAAATTTACGAAATTTTAAAAACTTTTGATATGTAAGTCAAATTAATGCAAAGTACAAAAGATTTCCTTTTAATTGAGTGGCGTTGAGAGTTCGGCATATCTTTTTATTTTAACTTTATCATTTTTTCTCTCCTTATAAAAGAATAAATTTTTCGTCTCAACAAATTATGTCATTAAGAAATGAAAATGCTCCTATTAAATAATTTACAAAAAAATATATAGATCATTCTTGTAATTGGGACATGTTAAACAGAATGAAAAAGGATGGAAATAGAGCAAATTTATCCTTATTTTAAGTTTGGTTCCAAACATGCCCTTATCAATAGTAGAATGATTTTGATTTGTCTCTCAATTATAGAAAATAGAACAAATTTGTCATCCGTTTGAATTTGGACCCAAATTTGACAATATCAAGAGTGGACTAGCTCATATTTGCTCCTCAGTTTACCGACTAAGAATTACATAAAATACTATAAAATGACAAATTTGCACTAGTAACGAGTGGGAGCTTAGTGCATCTGATATTTCCCTGACCTCGTGCGGGAGTTTAGTGCACTGAGCTGTCCTTCCACAATAAATAAAAACTTGAGACTGAGAAATTAATAACGTGTCACGACCCAATTCTCTCTATAGGCCGTGATGGCGCCCAACGTCGCCGCTAGGCAAGCAACCGGTAATCTAACGTACTTATTCTTTTAACATTTTAGAAATGGTTGATTTTTAATTTTAAAATGAGTAAGAGGTGAGAAATTTAGTAAAATGAAGTGTAAACAATTATAAGGACAAATGTAGTGAGTTAAATACTCAAAACCATCAAGTGTCTACTAGCAAAATCTCAAGACCTGGTGTCACAAGTGTATGTGCTACTAGTAGAATATAAAAAACTCTAAACTACTGTACGAATGGAGTAGACAGAAAATAAAAGCAAAAGAGAGACTCCAGGCGCTGCAGGATGGACTCGGAAAGCAGCTCACCACGAAGTCTCAAAGTATCAAGGGAAGCAGCTCACCACGAAGTCTCAAAGTATCAAGGGAAGCAGCTCACCACGAAGTCTCAAAGTATCAAGGGTGTGCGCTGGGATAGCTACCAGATGCACCTGCCTCAGAACCTACACGATTAGTGCAGAAGATAACGTGAGTAGATAAACAACATGTACCCAGTAAGTATCTAGTGTAACCTCGAACAAGTAGTGACGAGGGGTTGACATCAACACTTACTATGGGCAAACAATAAAATACAGAAGTTCTAAATAAGCATGGATCATATAAATAATAAATACAATTCAGTAACAAGCAGTGAATAGTAATTCTTCCACTAATAATAAATTTCAAGTCAATTTCTATCATTAAATAAAATAACCGCTCAAGCCATAAAATAATATCAAATATAATTGGGCTCCGAGTATTATCACGCATGATTTATGCCGAGGTCATACGACCCGATCCAGAAAATATACTGTGCGCACTGCCGAGGGTCGATCAGCACGAACCATAGATGCATCTATTAACCTGCCGAGGTGAACGAACCGCTCTCGTGAGAGTAGAGGAATTTACCTCGCTAGCGGAAATACTTGTGACGCGAGTGAACATGGATTTATCAGAGTTATTATAAAATTCTTTAATTCTTCCCAAACATAAGAAATCCAAACTGGAGACTTTAAATCTTAAAATCCTTAATCTTCGATCTATTTAAGAAAATTAATATGCATAATCAACATAACGTTGCAAACAAAGCATGATGTAAATATAAGACTACCCGGACACCACATGGAATTTAGCTACGCGACGGACTCTCGTCACCTAGTGCATATGTAGCTCCCCACACAAGTAATTCACAACAAATACACCTAAAGGGACGAGTTCCCTCTTACAAGGTTAGGCAAGAGGCTTACCTCGTTCTCAAGCTCATTTCCGATCCACAATTATTCTTTAAATCCTCAACTCGGTGCGAAACGATCCAAAACAAGTCAAATGTTATATAAATTAATCAACATGTGTTCAAAAGTTCATAATTTAACTATTAGTGTAATTACCCAACATTCTAAAAATTTATCCCCGAGCCCACGTGCCCGGATTCCGAAATTTTTTGAAGATAAATGTTACCCATAACCTTACGAACTCAAATATATAATTATCACTCGAACCCACAACTATTTTCGTGGTTAAATTCCATTTTTATCAAAATATAGGTTTTTCACCTAAACCCATAATTTTCACAATTTTTCATGTCAAAATCTACCCATAATCTATGTATTTAACTTTCATTGGATAGAAATTACTTACCTCAAATAGTTAGGTGGAAACCCCTCTCTAAAAGCTCCAAATATTGCCCAAGGAATGTAATAAATGAACTTACAATTGCCTAAGTCACGACTTCAATGAAGCTTCTGCCCAGCGGTTTTTTTCGCTTTTGCGGTTCCATGGCCGCATCTGCGGAAGATTCATCGCGGATGCGGTCCTCCCTTAGCCGGCCTAAATCCACATATACGGAAGAATGGTTCGCTTTTGTGAGCCCGCTCCAGCGACACACGAGCCACACCTGCGCCCGCTCCCGCTTCTGCGATCCCTTGATCGATTCTGCGATCGCGCATCTGCGCCCACCTTGTCCGCATCTACAATTTCTGGGCTGCCTAAGCTGGTCCACTTTTGCTGCTGGTGGCTCGCTTCTGCGAGCTCGCACGCAGCTTGCCCTCCGCCAGTGCGATTGCACCAGAAGCTGGGTGCTTCAGCTATTCACCCAAGGCCAAACGACTTTCGCGCGTCGTCCAAATGGAATTCGGGGCCCCCAAGGCCCCGCCCAAACATACCAACAAGTTTGGAATCATGATACGTACTTGCTCGAACCCCCGGAACGCGGAAAATAATACTAAAACTAAGAATCACACCCCAAACCAAATCGAATCAACTTATGAACTTCAAGTTCTTCTAACTTGCTCCGAATCATACCTAAACTACTCGGAATGGTACCAAATTTTGCATGCAAGTCTTAAATCACCATACGAAACTATTCCCATGCTCGAAATCTCAAACAGACCTCGATAACACCAAAACCTACTCCAAACCACATTTAAAGAGCTTTAAAACTTTCAATGCGTCAACTCTCAACTTTTTGCACTCAAAAGCTCCTGGGTCATCCAAAATCCGATCTGAACATACGCCCAAGTCCAAAATCATCATATGAATCTATTGGGACAAATCCCAGTTCTGAGGTCGTTTATTAAATAATGTTGACTCAAGTCAAACTTAGCCCTTTTTAGCCAACATTGAGGAACCAAGTGTTTGGATTTTAATCCGAACCATTCCATATCCCGAACTAACCATCTCCACAAGTCATAAAACAGTAAAAGCACAACGAGGAGTCTTATTTAGGGGAACGAGGATCTAGAAAGCAAAACGACCGGTCGGGTCGTTACATTCTCCACCTCTTAAACAAACTTTCATCCTCGAACGAGTCTAGGATCATACTTGGAGTGCTGAATAGGTGTGGATATCTGCTCCGCATGTCCTCCTTGACCTCCCAAGTCACCTCCTCAGCTGGTTGGCCCCTCCACTGAACTTTTATCGCAGAAATCTTCTTGGACCTCAGCTGGTGAACCTGTCTGTCAACAATGGCAACTGGCTCCTCCTCATAACCCAGGTTCTCATCTAGCTGAACCATGCTGAAGTCTAACACATGCGGCCTGTCGGCATGATACTTCCGGAGCATAGACACGTTAAAAATCGAATGAACTCCAACTTTCCAACTCGTCTCAACACCTCAAATGGACCTATAAACTTTGGGCTCAACTTGCGCTTCTTTCCGAACCTCATGATTCCCTTCATCGGTGAGACCTTTAAGAGAACCTTCTCACCCACCATATATGATAAATCACGTGCTTTCTGATCTGCATAAATCTTATGTCTAGACTGTGCTGTGCGAAGTCGCTCCTGAATCAACTTTACCTTTTCCAAGGCATCCTTCACTAAATCAGTACCATCTAACTTAGCCTCGCGGAGCTCAAACCATCCGATGGGCGAACAACATCGCCGACCATATAAAGACTCAAATGGAGCCATTTTGATGCTGGACTGATAACTGTTGTTGTAAGAAAACTCGGCCAAAGGCAAGAATCGATCCCACTACCCTTCAAAGTCAATCACACATGCTCTGAGCATAACTATCCGCTCCGACTACCCGTAGGTCTGTGGATGAAAGGTTGTGCAGAGCTCTACTCGGGTGCCAACTCAATCTGTACTGCCCTCCATAAATGCAAAGTAAACTGAGGCCCTCTATCTGATATAATGGAGGCAGGAACACCATGCAACCAAACTACGAAGTCCATAGTAATGCGCTCCCATTTTCACTCAGGTATAGTCATCTGCTGGAGTACGCCTCCTGGCCTCTGATGCTCGTACATAACCTACTGGCAATTAAGGCACCTCGCTACATGCTCAACTATGTTCTTCTTCATCTACCGCCATCAATAATGCTTCCTCAGGTCGCGATACATCTTTGTAGCACTTGGATGAATAGAATACCCAGAACTATGTGCCTTATCTAGAATCTTTTCCCTCAATCCATCAACACTAGGAAAACATAGGCGACCCTGGAGTCGCAGAACACCGTCCTCACTGATAGTAACCTTTTTGGCACCATCCTGTAGTACCGTCTCTCTAAGAACCAATAAGTGCGGATCGTCGTACTGGCGAGCCTTGATTTGCTCGAATAGTGAAGACTGGGCGACAATGCATGCAAGAACTCTACTAGGCTCTGAAATATCCAACCTCACCAGTCTGTTAGCCAAGGACTGAATATCCAAAGCTAGTGGCCTCTCCTTTGCTGAAATGAAGGACAAACTACCCATACTCTCCGCCTTTATGCTCAAGGCATCCGCAACCACATTCGCCTTTCCCGGATGATAAATGATGGTGATATCATAATTTTAGTAACTCAAGCCACCTACGCTGCCTCAAACTGATATCCATCTGCTTGAACAAATGCTGCAAGCTGTGATGATCGGTGTAAACCTCACAAGACACCCTATAAAGATAATGCCTCCAGATCTTAAGTGCATGAACAATCGCAGCCAACTCCAAATTGTGTACACGGTAATTCTTCTCATGGGGCTTCAGCTGACGTGAAGCATATGTAATAACTCGCCCCTCCTGCATCAATACACAACTCAAACCAACGCGTGAAGCGCCACAATATACAATATACATTCCTGAACCGGAAGGCAACACTAACACCGGTGCTAAAGTCAATGCGGCTTGAGCTTCTAGAATCTCACCTCGCAATCATCGGACCATCGGAACGGAGCACCCTTCTGGGTCATTCTAGTCAAAGGTGCTGTAATAGATGAGAAGCCCTCCACAAACCAGAGATAATAGCCTGCTAATCCCAAGAAGCTCTTGATCTCAGTCGCTGTAGCAAGACGAGGCCAACTCTAAACCACCTCGATCTTCTTGGGATCTACCTTAATACCCTCGCCTGATATAACATGCCCCATGAATGCCACAGAATCCAACCAGAACTCACACTTGGAGAACTTAGCATATAGCTTCTGTTCCCGCAAGGTCTGAAGCACCACTTTCAAATGTTGCTCGTGCTCCTCCATGCTGCGTGAGTAGACCAAAATATCATCAATGAAGACAATAACAAATAAATATATGGCCTGAACACCCGGTTCATCAAATCCATAAAAGTCGCCGGGGCTTTAGTCAAACTGAAAGACATCACTAGAAACTCATAATAGCCATATCTAGTTCGGAAAGCAGTCTTCAGAACATCCGAATCCCGAATCTTCAGCTGATGGTACCCCGATCTCAAGTCGATCTTGGAGAACACTCTAGCACCCTGCAACTGCTCAAATAAATCATCAATACGCGACAACGAGTACTTGTTCTTACTGGTAACTTTGTTCAACTGGCAGTAATCAATGCACATCTGTATAGTCCCATCTTTCTTCTTCACAATTAATACTAGTGCACTTCAAGGAGGCACACTCGGTATGACAAACCCCTTTGCTAGAAACTCCTAAAGATGTTTCTTTAATTCCTTCAACTCTTTCGGAGCCATGCGGTATGGTGGAATAGAGATAGGTTGGGTACCTGGAGCCAAATCAATACAGAAATCAATATCACGATCTGGTGGCATACTTGGAAGCTCAGAAGGAAACACATTGGAGAACTCCCGGACAACGGGCACTGAATCCATTGCCGAGTCTCTGCAGTAGTATCCTGAACATAAGCTAGATAAGACAAATACCCCTTCTTGACCATGTGTCGAGCCTTCAAAAAGGAGATGACCCGACTATATGTACTGACAGACAAACCTTTCCACTCCAATCTAAACAACTCAAGTATCGCCAAGGTAACAGTCTTGGTATGGCAATCAAGGATGGCATGATATGGAGACAACCAATCCATGCCCAGGATGACCTCAAAGTCGGCCATATCAAGCAACAGAAGATCCACTCGGGGTCCACAAAAAGTAACAATGCAGGACCGATAGACCCATCCACAATAACAAAATCGCCCGCTGGCGTGGACACATATACAGGAGTACCCACGGACTCATGAGTAACACCCAGGAAATGAGCAAACAGAGATGAAACATACGAATATATAGACGCTGGATCAAATAGTATCAAAACATCCCTACCGCAGATAGAAATAATACTTGATCACGACATCTAAGACCACTGCATCTGGTTTGGCCGGAAAAACATAGAATCTAGCTGGAGCACCACCTGACTGGCCTCCACCTGTCTGACCTCTACCTGTAAGACGGCCTCTACCCACCTGCCCTCCACGTCTGGGCAGTCGGACGACTGGTGTAACAACTGATGCTGTAATCATAGGCTGATGACCCTGATGTACTACCTTGCCCCGAAGTCTGGGACAAAACCTCTTCATGTGGCCAGGAACCCCGCACTCGTAACAACCCCTTGGAACGGAGGACTGCTGACCTGAAGTCTGACCCTGGTGGCCTGAATACCCACCGGAGGAACCCTGAATAGCTGGTGGCCGGTAGGAACTCTCTGGCATGGCGCTGAAATAAAGCCACACTGGAGCACCCCGAGGAGGCGGCGGTACTGGATATGTGGGCCTACTAGATTGACCCCTCACGAACTGACCCCTTCCCCCAGCCGGGGCACCATTGAACTCTCCGAAATATTCAAAACCACTTATCCCTCATCGCTTGCTCTTGGCTCCATTGATGGACACCCTCGATTCTTCGAGCTATCTCCACAACTAGCTCATAAAAAGTCCCCATCTCAACCTCTCAGGCCATAGTGGTCTGGCTATCAGAGTGCAAACCTACAACAAACATCTGCACTCTCTCTGCATCGGTGGAAAGTATCATAAGTGCATGTCTAGACAAAGAGGCGTGTGAACTGGTACCAAGTCATGGGAGGAGAACCTGCTGGTCTGCCGAGAAGATAAGACCGCCACCATCTACGGGCCCTGCCTTCTAGCTAAAAGGTGGTAAAGTCCACCCCATGGGACTCCAATATCCTCATGTTGTGCAGTCTATCCCTACACCGATCAATAAAGTCCTGGGGGTCCTCATGTTTCTCACCTCCAAAGACAAGAGGATGTATCTTGGTCCATCTGTCCAATAGCCTTTGCGGATCGCCGGCCGCAACTGGTATGGGCTCAGGTATAGCTGCTGCAACTGGCTGAGCTCCGCCCACGGGTAGTGCGCCCGGGGTCTGATACACGGCAGTTGCATGCCCTAGAGCCTGAGCGGTAGGGGTCTGTGCTCCCCCTCCCTCCTGAGATGTGGCTGGGTCTGCTGGAAATAAACCAGCCTGAGTTATAGAATCCATGAACCGCAGCATACAACCCATGACCTCCTGGAATCCCTGTGCGGACATGAAATCCACTGAGGCTGGCTCTGCTGCAGGCACCTCGTCCCTGCTCCTCAATAATAGGATCCTCTATTGGATCCACTGGTGGCATAACTGGAGCAACTCTTGGACGTATTCATCCTCTATCACGAACTGGAGCCTTCCCTCGGCCTCTTCCTTGGCCTCTAGCAACAGGTGGAGCAACTCCTCCATGATCGAGTACATCTGTCGCGCGTTTTCTCACCATCTGTGAGAGAATAAGAGAAAGATTCTTAGCACAACATAAACTGCACGATATGATATGAAGAAAAAGTAGTTTCCTAACACCCTATAGCCTCTCGAAGATAAGTACGGACGTCTACGCACCGATACACAAGACTATATAGGGCCTGCTCATAACTTGTGAGACCTACGTGAACCTAGTGCGCTAATACAATGTTGTCATGACATAATTCTCCCTATAGGCCGTGATGGCACCCAACGTCGCTGCTAGGCAAGCCAATAGTGATCTAACCATGTGCCTTTTCTTTTAACGCTTTAGAAATGGTTGATTTTTAATAATTAAATAATTAAGAGGTGAGAAATTTAGTAAAATAAAGTGTAAACAATTACAAGGACAAGTGTAGTGAAATAAATACTCAAAACCATCAAGTGTCTACTAGAAAAATTCCAAGACCTGATGTCACAAGTGTATGAGCTACTAGTAGAATATACAAAACACTAAACTACTGTCCGAATGGAGTAGACAGAAAATAAAAGCAAAAGAGAGACTCCAGGTGCTGCAGGATGGAGTCGGAAAGCAGCTCACCACGAAGTCTCGTAGTATCAAGGGTGTGTGTGGGGGGGGGGG
>MCJB01005947.1:293560-370189 GCA_002018475.1 Nicotiana obtusifolia | reverse complement strand
GGGGGGGGGGTAACTACCAGATGTACCTGCCTCAGAACCTATACGATTAGTGTAGAAGTGTAGTGTGAGTACATAAACAACATATACCCAGTAAATATCTAGTATAACCTCGAAGAAGTAGTGACGAGGGGTTGACATCGGCACTTACTATGGGCCAACAATAAAATACAGATGTTTAAATAAGCATGGATCATATAAATAATAAATACAACTCAGTAACAAGTAGTGAATAACAATTCTTCCACTAATGATAAAGTCCAAGTCAATGTTATGAAGTAATTATAACCGCTCAAGCCATAAAATAATATCAAATATAATTGGGCTCCGAGTATTACCATGCACAATTTATGCCGAGGTCATATGGTCCGATCCAGAAAATATACCATGTGCGCTACCGAGGACCGAACGGCATGAACAATAGATGCATCTATTAACCTGCCGAGGCGAACGGCCCGCTCCCATGAGAGTAGAGGAATTTACCTCACTCGTGGTAATACTTGCGACGCGAGTGAACATGAATTTATCAGAGTTATTATAAAATTCTTTAATTCTTCCCAAACATAAAAAATTCAAACTGGAGACTTTAAATCTTTAAATCCTTAATTTCCCCTCTATTTAAGATAATTAATATGCATAATCAACATAATAGTGCAAAAAAAAGCATAATGAAATCTAGTACTAAACGAATACCACATGCACGGACTATCTTCACCTAGTGCATACGTAGCTCTCGACAAAAGTAATTGATGGTAGACTATAATCTCACCTTTTAGTCTCTTATTTCACTCTAATTTACTGCACTTTAATTGAGTTTGAGCTTTAATCGCTAGTGCTCTGCACTAATTGTGTATTTTATGCCTTGTAGGAGGATTCCGAGCTATATAGATAGTACGGAATGAATGTGAGCTATTTGGAAATTGAAGTCTGAGTAGAAGCCCAAGGGATTAAGCCGGGATAGCATTCAGGGGTCGAACACCACGTCTTGATGTCAAAATCGAAGCAAAAAGCCGGACTCTGAGAAAAGCGTACAATCGCATCGCGTGGATGGCGCGTTGCGCGCCGTGCGTGTACACAATCCTGTTTTCTGTCAGAAATCAACTCTCTGGAAATCCCCACTAATGCCCCGCATGTCACGTCTCCCCATGCAGCGCGCTTGTGCAATTTTATAGAGTATTTTCCCATTTCGCGCAGGAGAAGGTATTTTGTCTGGGCCCTACCCTACTTTGTATAAATACATGGAAAAATATTATTTTATGGATTTTTGACACATCTAAGACCTAAGGAGGCAAGAGAGAAGGTGGAGAAGCTAAAGCACAAGGAATTCATCATTCAATCCTCAGTCAAGACAAGAGTTTGGATCATCTTATGCTTTTCTTTATATTTGTAATGAATTACTCCATATCTATGGAGTAGTTCTCTTTAGAGATTGATGAATATGGTGTATTGATATTTGTTTATGGATATTAACTCTAGTTTTTATGTATTGAATCGTTTTGGATGTTTTAATTGTTGCATCTATGTTTACATGTTCATGTAATCGAGAGTGGCATAACTTGTGATATCTTTGCATTATCTTATTGGTTGAATTCATTAATTCTTCTTAGTAATCAAAAGAGGCTAGTTGAATTGTTGATTAAATCTTGTTAGGAGGATAATCGAAAGAGGTTCTCCTAAAGACCAATCCACTACGAAGTGGTACATATCTTCACCGAGCTTAAATTGGTTAATATTGTGAGGTTGAGACTTAATCGAGAGAGCATTTCTACTAAACGTTTGAACTAATAATTGAGTGAATTCGAGAGAATCACTTGAACATTAGAAGTGAATTAACTAGAGTTAAATCCCAGACAATTATCTTGCACCTATCCAATCAACCCTTATTTTCTCCCATTGATATCTTCCTTGCTTACTTTTGTTGCGATTGTCATAGTCAATTAGATCTAGATTCTTAGTTAATTTTAGTTTTAAATCACATAATTCTCAACTGTTTATTATTTTGGATAGCAATCTAGCTACAAACTACGATAATGCTATTTAAATCCAATCCTTGTGGATACGATATTATACTATACTATCTTTGACTAGCGAGCATATTTAGGTGTGTGTTTTAAGCTCGTCAAAATTTGGCGCCGTTGACGGGAATTGGCAATCAATAGTGTTTGAAGTAGTTTGTAGTGGTAATTCAGGAATTTTGTTTATTTTATTTTTATTTTATTTTTTTCTTTTTATGGTTGGTGTTCTTTGACTATCTGCAGGCTACAGGTAAGAGTGGTGGATGACCCGATCTTTTGGGAAGGAATTATTACCATACGAGCCGGAAATTGGAAAACAACTGCGACAGTTGAGGAAGGAAAGAAATCTCATTGAGACGTTAGAAAAGGTTGGGCAATTTTCAACCAAAGATATGGCTGGAAACGGTGATGATAGTGTGGATTTGGCTTTGAGAGAGGCAGCCCTACAACGAGAGAAAGCTGCAACGGAAGCTGAAGAAACAACTATTATAGATGCGCATCGTGTCTATGAAGAAGAGAGGGGTCACAGACTTAATCAAAATCAGCGTGCAGGCCAGTTTAGAAACTTAGCTCCCGGTGCTGGGAGACTAGTGATTACGCTAGACTAGACCGGTCTACAACTAGGGATATTCAAGTATTCGACCACCTCCAATTGCAGCGAACAATTTCGAATTGAAGCAAGGGTTGCTTCAAACTCTTCAAAACTGTTGTGTCTTCCAATGAAAGATGAACGAAGATCTAAACAACCATCTAATGGACTTCGAGGAGATCATGTACACCTTTCAATATAATGATGTTTCACAAGATTCAGTCTACTTAAGGGCATTCCCGTTCACACTGAAAGATAATGCGAAGCAGAAGCTCCGAAGCTTGCCCCAGGGATCGATTAGAACATGGGAGGAGATGACCAGAAAATTTCTTGATAAACATTTCTCCTCAGCTAAAATGGGCAAGTTTAGAAGAGAGATCCATAACTTCTGCCAGAAAGATACTGAGATTGTGTTTTATGCTTAGGAGAGGCTTAAGGATATTGTTCAAAAGTGTCAACATAGTGGAATTGAACTCTTGATGCAACTCCAGAATTTTTGGGAAAAAGATAAGTGTGAGGTGTACCCCAAGAAGACTGAGAAGAAGCTATCTGCATGGATGTGTGCACTGTTCGGGCGCGAGGAATGGAGTCCGACTTCGACTCAGATCCCGACTGAAAATTTAGGGAAGTTCCTTTACCTTATGCTTTTTAATTGTGTGTCATGGGGACATGCCAACTTAAAGAGTGGGTTGGAGGATATATTGTATGTTATATGTATATGTGTTATTTTTTGTTGTTTTAGTAGTTAGAGATAGAAAAAATTGAAAAAAAACTAAAAGTTTTAAAATTTCTGATTTTTTCCGACGATGGATATCATTCGACAGGTTTCTTGAGGGAATAAAGTCGAAAGAAAAAGACAAAAAATTTTGTTTTTTAAGGTAGTGCATTAATTCCCGCTTGGTTTTTCTTTGTGTCGCAGTTCTTTTCCAAGGGTTTTGTTTGAACCGAATGTATTTAGATTTTTATTTTTAGAAGTAGGAAGCCTTATGCTATAAATTTAATTGGAAGCAATGTCTCTTAACTTTATTATGCCTTGAGAATAGTGAGTGCTTTAGTTGTGACGCTTAGGCTCATTTTTGACTCTTGCATAAGTGCCTTAAACTGTATGATCTTAACTTTGCTTAACTGCTTTGACTAGAGTGTCTTGATGATTCCAATCTTGAGTGAGTTATGTGCCATATGTGTGTAAGGTTTTGTTGTATTCTGTGAATTGCATTTGATGTCTAGAACTTTCCATGTGTGTTCAAAGCGAAATAGTAGTTTTGTTCAGTTTTGAAAGTGATTTAGGCATTTCTTTGTTGAACCAATTATATGCTTTTAACCATCTAATTGTTATGTATCTTAGTTAACCCTTTTGAGCATGTAATCTTGTTTCTTTGTGAACCACATTACAAGCCTTACCCATTTGTTTGAGTTGACCATCTATTTGAACTATTCACCTCTCATAAGCACTTGAATTGATTATGAACTTTATAAAAGTTGAAGTGTGGGGTGATTGGTTTGACTTTTGAGTGGAACTAGTAAAATACGGGGAAATGTGCATTGTATTGAAAAAAAGTAAGAGCCACTTGAAGAGAATAAGAAAAGAAAAAAAATAATGTGTTTGATTGTGAAAAATATTCCATGATAGTGGTAAATCTTGATGCAATTGTGCTTAAAGAAGTAGGAGTTAATGTATATTGATGTGAAGGTGGAGTTATGGTTTGACAGAAGTGTGAGGTTTTGAAGTGTTAATGTATATGTATTAAAGTGCTTAGGGAGGTCTATGGTTCATCTTTTGTAGCATATGAATGTTATTTCTAAGAGTGAGTGAATTCTTTCTATCTTGAGTTCCTAATTGTTCTTAAATTTCATTGTGTGTGGAACTACTTTCTATAGTGTGTGAGGGCACTTAATTCATGAAGGAAATGTGATGTCGTTGACCTCTATGTTAGAGTAAGTGAGCGGGTTATAAATAATGCTTGGTGCTTTTGAGTCGAATTTTGAGGCTATGATGATACATTATTGTGCTTAATCTATTTTAAATATTCTTGGTGTGATGAGTTATGAGAGTTGTTTAAAAAAGGTCGTGTCTATATGAAGTGTAGTTTGGTTGCTCGAGGACGAGCAATGGTTTAAGTGTGGGGTGTTGATGGTAGGCTATAATCTCGCATTGTAGTCGCTTATTACACTCTAATTTACTGCACTTTAATTGAGTTTGAGCTTTAATCGCTAGGTTCAACACTAATTATGTATTTTATGTCTTGTAGGAGGATTCCGAGCTATGTAGATACTATAGAATGAATGTGAGCTATTTGGATCTTTGAAGTCTGAGTAAAATCCCAAGGGATTAAGCCGGGATCGTGTTCGGGGGTCGAACACTACGTCTGGATGTCAAAATCGAAGCAAAAAATCGAACTCTAAGAAAAGTGTACAACCGCGGCGTGTTGAGCGGCGCGTGGCGTGTGCGCCTGTACAAAATCCTACTGTCTGTCAGAAATCAATTTTCTAGAAATCCCCACTAATGCCCCACATGTCGCGCCGCCCCATGCGGTGTGCCTGTGCAATATTTACAGAGTATTTTCCTATTTCGCGCAGGAAAAGGTATTTTCGTCTGGACTCGACCCTACTTGGTATAAATACATGGAAAAACGTTATTTTTGAGACTTTTGACACATCTAATACCTAAGGAGGCTAGAGAGAAGGTGGAAAGTGAAAGCACAAGGAATTCATCATTCAATCCTCACTCAAGACAAGAGTTTGGATCGTCTTATGCTTTTCTTTATATTTGTAATGAATTACTCCATATCTATGGAGTAGTTCTTTTTAGGGATTGATGGATTTGGTGTATTGATATTTGTTTGTGGATATTAACTCTTGTTTTTATGTATTGAATCATTTTGGATGTTTTAATTGTTGCATCTATGTTCACATGCTCATGTAATCGAGAGCCGCGTAACTTGTGATATCTTTGCATTATCTTATTGGTTGAATTCATTAATTCTTCTTCGTAATTGAAAGAGGCTAGTTGAATTGTTGAGTAAACCTAGTTAGGAGGATAATCGAAAGAGGTTCTCCTAAAGACCAATCCTCTACGAAATCATAAATATCTTCACCGAGCTTAAATTGGTTCATATTGTGAGGTTGAGACTTAATCGAGAGATGAGTTTCCACTAAACGTTTGAACTAAGAAGTAAATTAACTAGAGTTGAATCCCAGACAATTATCTTGCACCTTTTTAATTAACCCCTATTTTCTCCTATTGATATCTTCCTTGTTTACTTTTGTTGCGATTGTCATAGTCAATTAGATCTAGATTCTTAGTTAATTTTAGTTTTAAATCACATAATTCTCAACTGTTGATTATCTTGGATAGCAATCTAGCTACAAACTATGATAATACTGTTTAAATCCAATTCTTGTGGATACGATATTATACTATACTATCTTTGACTAGCAAGCATATTTAGGTGTGTGTTTTAAGCTAATAAGTAATTCACAACAAATATACCTAAGGGGATGAGTTCCCTCTCACAAGGTTAGGCAAGAGACTTACCTCGTTCTCAAGCTCACTTTTGATCCACAAAATGCTTTAAATCCTCAACTCGGTGCCAAACAACCCAAAACTAGTAAAATATTATATAAATTAATCAATATGTGTTCAAAAGTTCATATATAACTATTTGAGTAATTACCCAACCCAAATTGGAAGATTTCAAAAATTCACCCCCGGGCCAACGTACTCAGATTTGAAAATTTTTTGAAGATAAATGTTACCCATAAGCTCACAAACTCAAATATATAATTTTCACTCAAACCCACAACCATTGCGTGGTTGAATCCCATTTTTATCAAAACCTAGGTTTTTCAACTAAACCCATAATTTTCACAATTTATCATGTCAAAATCTACCTATAATCTATGTATTTAACTTCCATTGGATAGAAATTACTTACCTCAAATAGCTAGGCGGAAACCCCTCTCTAAAAGCTCCAAAAATCGCCCAAGGAATGTAATAAATGAACCCAAAATTGCCTAAGTCCCGACTTAAATGAAGCTTTTGCCCAGCGGTTTTTCCGTTCTACAGTTCCATGGCCGCATCTGCGGAAGATTCATCGTAGATGCGGTCCCTTAGCCCGGCCTAAATCTGCATCTGCGGAAGACTGCCTTCCTTCTGCAAGCGCAGCACCTGCTTCTGCTCCCGCTTCTGCGATTGCACATCTGCGTTGTCTGCATTTGCGGTTTCTGGGTTGCCTGCACTGGGCTGCTTCTGCGGTTGCTGGCTCACTTCTGCGAGCTCGCACCTGCGGCTGGCCCTCCACAGGTGCGATTGCAATAGAAGCTAGGTGCTTCAGCTATTCATCCAAGGCCAAACGACTTCTGCACATCGTCCGAATGGCATCCGGGGCCCCCGAGGCCCCACCCAAACATACCAACAAGTTTGGAATCATGAGACGGACTTGATCGAACCCTCGAAATGCGAAAAATAACAGTAAAACTAAGAATCACACCCCAAACCAAATCGAATCAACTTATGAACTTCAAGTTCTTCCAACTTACTCCGAATGCGCCAATTCATACCTAAACTACTCGGAATGGCACCAAATTTTGTGTGCAAGTCTTAAATAACCATATGGAACTATTCCCAGGCTCAGAATCCCAAACGGACCTCCATAACACTAAAACCTACTCCAAAGCAATTTAAAGAACTTTAAAACTTTCAATGCGCCAACTTTCAACTTTATGCACCGAAATGAGTCATCTAAAAACCGATCCGAACATATGCCCAAGTCTAAAATCATCATACGAACCTATTGACACCATCAAATCCCGGTTCCGAGTTCGTTTACTAAAAAATATTGACTCAAGTCAAACTTAGCCCTTTTTAGCCAACACTAAGGAACCAAGTATTTCGATTTCAATCCGAACCCTTCCATATCCCGAACTAACTATCCCCCCAAGTCATAAAACAGTAAAAGCACATACGAAAAGTCTTATTTAGGAAAAAGGGGATCTAAAACATAAAACGACCGTCGGGTCGTTACATTATGAGTCGTGATATAGTTAAAAAATGCATTTGACACAATGTCAGTAGCCTAGCTGTGATTGAATAATGCTCAATTGGATCACCGAAATTGATAGTCCAAAAAATATTTTATTATTATTACATTAAACCTCGTTGTCTAATCACTTTAAAGAATAATAATGGGACTTTGTTTGGACTCTGTCCCTCTCAAACTTCACTTACAAGATCTGAATCTTGTAACAACCTTCTCAAGAAAAATGGGATTAAGTCTTAATTGTTATAAACTATAGCTCAAAGTAACAATATAGAACAAGGAAAAATAAGCTCAGAGATATAGAGAGAAAGAGAGGAGAGATTCTTATTTCTTCTTCAATTGTGTTCTATTTCCTATTTATTACAAGGCCTTTATATAGGCATGAAAAGTGAAGAATCACTATTGTAAAATAGTGAGTGGAATGGCCATTATTGAGAGTTATGGCCACTATTGAGTGGAATGGTCACAACATAAATATGTCATTAAGCATTTGAGAGGAAGATCATGCGGGAGGTCATGGAGATAATGGAGAAGAGAAGTGAGCATTACTCCTTTGATGGTTATGGACATCCACCATAATTCAATATTTTAGAACACCCCCCCTTGGATGTCCATAGATAATGTGCCTCATTAAAACCTTATTAGGACAAAGCCCTATGGGAAAAAATTCCTAGTGAAGGAAAAAGAGTACACAGAAATACGCATTTTAGTTGCCTTGTTAAAAACCTTTCCAGAAAAACCCAGTGGGATAAAACCGTAGCTAAGGAAAAAAGAGTACAACGCGTATTTACCTCCCTCCGATAAAAATATCACTTTATTTTTCGGAAATGACGCATGCCAATACCGTATACCAGCTTCTCAAATGTTGTTGGTAATGATTCATTGAACAAATCCACCAAAGTATCAATCAAATAAATCTGCTGAACATCTACATCACCAATCTGCCGAAGATCACGTCTGAAAAGAACTTTGGTGAAATGTGTTTTATTTTGTCGCCTTCAATATATTCTTCTTCCAATTGAGAGAAGCAAGTAGCACTGTCTTCAGCATTATTGAAATCTTCTTTTTCAAAAAAAAAATCCACACATCTATTGTGTATTGAGGTACTTGCTTTATCAATTGATAATATCTTGGCATGACTTGAACCAATAATTGACAGTCTTGTGAAAGTATAATATGGCAGTACCCTCACATACAAATAGATTTTTTGAAGAACGAACTTCAAAAAAGCCTGCATTTGCATAACCAACAAAACCTTGACAATATTTATTAGAATAAACAAACCTATATCCATGATTCCTAGATTTCCAATATCTTCAGATAGGAATAAAATTATATCTCACTAGCATATTGTTATACTTATGGTCCTAGCAAGATACATTAATGCACCTATTGCAATAGACACAAACAAATTATGTACGTCATGACTGCTCTAATCCACATAAGGATTTGTTGAAGCTTTATTTAATAAATTTCTTGAAAACCTTAATATGCTTCAGAACAAATTAAATCCTTCAATGATTTCCATTATACGCGTATCAAGTTTTTCATGTATTGCCAGATTAAAACCTGAAATGCCTACATCCTATGCCAGAATATTCACAAATCTTCTTCAGGTGTTAGGACTATCCGTCCGACTTTACATTTTTTACGCGACGTCAATTTTCATTGCGTATTTTTCATTTGGCCAATCATTTATCTGTCCAAATTCTATTACGGATTTGAGCTCAAGACCCTCGTCAATATAAATAATATTGAGCGCTACATTATATTAACAACATTGTTGACTATCATTTTGCATCGTTTCCATCATCACTAAATAAAGACATAACTTATTGAGATCTCATTATTTTCAGGTACCTGAGCCTCTTTCATGAGGTCTTATAAAGTGTTATGTCGTGGTGCTTTTATAGACCACTTGCCTTTTTAGTATGACCATCTTTATCATTTGCTCCTCTCCTTCTTCAAGGAGTTTTATCTTTGGAACTGATTGGTCTATTACGCTTCTTGCGTGCCATAGACTCTGTCCCTCATGTACTTTATTTAATTTGGAGCATTAGTAGCTGAAATATGACATTTAGCTTTGGGTCGGCAAATGCATCTGCAATAATTTGCAAATGAATTATCACTTGAACTTCAAGTTCATATTTTCTTGTACGAGTATCTATAGGTATTCATAATAATTCATTCCACGTATCACTTTCTCAGCTGTCCATTTTCTCCCCCTAATGTTGGGATCACCAACACATTTTTCAACCTTCTTTGGGAACCCATCTTTGTGCATTGTGGTGGCATAATTAAATCATATAGCACATCCATATTTCAAGATGAAAATTATTTGATTCTCGACCCTGAACCAATTGTGATAGGGAGAACTTTTCATAACTTGCCTAGATGCGTACAAATGCTGCTGTATATTAAATAATACATTTCGTACCAAATTTCGTTTTGGGAGTTTTGTTCTCATAACCAGTGGTTTAGCTATAATTGGAGGCATATAATTTTTCTAAACCAACTTGGCTTTAAACCAACATTATCAAGATAAATCATCATAGTTTATATTCTGGAACTGCACTCTAACAATTTGAGCAAACAACCTTGTAAAAACCAAACTGCAAGTTGATAACAAATGTACATGTGACCATAAAATAGATACATCTATTGAAATCATATAATAGTAAATGGTCCACATGTCAGGTAACTGGGCCCATATATTTATTACCTTTTATTTGTTTCAGAAATCAAGGGATTCAATCCCAACCTTAACTGGTATACCATGAGAATAAGCAGCACAAGAGAATTCTTGAAGAATCTTCTATTTCTTCAATATATGGCAATATGATTCTCAATTAATTTTTTTGCATAATAATTGAACCGGGATGATCAACCGGTCATGCCAACTAATATTTGTTTCAGTAAACTTCTAGTTTACTTGTGGCATGTGATTTGATCATCATGCTTACACTTGTGTAGTACAAATAGAAAAAAAGTCGGGTAACCTTTTATATTTACCCGGTATGATTATAGTAATTTGAAGATATTCAATCTTCCTTTATAGTCTCAATATGCCAACCACTTTGGCTTGTACATTTGAAACTCAAAAAGTTTCTTTTGAGACTTACTACAATATTAATGTCATGATCAATTTTACCCATCTGGGTAGTAACAAATTAGCTTTTCAGAAGCTCTTAATTGATTTTGTACTATAAGATCTCTTGTCACACCATCTATATGATGAATATCTCATTTACGGAGAAAATCATATAATAGTAATTGTCATGGTCAAATCGTCATAAGCAAAATCATCTTTTTGCTTTAGTTTTGCCTTTAATAACTTTTATAAGGCATGCCAAAATATTTTTGACGTATCACATGTACGCGACCAATGACATATTCATGTTAACACACAGTAATGTTCATTATCTGTCTTTCTCTCAAACCTCCCGTAGAGGTGAATTGTAGTATTTAGTCAACCATGCATAAATACATTCTTATGCGGAAAGCGACCCACGGAAGTCTTCTCACTTGGAATATAGCTCACCAGAAAAAAGACAGGTTCAAGTACGAGGGCTATTCCGTGAGTTTAGACGGAAGCAAATAACTAATAGTTGTCTGTGCCCAAGGTCAGATTATCAACATCAGTATTGGGGTAGCAAGAAGATGCATTGGCTGATAACATATCCATCGCCCTTCCTCGGTCCGTCCCCATAGCAAGCTTCCTATTGGCTTCTCACCCCGGACTGAGACTCGCTCTTCTCGTCCAGAAGAATAGTTGTCTTCCTGGTTAACTAGTCATTGGTCTTTGGCACCAAAGAAAGTCGAGAAGGTTGGGATGCAAGGTGGTTGTCCCTCAAGCAGCTGTGGAAGCAGACTCCGTGAAAAAGTCGTGTGCATCAAAGAAATGGAAGGGCTCTCCTTCTCTATCTTGAACCTAGCTCTGCCCAGTTTGGATGAACAAAGTGCGCAATGCGTGGAGTGAGATCACTACCATACCTTTTTCAATTTATCTAGTGAACATAGGCTTCGAGTGCGTACCAGGCGAGACTATGACTGAGTCAAGCGGGCACCCGCTAATCCGCGCTTCTATTCGCGACCTGAAGCCAAGCCATTGACGAGCCTCGAAGGACCTTTCAAGCCTCCCCGCTTCGATTCGTTTGCTTTCCCTTTCTCACTCTGAAAGAAAGAAGAAAGCCTTGCTTTGCCTCCTTCCTTCTTNTATATATATATATATATATATATATATATATATATATATATATATATATATATATATATATATATATATATATTCAGGAATGGATTTGCATTTATATTGCTTATCACAAGTCACAGTTTCAAGGAATGGACCTTAATCATCTGAACGTGCCTTTTATTTACAGACCACATTGATACGTATTTTCTTCACATTTGAAGGATTATTTTGAGAACCATTATTGTTCTCCCTTTTACAATGACCATAATGATGACTATTATTATTATTTTTATTTTTGGCACACCCACATTCATTCGTCAATCACTTGTCTTCATTTAGACTTATTATGCCCCGCTACCACATTCACTTAAAAAATGGAGATCAAGTGGGACGCACTTCATGCCTTTTCATAAAAAATATATTATTTTTCTTTAGTCATTATTATATCATCAATATGGTACATTGGGACTCAAACCCAATGTATTACCAATATAAAGGCATGTTAGGCCATAATGAATTGGGACTCAAAGCCAACTCTTATCATCATGGAGCATCAGGATTTGAATCCGATGTCTTATCCTCAATCAATGTCATAATCTGTCAAAGTAAATTGGGACCATAAAATATTACCATTCATGATTATATACATAAGTAGATTAAGTTTCAACAATACATATAGAATATAATAACTCTTATGGTCAGAATATTTATTGTAATTTCTATTGGAGTTCAAATGGACCATAAATCAATGTCATAATATCTCTTGAATCAATTTAGGATATTGCTACTGCAGGGGCTAATTTAAGACAGAAAATATAAAGAACATTTCCAAATGTATGTATCGGAGTGATGTTCTTTCGATACAATTTTAATTTTTAGTCGATAGCATCAATTTCTTAACCTTTTAAAGACAAAAATTTAATAATTAAAAATTAAATAAAAATTATTGTTAATTACAATATAATTAAGATTACTTAAACAAATATATTAAAAATATAATAAAGGTTGTGAATCTCTAAATAATAATAGTGCTAGATCAAACCAGGCAAACAAAATAATATACTTTTTAGTATTAAGGTAAAATAAAGAGAAATATTTATTTTTAATCATTTCCAAAAATAATAGCAGAAACATATATATAATATATATATATATATAGTTGCATAAATATATATTTATACACTTTTTAACTAACGAATATAATTACTTTCAACCACTCGACTGATTTTGTACTTTGCCTTAAAATAAATTTAACAAAAGCAGATTGGATGTAGCGTAAGAACTTGATTCACGGATCTACTAATCAAATTGATTCTTCACCCTTTCCATGTGCTAACATGCTTTGCATTATTGGTCTATTACTCTAAACATAATGCTATTAGTCTTTAATTAATTGAAAAAAAACATGTCCACCATAATTCATTCCAATGTGAATTATGACACGGCAGTTTTATCAACAACAACAAATCTAGTACGAAATTTAGAGAAAAAATAAAAAAATTATTTTCGATAACCCTCGAGAAAAGCATATCAAAATTTTCTTTTATTATTTAAAAAAATACAATAGTGTAAATGCAATCGAAGCCAAAAGAACAAAAATCTAGTAATAGAAATAGAATAAGAATATACGAGAATAATACTAATGTTACAGGCTTGGATTAAAAAAACAAGCTTTCCACCTAAAATGTCAAAAATAACCTTCTCTCTTCCGCCGCCGCCAAACAAAAAGTATCAGGATTTACGCATTTAAAAGCGGTTTGTCTTTCGCTTCTTTGTATGCTCTTGTTCATCTGTTCTTTACTAGTAATACAGCTTCCGTATAATTTCTACCGAACAACTGTTCGACGAATTGCCGCTGAGAGAGAGAAGAAAGGGGAAAGACGTTAGAAAGAAGCAGTGGTGAATTGATCTATGCAAACGAAGGATTCATCGATCAAATTATTGGGACGATTAGTGGAGTTAATAATAATAATCATTGATCTTCAGGGTTATGATTATGAGCAGCGATTTTGATAAGCAGCTACATTCTTCTTCTTCTTCTACTAATCTCAGCCGCTTCATTGCCGGCCTTCTTCTTTTCATGCTTTATCATTCCTTCCAATTAATCTCCAATTTCTTGTTTCCTATACACCCTTAAATTCCCCAACTCAAACTGCAGCCTTTTTCTTCTCGGTTTTCAATCACATTCTCTATATTCTTCGGATTCAAGTCATCGTTTTTGTTTCATGGAACTCAAAGCAGATGATTCTGGCTCAAATTCTTTCCTTGACGGTTAGTTCTTTATGTTTGAGGAATTATGGGATACGGTTAATTCTTTAATGATTACTGTGTTTGTTTTGATTTTACTGAATATAATAGACGAAAAACAATAAGAATGCCAGAACAGAGCTATTATCATTGTAAACCGTAAATTCAAGGCCACCTTTTTTATCCATCTTGCTGAGTATGCTAAATTACTGGGGCTGGATATTCAGCCATTTTATTGTATCTCTACTTGATCAATTTCATTATTTCATATATCTACTTGGTTACTTTAATGATGGATGAATGTAGTTCTAAGTGCTCCGTACATTACTTTGGAGGCATTAGTGCAGTTTATTGAACTTTACCTTATAAAAAAGAAGTGCAGTTTATTTGAACTTTGATCTTCAGCTTTGTAGTTGAGCCTTTCAAGCACTAAGTTTGCCTCCTCTCTTGGAAGTTAACTGTGTGGGGTTCAGTTCGTTTAACACTCTACCTTAAGCTTATGCTTTTTCTTTGTTTGGAAGCTTAATGTTTGACTGGAGGTGTTATATATATCCATGCCACCTGAAGAGTGTAGATATGTTGTATGGTGCTTCAAATGATTTCTCAATTGACAGCAGATATCTGATCTGATCTTATCCTTTTTTTTGGGTTAATTAGGCACTTCACAACCCCGCTTAGGGAGGCTACATGGCTCATCTCCATCAGTAATTGTAATTGGTGGAGGTATCTCAGGGGTAGCAGCTGCACGTTTCCTTCATAATGCTTCTTTTAAGGTGAGGATACTCATGACTTTAAACCCCTTTCACATTCTGATTTATTTCGTGCTAATTAAGTTGGTTTATATTTATGCAGGTGCTCTTGCTGGAGTCACGGGATAGACTTGGTGGTCGCATACACACTGACTACTCGTTTGGTTGTCCAGTTGATATGGGAGCTTCATGGTGAGTATCAGTAATCTTTTCCTCTCCAATTCTCTATCCAGAACTAGATGTTTATTCCTGTTATTCAAGTTGTATCTCAGGCTCCACGGAGTGTGCAATGAAAATCCTTTGGCTCCGTTGATTCGGCGTTTGGGGCTTACTATGTATCGAACTAGTGGTGACGACTCAGTGCTGTATGACCATGATTTGGAAAGGTAAATTGGATTTTGAACATTTAGTTACAAACTGATTTTGCCATGTCTTAGTGGACATTTTCCCTTTTGTTAAAACACCCTCTTTCTTACTCTCTCTGCCTGTATATGTATCTCAGTGAGGGGGTGGCTCCGGATCTGTTAGTTACACATCAAATTTAGGCTTCAGATTTTCAAGTCCCGTATCTGTCCCTATTCTGATGCAACCACTCAGAAATCAGAACTAAAAATCTGTTAGCTTGTTCTCGAATAGTCATTCTAGTTTTTTCCTGCGAGAAAGTATCTTGTGGTTCGTTATACTCTGATTCACAATAAGAAGAAAAAAAACAGACTTATAGTTCGCCAGAAAGACTTGTTACTTGATTTTTACATCTCTCAGTGCGCTAATTTTGAAGCATGCTGTGTCTGCTAGATTTTTGCCTATAGTCTTTTTGTTTTTGTGTAAATTAACTAGAGATGTTATTCCATCATTCAGGAACTTGATTGTGTTTTCTTTCTTTTTAAAGTTGCATGCTGTTTGACATGGACGGTCATCAAGTTCCTCAAAACACAGTTGCTGAAGTTGGAGATGCATTCAAGAAAATCCTCACTGAGGTTGGATTTGCTCTGAATTTATTTCACCAAGTGCAATTCCTTTTGAGATTTTTATGAAGTCGCAAATGAATGATAACGTGTATCGGTTAATGCAGACTGAGAAAGTAAGAAATGAGTATAGTCATGACCTATCGGTTCTTCAAGCAATATCTATTGTATTGGACAGGCATCCTGAGCTAAGGTATGGGGAAAGTGCCTCTCTTATGATCAATTTATGTTTATTTTTTAAATGCAGAATCTGGTTATATTTACTTATCTCATATGCTGCAGGCAAGAAGGAATCTCTCATGAAGTATTTCAGTGGTACATATGCAGAATGGAGGCTTGGTTTGCTGCTGATGCAGACACGATCTCTCTGAAAACCTGGGATCAGGCAAGTATTTCATTGTTTTTATTTACTTTCTTGGTATTATAAGTTTCTTGGGTGATTATTCTCCCTTGTTATTGAAATTTTTTGGCTTATGCTATTTGAGCTTTGCGTCATGCCTTTTACTGACATGACTATTTTTGCTTGAAATAAAATCTTATTTCAAGATATGAATTTGACATGCAGCATAAGATGTAAACTTTAAGGTGTTGACTTCCAAAAAAGTAGATTTTGAATAATATGTGCATCTAAAAAATCTTTCTTCATGTGCCCAATCCCCAAAGACAATATTCGTCATCCGAATGGCAAGGCTCTAACAGGTGGGATCGATAATGCAATAAGTAAAAAAACTGTCAAGTGCCTTTGGAAGATGAAGGCACAACTCGTGTTGTTATAGTTATCTGTTTCTGAGATCTACATTTTTCCACAATTGGACAATTTGGTCCCATTTTACATTAAATGGTTTAAATTACCGCCATTAGGATATGATTGTTGAAATAACTGTCCGTAGATGTGTAATATTGACAATGTTTATTTT
This sequence comes from Nicotiana obtusifolia, assembly GCA_002018475.1. Taxonomy (NCBI): domain Eukaryota; kingdom Viridiplantae; phylum Streptophyta; class Magnoliopsida; order Solanales; family Solanaceae; genus Nicotiana; species Nicotiana obtusifolia. Next base: position 353,479 of record MCJB01005947.1, on the reverse strand, counting down.
GTGTGCAGGAGCAAGTCCTTACGGGTGGTCATGGATTAATGGTGCAAGGTTATTACCCGGTGATAGAGGCATTGTCAAACGATATTGACATCCGTTTGAATCACAGGTATGCTTGGGGTTCTGTGAAATGTGAAATATTGTTCTTTGTTCCTATAGCTTGTCATGCTATTGGCTTTTAACATTAGTGTAGCACTTTCCTGTGCTTTTACCACTAGACAAAAGCCCTGGGGGAAGCTATGATGCAGCTTTTCTGCAGTATATTTTTAAGAATTTCTCAACACTCCCACGGCCCCACCAAAATCCCAACCCAATCCTCAAGTATTTTCAAGAATTGATTGTGGAAAAAATATGAGACAAATATAATTTTATTTTTGTCAGTAATTTCGTATCTTAATTTACCTAATTTACTCTCTAGGTCATGTCTGCAATTCTAATTTATCCATCGATCTACATTACTAGGGTTAAGAGGATTACAAATGGGTATAACAAAGTGATGGTTACAGTTGAGGATGGGAGGAATTTTGTTGCGGATGCTGCTATAATAACTGTGCCTGTTGGTGTCCTCAAAGCCAACTTAATTGAGTTCAAACCAGAATTGCCAGAATGGAAGCTTTCTGCAATAGCAGATCTTGGTGTGGGCAACGAAAACAAGATTGCATTACGATTTGATAACGTATTTTGGCCAAATGTTGAATTGTTAGGCATTGTTGCACCCACCTCTTATGCTTGTGGTTATTTTCTTAACCTCCACAAGGCAACAGGGCATCGAGTCCTTGTCTATATGGCTGCTGGAAGACTTGCTTATGACGTCGAGAAATTATCAGACAGTGATGCTGCTGATTTTGCCTTGCGGCAGCTGAAGAAAATGTTTCCTAATGCACCTGCCCCTGTGAGTAATTCATGCTCCTACATAATTCTACTACCTTTTTTACTGCTGCATGCATTCTTAGTTACTAAAAGATGGATTGGAAGTTTAAAGTGTTTGTTCTTCTATTCGTGAGTGCACACTTTGCATAATGTAATCACAGCTTCTTTTTTCGTTTACATTTCCTTGAACCCAAACGGGAAATAGTGAAAGACAAGGAAAATAAGATGAGGAAGCATATCCATCTAGCACTCCTTATTAATTTCCTTTTTCGATGCTAAAATATTCTAAATTTACTAAAAAGAAATTGGTCCACACTTCCTTTTGATGATCACCAGCAAGTGAGCAGATGAATCTGTTTGTCTAACACACTTCCTTAACCCAGAGGGAAATAGCGGATAAATTGGTCTCTTTGACAATGCTAACAATGAAGCATGTACAAACTTTTTCCGTTTGATAGCTATTGACCTGATATAGCTATATATCTGGTACTATGTACAGGTTCAGTATCTTGTATCACGCTGGGGAACAGATCCCGACTCCCTAGGATGTTATTCGTATGATCTGGTTGGAAAACCAACGGATGTATATGATAGGCTTCGAGCACCCTTAGGTAATCTATTCTTTGGAGGCGAAGCCGTCTGTATGGATGACCATCAAGGGTCCGTGCATGGTGCCTATTCTGCTGGAATCATAGCTGCTGAAGATTGCTGCCGGCATCTCATTAAGAGACTTGGAAGTCTTGAAATGGTTGAGCTTGTTTCCTCCGGGGAAGAAATTCTCAAAGCCACAGTTCCCCTCCAGATTTCCAGGATGTAACAATCTTGCAACGATATTAAAGATTGTTTAATTAGTTGCGAACGTCATTTAGTTTCCTTAGAATTGTCATTTCATTAAGCTGCTTTGATGATGAATGAAGTTGTAGCACTCGTGCAACTTTAAATGCTAAACAATTAAATTTTGTTATGTTCCATTTGCAAATTCAAGTGCTTGAATCAATAGCTATATTGACTTATAATATTGTAGACAATAAATTTGCGTCAAGAAAATAATCGAGACCGAAATGTATTGCAACAATCGTAGTATTTGATTTCAAGTAATATGAGTGTTACAATCTCTATGAATACTCTGATTCTTCTTTCCAGCAGTAAATAAATTCAAAGGCCTTTGAGCTTGATCTTGAATTTATATTGTTGTCACGAATGACGATCTTGAATTCGATTAGCACGAACTTTGATTTGAACTTGTACTCTTTGAATGTTGATTTGTTCTTCGTTCTTGAGGTTAAACTTGAATTCTTGAACTTGATTGCTTGAGGCTTGAAACTTGCGGAGAAATTTGCGGCGTTTGATCCACAAGCTCTTTCTTGCTTCTTGTTATAATTTCTAGTCTCTTTTATAGGATATGAAGACCCCTATTTATAGTTATGGGAAGGAAGAGTTATGATAAGAATAAACTCTTTCCGACAAATCAAATTTAAGTGTGACAAGGCCGCATTTGATTGGCCAGAACATGTCACCTGCACATGTGGCGCGGTTTTATTGGCCTTTTAATTTGACTTGGCATGCCTTGTCATTTTGACATGTGGCATGATCCTATTGGCTTTTCTGTTTGACTTGACGTGCCACGTCATTTCAGGTGTGGCACCAAACTAGGCCTCGATATCTTGGGCTTAATTAAATGGGCTTATTATTTGTAGCCCAATTAAATGGGCTAACCCAATTAATTCAGAAATATTAACCCAATAAATTTATTTGAATTAATATATCTTAAATTTAAAAATAATTCAAATTATTTTACGGATTTAATTTTAATAAAATTTATATGTCTACATATGCCTGCTCCAAGTCTTGTTGAGGTATAGATTTGTCGAATTACACGGACAAGACTTGAAGTATACATCCTCCAATGCTCCTATAAGAGCTTATACATTTGCAAGGTTAAATAAACCTCTCAACGCTGTCAAACTCCAAGGATAACATGCTCACGTGAAATACAATGCCTTCCGCGTAAGCCTAGCAAATGTAAGGATCTTTAAACATGTACACCCTACAGTTGTGGAGACATATATTAGTAATATATTGCTTGTCTCAAATTCTAGTAGTATATACACGTGGATTAGCAGTAACGACTAAAGTGCCTGACTCTTCACATGTCAACCATATGTAGGTAAGGAAACCTTCACTGTCTTTAGCTTTTCTAATTGAATTAAGGGTGGCAAGTGGCCGGGTCGGTCTCGCGGGCTGTGATTCCGGACCGGTCTCGATCCCTAAATAAACAGGCTAAACGATCTTGGTTTAAACATGTATAAGAACGGGTCAGGGATCGAGCCAACTAACTCATTGCTCGGGCTGAACGGGCCGGGCCTGCGGTCCAAATGGGCTTAAGGGCTAGCGGCTAAGCAACAATATTTTTAAAAATTAAATAGAACTTAGAGACAAAAAGATGTTAAAAAAACATCTAAGGCAATGCTGTGTAATTTTATTATAGAATTGTGATCAAACGACTTTTTTAAAAAAAAAAAAATATATCCGTTGGGCCCGTTTGGCGTGCTAAGGGACCGGTCCGGTCCCGGTCCTAACGGTTCCTAGCTAAAAACAGGCCCACGAGACCGGCACGACCCACCTCTCGCGGGCCAAACCGTTTAGCCCATTTAGCCCGCGGTCCAGGGCCGGTCCCGGTCCTGGTCCCGGCTCGGCCTAGTTACTAGCCTTAAATTGAATTAGGAATAGGACACCCAGTCCTTCTTTGATACTGATAATCACCGATCCCACATCGGTACTAATTATTCAATACCCATCTTCGGAAGCTGTATAAATATCTGCATGCGTTTCATTTAATCGGCATCAACAACATCTGCGAGCGACGTTTAGTTCATATTTGACGATTCAGAAGCATTGACGCGAAGGTAATTTTTTCTTTTTCTTTTTTCTTCTTGTGGTTTCTTTATTTTAATGTCTTTTTTCTTTTCTTTATAGACAATGTAAGCAATTTCGTCAAACTACCGAATATTTTAAAAGTTCGAGGTGAACACCTTTAAAAGTTTGCAATGAATACCTTTCAAATTTGCGACGAAGACCCATAAAAGTTTGCAATGAAGACATTTAAAATTTACAGCGAAGCCCATACAAGTCCTCCATGAAGACCTTTAAAATTTGTGGCGAACACCCTTAAAAGCTCGCGATGAAGACCTTTAAGATTTGCGGCGAAGCCCATAAAAATCCGTGATGAAGACCTCTAAAATTTGTAGCGAAGACCAATAAAAGTTCTTGCAAAGATTCTTAAAATCTCGTGATCAAGATCTTTAAAAGTCCTAGGCGAATACCTTTAAAAGTTCGCGGTGAAGACCTTTAAAAGCACGCAATGAAGGCCTTTAAAAATTTGCGGCGAAGACCCTTAAAAGCTCGTGATAGAAATCTTTAAAAGTTGGCAGTGAGGACCCTTTAAAGTTCGCCACGAGCACTTTTAAAAGTTCAAGACGGGCACATTTAAAAATTCGAGACATACACCTCTCAAAAGGTTCGGAACCAAAACCTTAAAAATTCGGATGCCTTTAAAAGTTAACGACGAACACCTTTAAAAGTTCGCAATGAAACCTTTAAAATTCCTAGGTGAATACCTTTAAAAGTTCGCAACAAAAACCTTTAAAAGAAAAATTCCGACTTGGACATCCTTTTTTTTTTGCGGTTCAATCTCAATATTTGCTTGCTTAACCTGATGTATTGACATCCACAAAATAGAACTTGTCTTTCTTTTAAACATCACTATCGTTCATGTCTCGAAGTTTTCTGTATTTGAATATATATCTTCATTTTCTTTTGAAGATAATATTGTTCATCACCTTTGTAGCTTTGCACTAGGAAGTATATATGTCAATGTGAGAACGTCAAAAATATGAACCGTTTAATTTCGTAGAAACTAAACTTTAAAATCTATCACATATCCAATATCAAGCACATTCAGAATCGTCCCAGACAAAATTTTGAAACCAACTTTATATTGCACCACACTGACAATTTCAGATTTGTGCACTCTCATAAAAAATTCGTATCTTGGTGTAGAAACTTCGAAATTACGAACCATTTGATTGAATTCGGAATAAATACTTTCAGAATCATCCCAGATATTATTTTGAAACTAACTTTAAATTCCCACACATATCTAGTTTTAGATTTGGCGCAACTTCACCAAAAAATTGTATCTTGGTGTTGGAACGTCGAAATCACGAACCGTTTAATTTATTTTAAATAAGACTTCAAAATCTAAAACATATCGAAAGTGTAGGATTTAATACATTAAGGATAGTTTCAGATAGTATTTCAAAATCAACATCAAATTTTGATATACCGATAGTTCCGAATTGGCGCGGTTTCGCCAAAACCTTTATGTTTTGGTATGGAAGCCTCGGGACCACAATACGTTTTTCTTGCTATCAATCGAAATTCAAGAGCTCTATTCTCACCAAACATTTTGGGTTCAAGTCTCACTGAATTTGAAACGTTGTGCCAAGCAATCTTCCTTTTTATACTTGTGTTCCCTTTTGACGCCTCTCTTTCTTCTTTTTCTTTTTTTGGGCAGTGAGCGGATATGAAGACCAACAAAGTTGAAAGATATGTGAACATGAAAACATAGTGAATCCCCAAACTTCAATGCAAATACTTTATCGCCTCCTAAAAGATAATAATCATTTCATTGAAGACAATAATTTAGCACAGCGGCTTGCTCCCTTTAAATCAAATGAGATCCAAAGTTTAACAAAAGAATAGTATCTCAGCTCGATTTTCAAGTGCTGATTGAATGGATCACATTCCATCGTAACTTATTCGAACAACGATTGTGGCACTATGTATCTTTTGAAATTATGTGACTGAACTTAGAACGAAACTCTAAGCTACCTTCGTACCTTGGTGAAGAGGATCAAGTAATGCCGTAGTTCAGAATGGGTGATTTGTTTTATGTCCTAACATTTGCCTAGGCCGCCTCTTTCGAGGTTTTCAACCTAGATGACCTTTTTTTTTGTGGGCCGTACACAGCTTAGACTCATGCGGGCCAGGTGTGTAGGAACATGCAGTTTATGCTCGTGCATCAAGGAGCATTGCAACTTCAAGGATAATACTTCTTCAAAAACTTGCCATTGATAGGGCCGATTCTCATGCCATCTGCATCAACCAGCTTGTAGGCTCCACTTGAATAAGCTTTTTGCACGACATATGGCCCATCCCATTTTGAAGTGAACTTCCCTACATGTTTATGGGAAGTAATAATGGGTCTTCGAAAGGAAAGGACTTGATCTCCTACTTGAAAGGATCTTGAGCGAACTTTTCTATTGAAGGCGCGAAACAATCGAGCTTGATAACATTCAAGACTCTGTTGAGCTTCCAACCTCTTCTTATCAAGCGTCTCCCACTCTGCTAATTGAAGTCGAGCATTTTCTTCATCAGTGATTCCTTCTTGAATAACTAATTGTAATGAAGGTATTTGACGCTCGAGTGGCAAAATGACTTCGACTCCATAGACGAGTGAATAAGGGGTCGCTTGTGTTGGCGTGCGGTGAGTTGTTCTATATGCCCACAGAGCTTCTTCCATAAAGTCATGCCAATCTTGTTTGGATTTGGAGACAACTTTCTTTAACAATTTGCATAGAGTCTTGTTGAATGCCTCAGCTAAACCATTGGTGCTGCATTGTACATAGAAGAGTTATGTTTCTTAAAGCCAAATATATCACAAATTTTGTTCATCAACCTATTGTCGAACGACTTGCCTTCATCCGTTATTATGTAATGAGGAATGCCAAAGCGATACATTATGTTTACTAGGATGAAACTTACAACATTTTCCTTCTTTACTTCCTTAAGAGCAACAACTTCAGCCCATTTTGAGAAGTAGTCAGTTGCAGCCAAGATGTGTAGGTGTCTACCAGAAGATTTTGGTAGCGGTCCAACAACATCCAATCCCCAAGGGTCAAATGGCCATGATACAACAGCCGGATGTAGCACTTCGGGAGGCTGATGAATAAAATTTGCATGAAACTGGCAAGCCTTGCATCTTCAAGCATAGTCCAAGCAATATTTTACCATTGTTGGCTAATAATATCCCATCCTTTTTATATGAAAGTGGATCTTCGGTCCAGACTAATGTGACCCGCATACCCAGAATGTGCTTCTTGGAAAGCTCAGAATGCTTTATCTTTCCCTAAGCTTTGCAAGAGTACTCCCTCAAATGATCTTCTGTATAGAGTATCTTTTTAGTAAAGGAAGCGAGGTTCACATCGGCGAATTTCAATCCTTCTCGTCGGAGTTTTTGGAAGTATCCTGTGGCTCAAGTAATCGATAATGGGTTATCGCCATTCTTCCTTCTCAGCTTCAGAAACAACGACAAGATGCTTGAGTTCATTTTCTTCACTTTCACCGTCATTTGGCGGCAATACTACCCATTTTTGGCAGATAGTAACTTGCACTTGATCATGAAGGGTATGAAGCTAGGGTAGCTAAAGCATCAGCCTTCCTGTTTTCTTTGCTAAGAACATGTTGAATAATCACATCACCGACCCACCCCATTAATTTTTTAGCATAATCATGATATGGGCGTAGTTCAGGTTTCTTTAGCTCGTAACTGCCTAAAAGCTGGTTGATCACTAACAAAGAGTCACCAAAGACTTGCAATTGCAACCGCTCCATTTCGACAGCCATTTTAAGCCCAAGTACTAATGCTTGATACTCAACAACTTTGTTAGAGCAGAGTTGCGTCAATGTAAAAGAGTAGGGCAGAACTTCACCTTGAGAAGTGACAAATACTCTGCCAGCACCAGCTCCTCCGTGATGTGTAGCACCATCAGAGTACATCTTCCATGGAGGTTGAACTTCAATGACCATTGCGTCCTCATTAGGTAGTTCATCAGTTAGCTCCCAGTCATTAGGTACAGCGTGATCTGCCAAGAAGTCCACCAACACTTGTCCTGTTATAGCCCTTCGAGGGATGTACACAATTTCAAATTATTGAAATTGGAGGTACCACCTTGCTAGTCGATCACTAAGGACAGACTTTGACACCACGAACTTGATAGGATTTGCTCTAGAAACAAGATGAACAACATGAGCTTGCAAGTAGTGCTTCAACTTTTGGATTGAGAAGACTAGCGCCAAACATAACTTTTCGATTGGCAAATAATTCAGCTCATTTGGTGTCATCATCTTGCTCAAGTAGTAAAGGGAGTTTTCTTTCCCCTCATTATTTCCTTGGGCCAACCGTTCTCCAACAGACCTTTCTTGCGCCGCAATGTATAGTATTAATGGCTTTCCAAGTATAGGGGTTGCTAAAACTGGAGGCTTCATCAAGTAGGACTTAATGCTCTCAAAGGCATTGCTACACGCTTGATCCCACTTGAAAGGGACACCTTTCTTCATAAGACAACTGAATGGTTGGCATCTCCCAGATAGATTCGAGATGAATCTCCTAAGATAAGCTAGTTTTTCCTTTCAAACTTTTCAATTCATGAATATCTCGAGGCTTAGGCATTTTCAAAATTTCATCAACTTTGGCTTGATCAATTTTGATCCCTCAATGCTGAACGATGAAACCAAGGAACTTTCCAGAAGTAACTCCAAAGGCACATTTCAATGGATTCATCCTACGCTGGTACCTCCGGAGCAACTCAAATACCTTTCTTAAATCTTTCAAGTAGTTTCTCCTCTTTCTTGATTTTACCACCAAGTCGTCAACATAACATTCAACATTCTTGTGGAGAAGGTCATCAAAAATATTTTGCATAGCCCTTTGGTAAGTAGCATCAGCGTTCTTCAAGACAAAAGGCATTACCTTGTAGCAATAAATACTCTTTGGGATGCGGAATGTAGTAAGCTCTTCATCTTTTGGTGCCATGCGGATTTGGTTATAGCTCGATGAATTGTCCATAAATGATATTGCCTCGTATCCAGTAGTAGCATCGATCATCAGCTCTGGAATAGGAAGCGAGAATTCATCTTTAGGACACGCATTGTTGAGATCCCTAAAGTCAACACACACTCGAATCTAGTCATTTTTCTTCCTTACAGGGACAATACTTGAAACCCATGTTGGGTATTTAACTTCACGAATAAAGCCAGCTTCGATGAGTTTGTTAACTTCAATTTCAATCAGGGGAACTGAGTCCGTCCTAAAGCGCCTTTGAGCTTGTTTAACAAGACGAGCATCATTTTTGACTACAAGGTGATGGACTGCTACTTTCTGGTCCAAGCCAGGCATCTCTTTGTAACTCCAAGCAAAGACATCCCTAAACACCTTGAGTAACTCAATATACGTGCTTTCTTCATCAACTTCTAGTAAAGCACTTAGGTAGGTGGGTCTTGGTTCTTCATCAATGCCAAGATTAACTTCTTTTAAGGCATCAATTGTTCTCTTCATCCCTTCTTCAAGTTCAGGTGGAGCATCTTTCGCATCTTCATATTCTTGAGGGTCTCCATCGTTGAAGGATATGTGATAACACGGTGAAACATCCTCCAATTTCTCATCATCCTCCATTAGAGATGAAACACCATTCTTGTCTTGTGTAGTAACATGACATGAAGAACCCACACTTTCTTCGTCTTCGTCACGTTCCTTAGTGTAGACCACAGTATATGGCTTTACCTTAAGTACTTCTTTACATGAAACCATAAGTTTTGTTTGTCACCTCATTCTAGAAGGAACTAAACTTTGGAAATCTTTAGAGATCTTCTGGATTCTGGGTGAAGCGGGTGTTCTTATGCTTTGATAATTTCTCTAGAACTTGTTCCCCTTCTTTAATGGACCCAATCTCTCAAATACGGAAGTCCTCATAGTTGATTTTCCATGTCGATCAAAGACAAAAGGCCTGTTAGAAGCGGTAGATTCATATTCTACAGTGATATAATTATTGCTCGCCCTTCCTATGGAGATGCACATTAGTGAGGGTTGTTTATATCCCAAACCTTCACGTGGTTGCCTTGTAGCTTATTAGGATTGTATCCAGCCTTTTCATATAACTTGTAAGCATTAGAATCAAAACATTCATCCGTACGCTTCATAGGAAGTGATATATCTTGTGGTGAATTCTGAGACACAGACTTTCTAAGTAGCTTCGAGGACGACTTTATTGCCTCAATCCATTTGATCAGAAGAGTTAACCCCTTTAGCATGTTTGTTTGGAGGTTAGATGATTCACCTTCATCTTTTTTTTTAGGGACATATTAGAGTGCAGAAGTTACTTTCTTGCCGTGAGATACAATGTTCCCTTTATGAGATTTATTTGGGTTAGGGTGTACCTCCTTAGCAATAGCTTTGATTTTGTCCGCAACCACCTCAGCTCTCTTAGTCATGAACTCGTCATTCTTGCCATTCATGATATCATCAACTTTCAGCTCTTTCACAACGTGATTCTTCAAGTAGAAATTTGAAGGCAAAGTGTGACTCAGCCTCGGTGAATGGCTCGTCATCAGCAACTATCTTCTTCTCGTCTTCACCCTCGTAGTACTTCAAACATTTATGGTAGGTAAATGGAACCACTTTATTCTTATGTATCCAAGGCCTTCCAAGCAAGACGTTGTATGAAGTCTTTGCATCGATCACATGCAACCATGTACTTGACTGCATATCTTCAATAGTGGTCCCAACTTGATCGCGCTTATGGATCTTTTCCCCCCTTGGTTGAATCCTTGAGTCATCACACGACTTTCCGAGAGTTCGTTCATGGGAATGCCAAGTTCTTTCACAGTGCGAATTGGCAAGATGTTCACTGAGGATCCTCCATCAACCAAAATTTGATTTACTCTTTCATCGCGCAGTATAGCCAACTAGGTATAATGGGTGGTTATGAAGAGTGTCACCTAGTAGAAGATCGTCATTCATGAACGTAACGTTTTCTTCACAAGCATTAACTTCTTGAGGAATAAACTCGATGTTCTTTTCCAAAGATGGTTCCAATGGTAGGTCATCACTCTTTTCTTCCCCTTTGCCAGCATGGCAACAAGAGGCATCAATACCCCCATGGGAAATCTTCGTGCGGAACCAACTTGGTAAGAACTCTTCCAAGGTCACTGGATGTCGTGGCTTTTGAGGGTGGTGGACCTCCATTTTTGCTTTCTTCAAATGCTTAACTGGATTCCCTTTCCTTGGTGTTTTTACCATCATTTTCCTTGTTGGTTGTTCTATTGATTCTTTTTGTGGGCTCCTTTTGTGGCGCCTACGACGAGTCACCAACATCCAACCTTCATTATCATCAGGTTGATCAACTTCAACTTTTTTGTTCTCCAGTTATTCTTTATCTTTACTTTCTTTAAAACTACATAATTCAATTGGATTTAATGAGCCAAAGGTGATAGAGACTTGGTTTACGCTTGCTTACTCATCTTCAAGCACGATCTTTTTTTCACGAGCCAAGTACATAACTTTGTCCTCGAAGAAAAACCACTTCTCCAAAGGGTGACTCACAAGTCGATGATATTTGACGTAATTTGGGTCACCAGTTTTCCAGCTTCATTTGGCCGCTTCATCTCCGGAAGCACAATGAGCTTTAACTCGAGGAGCTCTTCAAAAATCGCAGGCACATCAGAATCCAAAAATTGGTACTCTTTCTCTTACATTTCTTTTAGAGTCAACTTTTCACTTGGCTTATCTTGAAAAGAAGTGTATTTCATACTTTGCTTCTTGCTCACCTTTGTCGTGAACTTCATAGGTGATGTGTTGACATTCATAGTTTTTTTGTTTTCAGACTTAGGTACGAACTTGCTCCATTTCCTGGCTTCTTGCTTGTCGTTACCTTTGCGAGGTTTATAGATGGGTAGCCTTTCGTTTCCAGCAGAGGCCACGCTCAATTCCATGTCATGGGCACGAGTTGCAAGTTCTTCAAATGTGCTAGGCTTGATACCTTGCAAGATGTAGCGCAATCCGCAATGTATGCCTTGGATGCACATCTCTATGCCAGAAGCTTCACTAAGCCTGTCTTTGCGGTTGAGGCTTGCATTTATCCAGCGATTGATAAAGTCGATAACTCATTTCCCCTTCTGTTGACGAGTATTTGTAAGTTACACCATGCTCTTAGTGTGCCTTGTGCTATGAAATCGATTGAGGAACTCTTGCTTTAGTTGATCCTAACTATCAATAGATCCCGCCTCGAGGTCTATATACCAATCAAAAGAATTTCCTTTTAGCGAGCAGACAAACTGCTTGATGAGGTAATCTCCATAAGTCCCAATGTTGTTGCATGTCTCAACGAAGTGTGCTATATGTTGCTTTGGATTGCCTTTTCCATCAAACTGTTGAAACTTTGGAGGTTTATAGCCAACAGGCATCTTCAACATATCGATCCTCGCAGTATACGGCTTTACGTATGTAAGAGAGGACTTGGTAGCAACTTCATACTTGTTTATAATAGTTCCTTCAATGAACCCCTTCAGTTGATCGATTGGAATCTTCCCTTCAAATGAGACAGGGATAGCCTTAGCCGATGCTACTTGTCTTGGGGGAGAATTACTCTCTGGAACCTTTGGGAGCTTGCTAGGTGCATGGGTAGATTCTTCTTCCATCAAGATTCCTACCCTATCTATTAGCTTGTCAATTCTAGCTACTTGATTTTGCAAGTACTTGGTCAAGCCAGCGATTGCTTCCGTCAATTTTGCCAACTGTTCTTCTAAAAATGAAGTGTTCGTCACCATTGCTTGCATGATTGTTGTGGATGATGGGGAGTAGCATGGATTATCACATAGATTGATCCTCGATTGGCTCACGCTATGTGGTGTAAATGGGGAGGATCCATCACTTGAAGTATCACCATTGTCCTTCATAGTAGAGTTCTTGGATTCGGAGTGGTCCAACAGAGCTAGAGTTTTCGTAATCTTTTCAGTAATATCGCTTCCTCCTTCAGGTGTGTTTGTAGAAGATCTTGCTCCTTTTGAGAATGAAGATCCAAAAACAGGGGTTGATGCGGATAACACTTGGGGTGTTTGTTGTCCTAATGAGCTTGCTTTGTTCTTCATAACTGGTCCAAAGCTTACAAAGGTAAAATCGAGGATGCTTTCCACATCAGCATAGAACCTAGAATTAGCAGCCTTGGAGGAAGTTGATCTGGAGTTGATTTTCTTTGAGGCCATTTTGATGTTCTTGGACTTTGGTTGTTTGAACCTGGCTCCTATGATTCCCCTGAGCACTGCTACCCACCTCAGAACCCACAATACTCTATTGATCCACCTCAACATGTCGTCCACAATCCAGAGTCATATGCCTAGGCACCAAGACACCCCAGAAGGCGAGCACCAGCATCGCATAATTCCCATCAGCCTCCACAAAATTTTCAAGTGTCCTATAACCCACATCCAAGGAAAGAATATAGAGGGGAGAAGAGGACGAAAGATAACTTTACACCAATAGGGGAGTCCTATACAAGATTGTTTGAAAAATTAAAGCATTATGGCATGATTGCATTTATTCCTCCAAATTATGTGGATCCACATGCAAGAAATTTTGACCTTTCTAAAAGGTGTGAATACCATTCCAGTGCCCAGGGACATAGTGCTGAAACCTATCGGATTTGAAAAGAGAAATAGAAAGGATGGTTCAGGAAACAATAATTGTGGTCCAGGACATTGACACAACGAATATCATACATAATCCTTTACCTGCACATGATGATGCACACTTTGTGGGGATGGTACTGTCACGACCCAAAATTCACCTAGTCGTGAATGCATCTAACCCAACCCGTCAGGTAAGCCAATTGACAACTATCCAATTTAATGAGATTTATTAAGAAAAAAAGTGAAAATACAACTGCTTTTACACAAGAATTTCCCAAGGACTATTAGTACAAATCATGAGCTTCTAAGATTAGAATTTATAAAGCTGGTATGAAATAAATACATCATCTGTCCGAAATGTACATAAACAGATTTTTATAAATCTAAGGCTGCCACGAACAAGAAGCAGCTACAACTAGAATGCAGGTACCTCTACTAATCCAGCTCCCGTCGATCACAGCAATATCAGCATCCGACATCTGCACACAAGGTACAGAAGTGTAGTATGAGTACAACCGACCCCATGTACTCAATAAGTAACAAACCTAACCTTAGGTTGAAAGTAGTGACGAGCTGGGACAAGGGTCAGAGTCAACTCCAATAACCAGCAACAGTTCATAACAATATAGTAAAGATGGTGAAAGAAATAACACAATAAACAAATGCTCAACTCATATAAAATTTCGAAAAATAAGTGCTTCTTTTCAAATATACAGTAAAACTCAAATCCATTGCCGAAATCACCAAAATATGAGTAAGTTCATAAAACTGTGATTTTTCCCAAAACTTTTCAATAATACTTAAGATATTTCATTTTTCAGATAGTATCAGGAAAATACATCTCTATTCCTACTGTCATTATGCAGGTAAAATCATGAATGATGCAATGTCGTACAGCATGAGAAAAAAAAATGCATCTCTATGCCTGTATGTCAAGTATGCATGTTAAATGCAATGTATCTCAGAGATGAACTCGTGTACTCACACTCTCATAGTACTCAATCTATGTGTCTCACACTTCCCACTCATCATGATCAATCACTCAGTACTGTATATGGCCAATCCAGCCCAGGAAAGATCTATCCTGGAATATATACATCAACTGACCATCAGTCACTCAGTACTGGGTAGCGCCAATCTAGCCCGTCGGGAAGATCCATCCCCAGGTATAAACGCTTCGAACAAGATCCATGTTCAGGAAAGATCCATCCCTCAATATCAATCAATCGCGCTCACTGGGGGTGTGCGCAGACTCCAGAGGGGGTCCTTCAGCCAAAGCGCTATCATAAATCAGTAAAACGCACTGCGCATGCAACCCGATCCCATAAATGTCAAAACCCGCTGCGGCGTGTAGCCCGATCCCATAAATGTTAAAACTCGATGCGGCGTGCAACCTGATCCCATAATTGTCAAAATCCGTGGCGGCGTGAAGCCCCATCCCATAAATGTCAAAAATCGCTGCGGCGTGCAGCCCGATCCTATAATTGTCAAAACCCGCTGCGGCGTGCATCCCGATCCCATAATTGTCACTCATAATCAGGCCCTCGGCCTCACTTAGTCATCACTCTCTCTAATCTCTCTCTCACGGGCTCACAGTGACATGAAACTAACCCGAAAAGGATGATATGGTATATCAATAAATAACAACAGAGACTGAGATATGATATGAAATGAATGAAGATGACTGAGTATGAAAATGCAATGTAAGCAAATAACTCAACATCAGTAATGACCTCAGTGGGACCCAACAGAATAAGCATGTAGCCTAGACATGATTTCTAACATGGATCACAACTCAATAGCTCTAGAATGTAAAAATTTCATGGTTACAGATAAGAGCAAGTAACAACAAAATACCACAAAGAAAATAGAGTCATAATTCACATGGTGTACGCCTACACGCCCGTCACCTAGCATATGCGTCACCTTAACACCAAACACAAAACACATAATTTTGGGTTTCATACCCTCAGCACCAAGTTTAGAAGTGTTACATACCTCAAAAAAGCTAATCCAACATCGAGCAGGCCCAAGCGATGCTCCATAATGCCATCCCGCGCGTATCGATCTCCGAATGGCTCGAAACTAGCCAAAAGCGACTCAAATGCGTCAAGTAAAGCCCAAGGAAACAATTCCAAATAATAAAGGGTGAATCTTAATCCAAAACCTGAAACCGACCCAAAAGCCCAACCCGGGCATGCACCTCGGAACCCGATGAAACTCACAAAATCCGACAATCCATTCAATTACGAGTCCAACCATACTAGTTTCACCCAAATCCGACTCTGAATCGACGTTCAAAACTCAAAAATTCACTTTATGAAATTTTAGACAAAACCTCCCAATTCTCTCTTTAAAACTCAAAATCCAATTACAAAAGACGGAGATAAAATCTTGAAATATAATCAAAGCCGAGTTTAGAACACTTACCCCAATCCTTATATGAAATTTGCTTCCAAAATCGCCTCAATCCGAGTCCACATCTAAAAATATGAACATAACGACCAAACCCCCGATTTAAAGCTCCTGCCTAGTCATTTCCGTTTCTGTGGACACAAGAGCCGCTTCTGCGATAAAATCTATGCTTCTGCAGAACCAGCTGAAAATTCTATCCTCACACCTGCGGACAAGGTATCCGCTTCTGCAGCGTCGCAGGTGCGAGCCACCAACCGCACCGGCGCGATATCTCGCTCCTGCGCTCTACACTTCGCACCTGCGCATCCGCATATGCGCTCATAATCGCAGCTTGTGCGTCCTTCCTCTCCCTAGCCTCTTCTTGCTTTTGCGATGGACAACCCGCATCTGCGAAGTCTCTTATGCGGCCAAGACTACGCAAATGCGGCGACACCAGTACTAGCAGCCCTTCAATAAGGAAACAAGAGGAAATATGATCGAAACCACGTCCGAAACTCCTCCGAGCCACTCTGGACCCTATCCGAATATAATAAAAAGTTCCATAACATAACACGGACCTACTCGAGGCCTCAAATCACACATAACAACATCAAAACGATGAATCGCTCCTCAAATCAAACTTATATGAACTTTGAACTTTCTACTTCCAAAACGTGCACCAAAAAATATCAAATCAACCCGGAATGAACCCAGATTTTGCACCCAAGTCCAAAATGACATATCGAAGCTATTCCAATTCCCAGAACCACCATCCGAATTAGATATACAAAAAGTCAACTCCCGATCAAACTTATGAACTTTTCAAACCTTCAAATTTCCAACTTTCGCCAATTAGTGCCGAATTCTTCTAGAAACATCCAAATGAAAACTCGCGCATACGCCCGAGTCTAAAATAACCATCCGGACCATACAGAACCATCAAAACTCCAATCCGAGGACAAATACAAAATTGTCAAACTTTTAAAAGATGGTGCAAGGAATAACTCAGTAAATAAATGCTCAGCTCGTATAAAATTCTGGGAAATAAATGCTTCTTTTCAAGTATACAGTAAAACTCAAATCCTTTGCCGAAATCACCAAAATATGAGTAAGTTCGTAAAACTGTGATTTTTCCCAAAACTTTTCAACGATACTTAAGATATTTCATATTTCAGATAGTATGAGAAAAATACATCTCTATGCCTACTGTCACTATGCAGGTGAAATCATGAATGACGCAATGTCGTACAACATGAGGAAAAAAATGCATCTCTATGCCTGTATGTCAAGTGTGCATGTCAAATGCAATGTATCTCAGAGATGAACTCGTGTAGTCACACTCTCATAGTACTCAATTTATGTGTCTCGCACTTCCCACTCATCATGATCAATCAGTCAGTACTGTATATGGCCAATCCAGCCTAGGGAAGATCCATCCCGGAATATATACATCAACCGACCATCAGTCACTCAGTACTGGGTAGGGCCAATCCAGCCTGTGGGGAAGATCCATCCCAGGTATAAATGCTTCGGACAAGATCCGTGTCCAAGGAAGATCCATCCCTCAATATCAATCAACCGCGCTCACCGGGTGTGTGTGCAGACTCTGGAGTGGCTCCTTCAGTCCAAGTGCTATCATAAATTAGTAAAACCTGTTGTGGCATGCAACCCAATCCCAAAAATATCAAAACCCACTGAGTGTACAGTTCGATCCCATAAATGTCAAAACCCACTGCGGCGGGCAGCGCAATCCCGTAATTGTCAAAACCCGCTGTGGCATGCAGCCCGATCCCATAATGGTCACTCATAATCAGGCCCTCGGCCTCACTAAGTCATCACTCTCTCCAATCTCTCTCTCACGGGCTCATAATTCCACGAAACTAACCCGAAAATTATGATATGGCATATCAATAAATAGCAACAAAGACTGAGATATGATATGAAATGAATGAAGATGATTGAGTATGAAAATGCAACGTAAGCAAATAACTCAACATCAGTAATGACCTCAGTGGGTCCTAACAGAATAAGCATGTAGACTAGACATGGTTTCTAACATGGATCACAGCTCAATAGCTCTAGAATATAGAAATTTCATGGTTAATGGTAAGAATAGGTAACTACACAGTATCACAGAAATAACAGAGTCTTAATTCACAAGGTGCATGCCCACACGCCCGTCACCTAGCACGTACATTACCTCAACACCAAACACAAAACACGTAATTCTAGGTTTCATACCCTCATCACCATGTTTAGAAGTGTTACTTACCTCGAACAAGTCAAATCCAACACCGAGCAGGCCCAAACAATGCTCCATAATGCCATCCCCTGCGTACCGACCTCCGAACGGCTCGAAACTAGCTAAAAGCGACGCAAATACGTCAAAAAACCCAAGGAAACAATTCTAAGTGAAAATCACAAAATCCGACAACCCATTCAATTACGAGTCAAACCATACTAGTTTCACCCAAATTCGACTCCGGATCGACGTTCAAAACTCAAAAATTTCGCTTTATGAAATTTTAGACAAAACCCCCCAATTCTCTCTTTAAAACTCATAATCCAATTACAAAAAACGGAGACAAAATCTTGAAAAATTAATCAAAACTGAGTTTAGAACACTTACCCCAATCCTTGTGATGAAATTTGCCTCCAAAATCGCCTCAATCCGAGTCCAACATCTCAAAATATGTACAAAACGACCAGACCCTAGATTTAAAGCTACTGCCCAGTCATTTCCGCTTCTGTGGACACAAGAGCCACTTCTGCAGCGTTGCTTCTGCGACAAAATCTCCGCTTCTGCGGAACCAGCTAAAAATTCGACCCTTCGCACCTTCGGACATGGTATCCGCTTCTGCGGCATCGCAGGTGCGAGCTACCAACCGCACCTGCGCGATATCTCGTTCCTACGATCTACACTTCGCACCTGCGCATCCGCATATGCGCTCATAATCGTCGCTTCGGCGTCCTTCCTCTCCTTAGCCTTTTCTTGCTTCTGCGATGGAAAACCCGCATCTGCAAAGTTGCTTCTATGGACAGAACTACACAGATGCGGCTACACCAGTACCAGCAGCCCTTCAACAAAGCAACAAGAGGAAAAATGATCCTAACCACGTCTGAAACTCCTCTGAGCCACTCTAGACCCCGTCCGAATATAATAATAAGTCCAATAACATAACACAGACCTACTCAAGGCCTGAAATAACACATAACAACATCAAAGCGGTGAATCGCTCCTCAAATTAAACTTAAATGAACTTTGAACTTTCTACTTCAAAAACTCGCGCCGAAACATATCAAATCAACCCGGAATGAACCCATATTTTGCACCTAAGTCCAAAATGACATAATAAAGCTATTCCAATTCCCAGAATCACCATCCGAATCCGATATACAAAAAGTCAACTCTCGATCAAATTTATGAACTTTCCAAACCTTCAAATTTAAAACATTCGCCAATTAGTGCCGAATTCTTCTAGAAACATCCGAATGCAAACCCGGGCATACTCTCAAGTCTAAAATAACCATCCGAACCAAACGGAACCATCAAACTCCAATCAGAGGTCAAATACAAAATAGTCAAACTTTTAAAGATGGTGCAAGAAATAACTCAATAAATAAATGCTCAGCTCATATAGAATTCCAGAAAACAAATGCTTCTTTTCAAGTATACATTAAAACTCAAATCCTTTGCCGAAATCACCAAAATATGAGTAAGTTCGTAAAACTATGATTTTTTCCAAAACTTTTAAACAATAGTTAAGATATTTCATTTTACAGATAGCATGAGGAAAGTACATCCCTATGCCTACATGTCACTATGCAGGTGAAATCACGAATGATGCAATGTCGTACATCATGAGAAAAAAAAATGCATCTCTATGCCTTTATGTCAAGTGTGCCTGTTAAATGCAATGTATCTCAGAGATGAACGCGCGTACTCGCACTCTCAGAGTACTCAATCTCACTGTCTCACACTTTCCACTCATCATGCTCAATCACTTAGTACTTTATATGGCCAATCCAGCCCGGAATATATACGTTAACTGACCATTAGTCACTCTGTATTGGGTAGGGCCAATCCAGCCTGTGGGGAAGATCCATCCCCAGGTATAAATGCTTCGGATAAGATCCACGTCCAGTGATGATCCATCCCTCAATATCAATCGACCGCGCTCACTGAGGATGTGTGCAGACTCCAGAGGGGCTCCTTCAGTCCAAGTGCTATCATAAATCAGTAAAACCCGCTGCAGCGTGCAGCCCGATCCCATAAATGTAAGAACCCAGTGTGATGTGCAGTTCGATCCCATAAATGTCAAAACCCACTGCGGTGTGCAGCCGGATCCCATAATTGTCAAAATCCGCTGCAGCGTGTAGCCTGATCCCATAAATATCAAAACCCGCTGCGGCGTACAGCCTGATCTCGAAATTGTCAAAACCCGCTGCGGCGTGCAGCCCGATCCCATAATTGTCACTCATAATCAGGCCCTCGGCCTCACTCAGTCATCACTCTCTCTAGTCTCTCTCTCACGGGCTCACAATGCCATGAAGCTAGCTCGAAAATGATGATATGGTGTATCAATAAATAGCAACAGAGAGTGAGATATGACATGAAATGATGAACATGAGTGAGTATGAAAATGTAATGTAAGCAAATAACTCAACAATAGTAATGACCTTAGTGGGTCCCAATAGAATAAGCATGTAGCTTAGACATGGTTTCTAACATGGATCACGGCTCAATAGCTCTAGAACATAGAAATTTCATGGTTACAAAGAAGAGCGGGTAACTACACAGTACCACAGAAATAACGGAGTCATAATTCACACGGTGCATGCCCATACGCCCGTCACCAAGCATGTGCGTAACCTTAACACCAAACACATAACACGTAATTCGAGGTTTCATACCCTCAGTACCGAGTTTAGAAGTGTTATTTACCTCGAACAAGCCAAATCCAACACCGAGGAGGCCCAAACGATGCTCCACAATTCCATCCCGTGCGTACCCACCTCCAAACGGCTCGAAAGTAGCCAGAAGAGACTCAAATGCGTCAAATAAAGCCCAATGAAATACTTCCAAATGATAAAGGGCGAATCTTAATCAAAAACCCAAAATCGACCCAAAAGCCCAACCTAGGCCTGCGCCTCGGAAACTGATGAAACTAATAAAATTCAACAACCCAGTGAATTACAAGTCCAACCATATTAGTTTCACCCAAATCTATCGACGTTCAAAACTCAAAAATTCGATTTATGAAATTTTAGACAAAACCCCCCAATTCTCTCTTTAAAACTCATAATTCAATTACCAAAATGGAGACAAAATCTCGAGATATAATCAATACAGAGTTTAGAACACTTACCCCAATCCTTGTGATGAAATTTTCCTCCAAAATTGCCTCAATACGAGTCCCACATCTCAAAATATGAACAAAACGACCAAACCCTAGATTTAAAACTTCTGCCTAGTCATTTCCGCTTCTGTGGACACAAGAACCGCTTCTGTGACAAAATCTCCGATTCTGCGGAGCCAGCTGAAAATTCGACCCCTCACACCTACGGACAAGGTATTCGCTTCTGCAGCATCGCATGTGTGAGCAACCAACCGCACTTGCGCCATATCTAGCTCTTGCGCTTTACGCTTCGCACCTGCACATCCGCATATACGCTCCAAATCGCCGCTTCTGCGGCCTTTCTCTCCTCAGACTCTTCTCGTTTCTGCGATGGACAGCCCACATCTGCGAAGTCGCTTCTGCAGCCAAGACTCCGCAGATGAGGCTACACCAGTTCCAGCATCTCTTCAACAAGGCAACAAGAGGAAAAATTATCTGAACCACGTCCGAAACTCCTCCAAGCCACTCAGGACCCCGTCCGAATATGATAACAAGTCCCATAACATAACACAGACCTACTCGAGGCCTCAAATCACACATAACAATATCAAAATGATGAATCGCACCACAAATCAAACTTAAATGAACTTTCAACTTCCAAAACTCGCGTCGAAACATATTAAATCAACCCGGAATGAACCCTGATTTTGCACCCAATTCCAAAATGACATAACGAAGCTATTCCAATTCCCGGAACCACCATCGAATCCGATATACAAAAATACAACTCCCAATCAAACTTATGAAATTTTCAAACCTTCAAATTTCCAACTTTTGCTAATTAGCGCTGAATACTTCTAGAAACATCCAAATGCAAATACGGGCATACGCCCGAGTCTAAAATCACCATCCAGACCAAACGGAACGATCCAAAACCCCTGTCCAAGGTAAAACACAAAATAGTCAAACTTGGTCAACTCTTCCAATTTAAAGCTTCTAATGAAGAAATTTATTCTTCCAAATAGATTCCGAATAACCTGAAAACCAAAAACGACGATTCACATAAGTCATAATACATCCTAAGGAGCTACTCATGCCCATAAACTACCAAGCGAAGTGCAAATGCTCAAAATGACCTGTCGGATCTTTACAGGTACGTGATGACATGGAGTATGAGAATCCTCTCGAGACCTCTAAAAAGTCCGTTGCTATGAAATATCATATGTCATAGGTCCTTAATCGGGTGGGTAATGCTGAAGACGAGTTGATCAAAGAGGTTGAGAACTTGCAGGCTGAACTTAATGAGATTGAAACTGGGGAAGGCCTTGGTGATTCTGACGAGCAAGTTTGCGGCTAATTGTCAAGCTTGGTAATTGAGAAGTCAATCCTCATCAGTAGGAAGGAATCTCGCTAGCTTATTTTGATATTTTTTTTTCTATTATCTGGGTTATATCAAGGTCGTGATCCAGAATTTATTGGTTTTGTTGAGTCAAACCTTTCTATCCCTCTATTATGTCTTTAAGAGTCTTGTCTGTTTGTTCTGTTGTTGTTTCCATTAGCTGGGTTATTTCAGGGTCATAACTTAGAGTTTAGTTTGTTTGTCTTTTTGTCAAACCTTTCCGTCCTCTATTCAATGAAATACAGTTTGTCCTTTTTTTTCATTCTATGCTTAGTTCTTTCGCCGCTAGTTCTAGTGACATGACATGCATGCGGAATTTTTGGCCAGATCTAAGAAAACTGATTTAGCTCTGAATCGGATAATTGAGAATAAGACACTTTTGAGGACGAATAAAGAGTCAAAAAACTTCGGAATTAAGCTCAAATAAAATTCACTCTTGAATAATCATATTCGTGGAGGTTAATGATCTTTGCCTTCAAATCATTGTGAAGATCGGGTTTGAGGAAAAATCAATTGAAGTTTGGTGGAAAGTTTGACATTAATGGATGAAAAGTGTCTTTTGAACATGACACATCAAGAATACAGACATGTTCATCAATGTTGTGATCACGAAAGGATACTATGTTTGGTGTTCTCAAGGCTGGGATGCCTTTTTTCTGCTACCAAATATTTTACACCCTTTGTTACCCCTTTTGAGCCTGTATTAATTTTTTTGACCACCCTCTTTGGAATCAAATTTCGAATTAAAAGTCAACAAAAAAAGTGAAATGAAAAAAAAACAAAAAAAAATGAATGAAAAAGTCCATGCCCTAAGAGTACAAACTGGGGAAACTCTCACAAAGTTCAAATAAAAAAAAAGAAGAGGAAAAGAACAGTCAAAGGTCCATGACCCTAGAAAATAGAAGCTGGGGCAACTTGTTTTGAAAATAAAAGGAAAAAAAGAAATAGAAACAACAAAAATAACAACATACCCAATAGTATCCCACATCGTGTGGTCTGGGGAGGGTAGCGTGTACGCAGACTTTACCCTTACTTTGTAAGGATAAAGAGGTTGTTTCTAATAGACCCTCGGCTTAAAAAAGCATAAGCACCACATTAACGAAAATATAGACAAGAAAGGACAGTACCAAAAAACCTTATAAAAGCAGAATAAAAACAACAAGACAGTAAGGTGAACAACAATGAAAGAAAACAACAGTTAGTCATAAAAATCTACTATCGACAAAAGCGAGACTGCGTGCCAATACTACTGTTAGGAACACTCTAGACTACCTACTCTACTACCCTAATCCTCGATCTCCATACCTTCTTATCAAGAGTCATGTCCTCGATTAGCTGAAGCTGCACCATATCTTGCCTAATCACCTTGCCCATCTCTTCTTTGGCCTACCTCTACCTCTCCGTAGGCCCTCCAGTGTCAACTTCTCACACCTTCTCACCGGGGCGTCTGTGCTCCTCCTCCTCACATGACCAAACCACCTAAGCTGTGCTTCCCACATCTTGTCCTCAATAGGGTCCACACCCACCTTGTCGCGAATAACCTCATTTCTGATCCTATTTAACCTGGTGTGCCCGCACATCCATCTCAACATCCTCATCTCTGCTTCCTTCATCTTCTGTACATGAGTGATCTTGATTGGACAACACTCCGCCCCATAAAATATGTTGGTCTGACCACCACTCTGTAGAACTTACCCTTAAGTTTCGGTGGCACCTTCTTGTCACATAAAACACCGGAAGCGAGTCTCTATTTCACATAAAATAGAAATAAAGATGAAAAAAAATTTAGGTCAGATGTCTAACTACGTTTGACCTGCTTCTTTTAAAAATGGATACATAGGTAGCCTTACCCTAAGGTTCAGTCCAATCAAATAAGAATTAATAAAAGTAAATAAATAAATTCCAGTATCTAAAACTGGGGCATGAGTTTGCTTTTTTTTTTTTTTGAAACGATCGATTCCAAGAGTTGTAAGTGTACAACCCCATCACAATGAATATATTTTTAGCCTTCATGCAGCCCGTTTTTCCCAAACAATATCCAAAAGCTTTCCAAATAAGACCTCCTGAACAGTTTTGACAAGCACGCAATGAGCAATGGTTGTCATATGAGAGACAAGGTCATGGTTCTAACTCAAGAAGAAAAAAAAAGATGAAAGAAAAATGAGAGAGTCCTAATAGTGAAAACCCTTACAGGCACTGTCAGGTGATGGTAAGTAGAGATAAATAAATGAGAGAGACTTGTTGGTGAAAACCCCTAGGGTCACCACTAGTCGAAAGAAAGTCGAGAGTTTGATGCAATTAATTGGCACATAGATGCTCGATTTCAAAGCTCGAAGGAACGGCAAGAGAAAATGTTAGATTGATTTGAAAGTTTAGGCCGCTAAGTCCAAAATGCATGTCATGATCATTAAGGCTAGCTACCCAAAAAAAAAAATCGTCCTTCTTTCCTACCCGACAGGGGAATTTCTTGTAAATATTATTTATTCACATCATTATGTCATTTGCTTTGAGTCGGCCTCATCAAAACAAGTAAAAAAGGATTTCAGAATCTGCCACCAGCTTTTATTCTGGCCAGAACATTCACGATAACATTATCGGAGAAGTAACATGCACACTCAGTTGTTACAGTCAACATGTCTTGAGGATTCGTGCGGTACAATAGTTCCCCCGAAAGATATTTCTGTCTGCCTGCTTGTCAAAAACAAGCAAAGAAAAGACCGCAAGGTTGATTACGGGTTCCCTATAGTATTGAACAGAGACTGTAAAGTATGCACATCATGCAAAAGGCGCATACCCAATTGCGATCTCTCTGACAAACAAATTGCTCAATAAGCAAGAAACTATTCAAGATATCAGAAAAGGTCACCTAAGGCTAATTGAGCCACAATTGTTGGTGTCACGATCCAATTTCACCTATAAGTCGTGATGGCGTCCAACGTTACCGCTAGGCAAGCCAAGTAGTGATTTAGATAGATTATTTCTCTTTTTATAATTGTTCGAGTAATTAAACTTTCCTTATTTGCAAGATTTGAGAAATAAAAGGTTTAAATAGATAAAACAAAGTAGCTGAGTGCATTCACAACTAAAGTAACAGTTAAAACCCACAATTCTACTAGTGTGTGTGTCAAGACCTGGTGTCACAAGTATATAAGCATCTAGTAGATTATACAAAATTCTAACTACTGTATGAACATAAAATAGACAGAACACAAATAAAAAAGAGAGACTCTAGGGGATGCAGAACTCAAAAGGCAGCTCACCACTAGGCCTCGAGATATCTGGGATGCGCGCCAGTAGAACCGCCTGATGCACCTGTGTCAGATCCTGCACAAAAAGTGCAGCAAGTGTAGCATGAGTACGTAAACAACGTGTACCCAGTAAGTATCAAGTCTAATCTCGAAGAAGTAGTGACAAGGGGTCGATTCCGACACTTATTATGGGTCAATACTATTAAGATAGAAATATTTAAATAAACAGGGGTTATGTCAATAATAACAAGTTTCCTTAGCAAGCAGGAGCAACTAATTCTTTTACAGTTTAATAATTTCCAATAAGTTATTTGACTTCACAAGCTGCAATAAAAACGTTAAAGTACCGAGTAATTATTATCATTAAGTACAATTTATGCCGAAGTGTACGGCTCGATCCAGTATAATGTGTATACTACCGAGGGTCGAGCGGCACGAACCATAGATGCATCTATCTACTGCTGAGGCAGTCGACCCGCTCCACAAAAAGAGAAGGATACATTATACATTTTAAGCATTTGGCTTGAACGTTATTACAGATTAATACACAAAATAGTACAAATATCGTTACCAATCTTTCACAAGTCTCTAGCAAGTTCCAATATAATTTAGGCCCTTTAATTGACAAGTAGGTGCAAACATCTCAATAGTTCATGATTTGGGTCCTAAAACCACCCGGACGTAAGTATAATTAGTAGCTATGCACGGGTTCTCATCACCTCATACGCACGTAGCCCCCACAATTAGAAACAAATATTTATTTAAAATACATGTGGGGTAAATTCTCTCTTACAAGGTTAGACAAGAGACTTACCTTGTCTCAAAGCTCACTTCCCGGTCACGGTTTCGCTCTAAAGCCTCAATTTGGTGCCGAAAATCTGAAACTAGCCAAATGTTATATAATTTAATCAATACATGCTCAAAATTTCATAATTTATCTTTTATAGTAATTATTCAAACCCAATTTGGAAAAATTCCTAAAATTCACCCGGGGCGCACGTGCCCGGATCCCGAAAATGTTCGGAGGAAATCGTTACCCATAATCTTAAGAACTCAAGTATATAATTTTCATCCTATTCCATAACCATTTTCGTGGTTAAAATCACATTTTTATGAAAATCTAGGTTTTTCATTTAACGATGATTTTCCATAATTTACATGTTAAATCTACCCATAATCTATGTATTTAACTCACAATAGGTAGAATTTACTTTCCTCCGAGTTGCTAGGTGAATACCCCACTCAAGAAGCTCAAAAATCGCCCAAGGATGAAGAAAATGGGCTTAAAAATGGCTGAGCTCCGTTTTTAAAACATTCTTCCCAGCACAGAAAAATCCTTCTTCGCGGACGGGACAAGGGCCTTGCGTTCGCGAAGGCAAAACTTCCAGGCCCAGAAATTGCCTTTCGCGAGCATGTCAGGGGACTCGCGAACGCGAAGGCTTACTTGGCCTACCCTTTGCGAACGTGTGATCTCCTTCGCGAACGCGAAGGGTAAATGTGCTGACCCCCTCCAGGCCCGTTCCTTTTATGCGAACGCGAGAAGTCCTTTGCGAAAGTGAAGGCCTGGGATCCCTAAGCTTCGTGAACGCGACCCTCTTCCCAGGAATGCGAAGGGTAACAACCTAGCACTCCAAATCCTTCATCGCGAACGCCAGAGTCCTTCCGCGTTCGCGAAGAAGGAAACCAAAACCGGAAAATCTGGTTTTTCCAACTTAGCTCCGAGGGGTTCAAAACTCACCCGAGCCACTCGGATCCCGTCCAAATGAATCAACAAGTCTATAAACATAATAAGGACCAGCTAGAACTTTCGAAATGCGTAAATCAACAACGAAACTAAGAATCACACATCAAAATCGAATTGAATCAAAATATGAACTTCAAGTTTTCAAATTGCTCCGAACGCGCCGAATCATACTTAGACTAATCGGAATGACACCAAATTTGGCGTGCAAGTATTAAACCACCATATGAAACTATTCCCAGGCTCGAAATTAAACGGACCTCGATTACTCCAAAACCTACTCCAAATCAAATATGAAGAACTTCAAACCTTCAAATAACCAACTTTCACTATTAAGCATCGAACGCTCCCAGGTCGTCTAAAACCCAATTCGAGCATATGCCCAAGTCCAAAATTATCATACGAACCTATTGGGACTGTCAAATCCTGATTTCGAGGTTGTTTACTCAAAACGTTGATCGAAGTCAAACTTAGCCTTTTAAATCCAAACTAAAGAACCAAGTTTTCCGATTCCAACCCGAACTCTTCCAAATCCCTAACTAACCATCCCGACAAGTCGTAAAACAGTAAAAGCACATACAAGGAATCTTATTTAGGGGAATGAGATTCTAGAAGGGAAAACGACCAGTTGGGTCGTTACAGTTGGGATAAGGCTGATTTTCTTTGAAGCCATTTTGATGTTCTTTTAACTGGAATTAGCAGTCCTGATTGTTTCAAGCCAATTTGTCCTACTGGGCAGTGCCAAAATTTGTAGACAATAATTTTACGTCAAGAAAATAATCGAGACCGAAAAATATTGCAACAATCTCAATATTTGATTTCAAGTAATTTGAGTGTTACAATCTCTATGAATCCTCTGATTCTTCTTTCCAATAGTAAATAAATTCAAGGGCATTTGAGCTTGATCTTGAATCTACATTGTTGCCATGAATGACGATCTTGAATTCTATTAGCACGAACTTTTATTTGAATTGGTACTCCTTGAATGTTGATTTATTCTTCGTTCTTGAGCTTGAACTTGAATTCTTGAACTTGAACTTGAACTTGATTGTTTGAAGCATGAAACTTGCGGAGAAATCTGTGATGTTTTATTCACGAACTCTTTCTTGCTTCTTGTTATAACTTCTGGTCTCTTTTCTGGGTTATGAAGATCCCTATTTATAGTTGTGGGAAGGAAGAGTTATGATAAGAATAAACTCTTTAGGACTAATCAAATTTAAGTGTGACAAGGTCGCATTTGATTGGCCAGAACATGTCACCTGCACGTGTGGCGCGGTTTCATTGGCCTTTTAATTTGACTTGGCATGCCTTGTCATTTTGACACGTGGCATGATCCTATTGGCTTTTCTGTTTGACTTGGCGTGTCACATCATTTCACGCGTGGCACCAAATTGGGCCTCTAGGAAGATGATATCTTGGGCGTAATGAAATGGGTTAGCCCAATGGACTCAGGCTTATTTATTTAATCTATATATATTGAACTTATATAACTAATCTAATTATATTAGCCCAATAAATTTATTTGAGTTAATATATCTTGAATTTAAAATATAGTCCAAATTATTTTACGAATTTAATTCCAATAAAATTTATATGCCTACAAATATGTTTCATGTAATTTTCAAATATATATAAATTTATTCTACAAAATCAAGGGTGTTGACGGTCGGATCCCTTCACATAAATTCGGACAGAAGAAGTATATAAAGATGATGTTACTAGTTATTAAGGAGTTTGCTTAATCAATATATGCATTCATCTTCATTAGTAATACAAATACAAAATGCTCTGGAACTTCCTTGAGTTTAGTAGACCGTGTTTGGCTGACTTTACAGAGCATTATTCCGTACACGAGGCGCCCATCTCAAAATGCCTGATTGGCTAGATCCATTTCTTTTCTTTTTCTTTCTTTCTAAAATCTTACTTTTCTACCATGAATTTATTCATACAAAAAACATCATCGATTTTTTGCCCTTTTCCCTTTTTAGTTAGTTATAGAGGGAAAATTATGACGTATGCCTACTGAGATACCAGTTAACCCTATATACGATGAATGTTTTTCCCCTGTATGCCTTCTTTTTAATTTCTTTTACCCTTTATTACCTACTATATTCTAAAATAAAATGCTGTGTATTCTAAATTAGAATATTATGGTATGTATGATTTGGATATTATATTTCAAATTAAAATATTATAGTATGTTTAGTTTGAATGTTTTATTCTGAATTAGTGTATTATGGAATGTTTGTTTTGAATATTATACTTTTCATTAAAATATAATGGTATGTTCGGTTTGGATTATATTTAAATTAGATTATTGTCATATATTTCAGAATACATGAAAGATTTGGAGGTGTAGAGTGTAATACTTTTGGGATATTTGATGTAATTTTAAAAGGGAGAATTACACCTAAGTACAACTCATACACACATTGCAACTGAGTAGCCCAGTTATAACTTTCCAAATCTATAGCCCAAAGACAATAGGCCCACATCCGAAAAATCCAGCATTTTTTCACACAACCAGCATTTCTTGCGGCCAATGCAATTCAACATTCCGATTGTTGAGGAGAGTTTCTGTACTTATCTCCTACCAAAACCAGTGATTTACTATTAAGTTTTACGAGACAATTAATAAAAACATATTTAAATATAAAAAGAGAAAGAAAAAAAGAACTGGTAGTGTTTTTTCCTTTGTCAGTGGCAGAGAATTTGCTGGGTTTCAGTTAAATAATTATTTATAGTATATGAATATAAAAGTAAAAAACTAGATTAAAAAATTAGTAAAATATATATTCAAATATAAACAAGAAAATAAAAATAAATTTGGCAACTTTTTTGCTTTGTCAATGGTAGGTCAGATGATAATTCATTCTCATACACACATCATTCTAGATTTTAGTTCTTTATTTTTTTTCTTCAATGGTGTCGTTAATAGAGTTTAACTCAAAATAGAGAATAAGTCAAAAACAAGTAAAGGAGATTGTCCAGCATAGGAAAACACACAAAAAATAATAATTTTGCCTTTATACTTTCTTATACACTGGCATATACATAATTATACAAAAGTATACACATTTATATATATATATTTGTACAAAATATATACACTTGTATTTATAATGTTTAGACAACGTATTTACGTTGTATAATTGTGTATATATAAGAAATATATACGTTTACAGAGAAAGCACCTTTTAGCCACCATTACGCCTCATTTTTAACACTAAAATCATCGTAGAAGAAGAAGAAGTTAGTAATCCACCAAATACCTTTAAAATAATGTATCAGTTTGGTATAATAGTGTCACGACTCAAAACTCAAAATATCGTGATGGCGCCTATCACAGAACTAGACAAGCTGACATTCACAATAAAACTGGGCATTTTGTACTAAAATAAGATAGAAGCAAGTTTAACAATAATAACACTATTAAATAGCCGATATAAAAAATTGCAACTCGAATATAATTTTCCCGAAATCCGAGTGTCACTGAGTACATGAGCATCTATACAATAACATAGTCTGAAATATCGTCTAGAAAGGTAGAACAACATAAGTAAAACTAAGAGATAGAGGAGGAGAGTCAAGGCATGCGGACGCCAAAGTAGCTACCTCGATGATCTCTGAACGGGTAAAACTCCAAGATCAGCAACCATCGTGTTCGAAAACACCTGGA
The DNA here is from genome assembly GCA_002018475.1 of Nicotiana obtusifolia. Classification (NCBI taxonomy): domain Eukaryota; kingdom Viridiplantae; phylum Streptophyta; class Magnoliopsida; order Solanales; family Solanaceae; genus Nicotiana; species Nicotiana obtusifolia. The sequence goes on along the minus strand of MCJB01005947.1, from coordinate 322,290 downwards.
TATACACATGAAGTGCAGGATGTAGCGTGAGTACAACCAACTCAATAAGTAACAAGTCTAACATTTAGGCTGAAAGTAGTGACGAGCCCAACCAATACAGTACGAATACAGAGTTTAACAGTACAGAAAATGTAGACATGCTTTTAGGTTTAACGATTAAGTTCAACACAGATAAAATATGCCAAGTTTGATTGATTTGATGAATATGACATCTCTATATCTATATGCCAATATGAATACCGTATGTGATGCAACACAATAAAAATCTCACATGCTCACACCCTCGGAGCACTCAATCTGACTGTCTCAATTCTCGCTCGTCACACTCAGTCACTCAGCACTTTACGGTGCCTACTGCGGTGTATAGCCCGATTCATATATAGCCATAAGGCCTATTGCGGCGCGCAACCCAATCCACATATGGCCATAAGGCTTATTGTGGCGTGCAACCCGATCCACATATAGCCGTAAGGCTTTTGCGGTGCAACCCGATCCACATATAGCTCAAAGGCCTGTTGCGGCGTGCAAGCTGATCCACAAATCTCACTCACAGCACGGCTCTCAGGCCCAGCTCAGTCATCAATCTCTCTAGTCTCTCGGATTTACCACACTCATGCTAAGCAGCCCAAATCAATGATACATGATGCGACAATAAATGATACAGAGATTGAGATATGATATGCAATGATGAACGACCAATGTGGGTCCTAATAGTACCAACTCATAGCCTAAACATGATTTCTAACATAATTCAAATCTCAAATGCTCTAACACATAGAGTGCAGTAGTACTGTTCAGATAAGGTGACTACACAGTCTCAAAAAATCAACTAAGTCATAAAATTACTACGGTGCATGCCGACACCCCGTCATGCAGCATGTGCGTCACCTCAACAGTGATCACATAACACGAAATTCAGGGATTCATACCCTCAGAACCAAGTTTAGAAGTGTTACTTACCTCAAGCCGTGCAAATCTCTACTCCAATAAGCCATTTCCTCGTGAATCGGCCTCCGAACGCGTCGAATCTAGCCACAAACAATTCGATACAATCAACACGAGCTATAGGAATCAAAAAAGCTAAGTTCTTAATCAAAAGTCAAAAAAGTCAACTCAAAAAGTCAATCCCACCCTACGTCTAGGAATCCGACCGAATAAACAAAATTCGAATACCCATTCAACCACGAGTCTCACCATACCAAATTTACTAAAATCCGATCAGAACTCGACCTTTAAATCCTCAAATTAAAGACTAGGAAATTTCTACAATTTTTCCCTAATTTTCAACCCAAATCACTAATTAAATGATGAAATCAATGATATATTGATGTAATTTAACCAAAATCGAGTTACAATCACATACCCCAATTACTCCATTGAAAATCTCTCCAAGAATCGCCTTAATCTGAGCTCCCAAAATCAAAATGTGAAATAAACCCAAATCCTCGTTTTTGAGATTTTTATTCTGCCCAGATATCCCTTCTTCGCGAAAGCGGAAAGTGCCTCGCGTTCGCGAAGCACACTCAGCTGCCCTAGAAATCCTCTCACGCAAATGCGAAATCTCCCACGTGAACGCGACTCACAAAATCCCAGAACTACTCGATCGCAGACATCATTACGCGATCGCGAATAACAAATTCGCGTGAACCCCAACCCTTCTCTTTCTTCTTCGCGAACGCGACCTCACTCACGCGTTCGCGATTCATTGCCTTACCAAGTTATGCAGTCACAGTCCAAAATTAACACTTTGTGATCGCGATCGCGATCCTCCTCTAACGATCGCGTACAAGAAAACCAGCACCAGCAAAATCAGAATTCTTCCAAGGTTCAAAATGTGCCGAACATGATCCGAATCACACCTAAGGCCCCCAGGACCTCAACCAAACATATCAACAAGTCCTAATATATCATACAAACTTGCTCGAAGCATCAAATCACATCAAACAACACTAAAATCACGAATCACACATTGATTCAAGCCTAATGAACTTGTGAACTTCTAACTTCTATATTAGATGCCCGAAACCTATCAAATCAACTTCGATAGACCTCAAATTTTGCACACAAGTCATAAATGACACAATGGACCTATTCCAACTTCCGAAAGCAAAATCCAAGCTCAGTAACCACAAAGTTAACTCTCGGTCAAACTTCTCAACTCTCCAAACTTCTAATTATCCAACTTTTGCCATTTCAAGCCAGAATCACCTATGGACCTCCAAATCAATATTCGAACACACTCCTAAGTCTAAAATCACCATATGGAGCTATGAGAACCATCAAAACTCCATTCCGAAGTCGTTTACACATAAGTCAGCATCCGGCCAACTCTTTCAACTTAAGCTTCCAACCTTGGGACTAAGTGTCCCAATTCATTCCGAAACATCCCTGGAACCAAACCAACAACCCTGACAAGTCACGTAACAACAATTGAGCATAGAATAAGCAGTAAATGGGGGAACGGGGCTACAACACTCAAAACGACCGACCGGGCCGTTACATCCTCTCCCTCTTAAACAAACGTTCGTCCTAGAACGAGTCTTGAATCATACTTGGAGTCTCAAATAGGCATGGATATCTGCTCCACATCTCCTGCTCGGTCTCCCAAGTAGCCTCTTCACTGCACCTTCACTGAAGTTATGTTCTTTGACCTCAACTTTCGTACCTGCCGATCCAAAATGGCCACTGGCTCCACATCATAAGTCAAATCACCATCCAACTGAACGGTGTTGAAGTCTAAAACATGATACGGATCACCGACGTACTTTCGGAGTGGATACTTGCAACATTGGATGAACATTCGATAGACTAGGCGGCAGTGCAAGCCTGTAAGCCACCTCCCTAATCCTCTCAAGCACCTCAAACGGGCCAATATACCGAGGGCTCAACTTGCCTGTCTTACCGAAACTCATAACACCCTTCATGGGTGAAACTCTGAGTAGTACCTTCTCCCCCACCATGTAAGAAACATCACGAACCTTCCGATCGGCGTAGCTCTTCTGTCTAGACTGCGCCGTGCGAAGCCGATCCTAAATCAACTTAACCTTGTCCAAAGCATCTTGAACCAAGTCAGTACCCAATAGCCTAGCCTAACTCGGCTCAAACCAACCACCCACCGGAGATTGACACTGCCTCCCATACAAAGCCTCATATGGAGCCATCTGAATGCTCGATTGGTAGTTGTTGTCATAGGCAAACTCGGCAAGCAGCAGAAACGGATCCCAAGAACCCCCAAATCTATGACATAAGCACGTAGCATATCCTCTAATATTGCGCTCGGACTGCCCGTCTGTCTAAGGGTGGAATGTTGTACTCAACTCAACCTGTGTGCCTAACTCTCGCTGCACTGCTCTCTAAAACTGCGATGTAAACTGCATGTCGTGATTTGAAATGATGGACAGGCACACCGTAAAGGTGAACAATCTCGCAAATGTAGATCTTAGCCAAGTGCTCCAAAGAATAAGTAGTCCTAACAGGAATGAAATGTGCGGACTTGGTCAACCGATCCATAATCACCCAAATAGCATCAAACTTCCTCGAAGTCCGTGGGAGCCCAACTATGAATTCCATGGTGATACGCTCCCATTTCCACTTCGGAATCCCAAGTCTCTGAAGCAATCCGCTCGGTCTCAGATGCTTGTACTTCACGTGCTGACAATTTAGGCACCGAGCTACAAACCCCACTATGTCTTTCTTCATTTTCTTCTACCAATAGTGCTGCCTCAAGTCCTGATACATCTTTGAGGCACTCGGATGAATGGAATACCGCAAATTGTGGGCCTTCTCAAGAACCAAATCACGTAGCCTATCCACACTGGGCACACAAATTTGACCCTGCATCCGCAACACCCCATCATCCCTAATAGTAACCTCCTTGGCATCCCCGTGCTAAACCGTGTCCTCAAGGACAAGCAAACGGGGATCATCATACTGACGCTCTCTAATGCGATCATACAAGGAAGACCAGGAAACCACACCAGGGAGAACCCGACCGGGCTTGGAAACATCTAACCTCACGAACTGGTTAGCCAAGAGGAATGAATTCAAGGCTACCCATACTCATCGCTTCTTGACTCAAGGCATCGGCCACCACATTGGCCTTCCCGGGGTGATACAGAATGGTAATATCATAGTCCTTTAGCAGCTCTAACCATCTCCGCTGCCTCAAATTTAGATCCTTTTGTTTAAAGAAGTGCTGGAGACTTTGGTGATCCGTAAATACCTCACAAGACACACCGTAGAGATAATTCCTCCAAATCTTCAATACATGAACAAGGGCTGCCAACTCTGAAACATGAAGAGGGTAGTTCTTCTCATGAGGCTTCAATTGGCACGAAGCATAAGCAATCACTCTACCCTCCTGCATCAAGACACACACAATACTAATCCGAGAAGCATCACAATACAATGTATAAGAGCTTGACGCTGAAGGCAAAAATAGAACTGGAGTTGTGGTCAAGGCAATCTTGAGCTTCTGAAAGGTCTCCTCATCCGACTACCTAAATGGAGTACCCTTCTAGGTCAATTTGGTTAAAGGCGATGCAATGGACGTGAAACCCTTCACAAAACGACGATATATCCAACCAAGCTGAGAAAACTCCGAATCTCAACAGTTGAAGATGGTCTGGACCAACTCTGAACCCCCTTTATCTTCTTTGGATCCACCTTAATCCCACACTAGACACCACGGTCCCCAAGAACGCCACCGAACTAAGTCAAAACTCACACTTGAAGAACTTGGCATACATTTTCTTATCCCTAAACTTCTGTAGTAGAATCCTCAAATGCTGGACATGCTCCTCCAAGCTACTTGAGTACACTAGAATATCATCAATGAATACCATGGCAAACGAATCAAGATATGGCAGAAAATACGTTGTTCATCAGATGCATGAATGATGCTAGGGCGTTGGTCGGCTCAAAAGACATCACAAGGAACTCATAGTGACCATAGCGGATCCTGAATGCCGTCTTTAGAATATCCGAGTCTCGAATCTTCAACTGGTGATACCCAGACCTCATATCAATCTTAGAGAACACCCTCACTCTCCGAAGTTGGTCAAATAGATCATTAATACGCGGCAAAGGATACTTGTTCTTAATTGTAACTTTGTTCAACTACCTATAGTCGTTGCACATCCGCAAAGTACCATTCTTCTTCTTCACAAATAGAACCGGTGCACCTCAAGGCAACACACTAGGCCGAATAAACCCCTTATCAAGGAGTTCCTAAAGTTGCTCCTTCAATTCATTCAACTCTGCTGGTGCCATACGATAGAGAGGAATAGAAATGGGCTGAGTGCCCGGCACCAAGTCAATACCAAAATCAATATCCCTGTCAGGTGGCATGCCCGGCAGGCCTGCAAGAAACACATCCGGAAAGTCTCGCACTATCGGGACAGAATTAATAGTAGGAGTATCAGAACCAACGTCTCTCACAAAAGCCAAATATGACGAATTGGGCCTTCAGATAAGAAATCACTCTACTAAAAAGATAATCTAGAGAACCTTTCCACTCGATCCTAGGCAACCCCGACATCGTCAATGTCACGGTCTTAGCGCAATCCAGAATAGCATGACATGGACATAACCAATCCATACCCAAAATCATGTCGAAACCAACCATACTAAGCAATAAGAGATCAACTCTAGTCTGCAATCCCCCAATAGTCACCACACACGACCGATACACACGGTCCACAACAATAGTATCGTCCACCCGCGTAGACACATGAACAGGTGAGACTAAGGTCTTACGGGGCATATCAAAATAAAGAAAAATATGATGATACATACGAATAAATAGAACCACTGTTAAATAATATAGAAGCATCCATGTGGCATACTGAGACAATACCTGTGATCACTGTGTCTGAAGCAACGACCTCTGGCTTGGCAGGAATAGCATAGAATCAAGCCTGACCGCCAGCTAATCGGCCTTCCCCTCTAGGGAGACCTCTAGCTGCCTGAGCCCCACCCTGAGCTGGTTGTACGGGTGGTGAAGTGACGGGTGCAGAAGTAGTAGCCTGACCCCTCTATTGAACTGGACCTCCCAAGAGATGGGGACACTGCCTCCTGATATGCCCAAGCTCCCCACACTCGTAGTAACCCCGATCTGTCAAGGTGGTGGGGACTGAATCAAACCTCGAGAACCAAAATAACTGCTAGAAGAAACTGGTGCAGATTAACCCTGAATTGAAGGAGCATGAGATAAACTCTGAGCTTGGAGAGCACTGAGAGATGACTACCATGAGCGAGCACTATATGAACCATGGATAGCTGATGCACCATGATGAACCTGACAAGCCATCTGAGGGGCCTATAAGGACGACCGCTGTTGTGGTAGGACTGCCCCCAAAAGGAACACCGCTGATACCACCCAAACCACGAGGCCTCTTGGCCTCCCTCTCCTCACGCTTTTGACTATGGACCAACTCTAGCCGCCGAGCAATATCAACCACCTTGTCGAACTTAGAACCTAATGCATTCTCCAGAATCATAACAAAACGCAATTGATAGATGAGGCCATCAATGAACCTCCAAATCCTCTCACTCTTAGTTGGAACCAACCAGATCGCATGATGAGCCAACTCTAAAAATCTCATCTCATACTGGGTCACAGACATGCCCTCCTGGCGTAGCTGCTCAAACTGCCTACATAACTCCTCCATGCGAGTTGGTGGCACAAACTTCTCCAAGAAGAGAATGGAGAACTTGTGCCATGAAAGTGGTGCAACATATTGGCCTGCTCCACTCATAGGCCTCCCACCATCTAAGGGCCACCCCCTTCCACTGAAAAGTAGTATATGAGACCCCACTAGTCTCCAAAATACCCAACGTGCGAAGAATCCGCTGGCACCTATCTAAGAGCTCCTGAGCATCCTTAGATTCAGCCCCACTAAATGTTGGAGGCTTGAGCCTCCCAAATCTCTTCAGTCTCTTCTTCTCCTCATCACTTATAATGGGACCCACCTGGGCCTGAGCAACTACAACCAACTTGGCTGGTAGTACCCCCTTTTTCTGAAGTCCCTGCACCACCTGCTCTAGAGTACGAGTGGCGGGAGTTTGAGCACCTCCCCCGACCTGAGAAGTGGCTCTGTGGCCGGAATTGGAACCGCCTGAGCAAGGCTAGTGCAAACATTAAATATCTAGGCCAGAGCCTCCTGAAGGTCTGGAATCACGATGGGCACAGGTGGTGCCTGAGCTGGTCCCACCGGTTCAACCACATCTAGAACTTGCTCCTGATCTGGAGCAATTAATGGGTCTACAGGTGCTACTCTAGCTATTGTACGAGCTGTACCTCGGCCTTTACTGCGACCTCGACCTCTCGTGACCCTAGCTGGTGGTACTGGTGGCCGTCTGCCTGATCCGAGAGCACGTATCCTCACCATCTGTGAGAGAATAGAATAATAGAAGTTTAGTTCTCATAATCAATAAATTCGCACGACAAGAATACAAAAAAGTGAAGTTTTCCTAAGGGTTTGGCAGTCTCTCGAAAATAAGTACAGACGTCTCCGTATCGATCTGCAAGACTCTACTAAACCTGATCATGACTCGTAGAACTATGTGACCTAGGCTCTGATACCAACTTGTCACGATCCAAAATGCGACATGTCGTTATGGCGCCTATCACAGAACTAGGCAAGCCGACATTCACAATAAAATTGTGCATTTTGTATTAAAAATAAGATGAAGCAAGTTTAACAGTAATAACTCTCATAAATAGCCGATATAAATAATGGCAACTCGAATACAATTTTCCCAAAATCCGGATGTCACTGAGTATATGAGTGTTCTTACAATAACATAGTCTGAAAAATCATCTAGAAAGGTAGATGTCACGACCCAAAATCCGACCACAGGCATCGTGATGGCACTCAGTCTCTAAGACTAGGTAAGCCGATTACAATTACAGTTCGAGCCATTTTTTTTCGAGACATATAATTTAATACAAGTGTCGAAACCAAAAAGGGAAACAAGTATAACAACCTCCCAAGACTGGTAATACTGAGTCACGAACTCTAACTGAGAATACATGCAATGATCTCAAGGATCGAATATATAATACTGTTCGAATAAGAGTTGACAGTACAATAAAATGGAAAGACTCCAAGGGACTGTGATGACCAAGAAGCTCTACCATAAATCCTTGCGATAAACACACTAACTCTATCCGAGTCCGATATCTCTAATATCTGGCTCTGCATAAAAAAGTGCAGAAGTGTAGTATGAGTACACTATAGTCGGCACCCAGTAAACCTCGGTGGAGTAGTGACGATGTACAGCCAAGACACTCACTAGTCAAATAACCTATGCAATATAGCAGTATACAATAGTACTGAAAAACAACTAGCGATGATAGCAACAAAATTCTAACAGTGATAAAAACAGCAAGTCAACAAGAACACCATAATAATTGCTCAAACGAATAAGGAACACAAGTACAAATAATTAATCAAGTCCTTCAAATATAAATCCTTCACATATAATTTTTTCACATAAATATCTTTCGAATATACTTCTTTCAAAATAAATATCTTTCAAATAAAATAATTTCAAATAAAAGTCACTCTGTGACACCTCATTTCATAATCATAAAAACATGGGCCTCAGCCCACTTTCATATTTTTGTAACACAGGTCTCACCCTACTTTCATATGTCCATGGCACCTCGTGCCCATGTTTCTATCACAACATCAAGGACAATTAACGTGCCAAATATCAATATATAAGATCCGCACGTACAACTCATTTGCCAATAATAAAATCATCATTTAACCACGGCAACTCATGCCCACAACTCATTTCACAACTGCACGGACAACTCACGTGCCAATATCATAATCATTATATACCCACGGCACCTCGTGCCTACATTTCATATCAAAACCGCACGGATAACTCACGTGCCAATAACATATTCTACCCGACAACAGCCACAGGCTCACAATTTCAACATGTATCACACTATTATCAAAGTTACTAAATTAACAAAACAAATTGCACAAGATATAAAAGTAATCACAAGAAAATCACAACCTCACGTGAAAATCACTGGCACAATAACCCCACATCATCACATAACATCCCTAACAATAGCCACCATTGTCTCTCCTATAGCCACCCTTATCACTCCTATAATAGCCTCCCATATCCCTCCGTCCTGACAATATCAATAGCCACCCTTATCGCTCCTATAACCACCCTTATCACTCCTATAATAGCCTCCCTTATCGCTCCGTTTAATAGCATCCTTCATCGCTCCGCCCAAACAATATCCCAACATACATAACAACAGTGAAATGCCACCCTTATGCCCGCATAAAATAAATAGCGGGATACCACCCTTATATGCTGTATAATAGTAACCCAAATCACACAACAATTCACACAGAATATTATCACAATGACACTACATAATCAACTCGTATTTAAAAATGTCCGTAGGCCACAACCTTTCCAAAGATACAATGAAATCAATTAATTTCACAATAGATAGCTCACGACTCAGCACAATGTATATAAAATCTCAAAAACAACAAGGATGGAAAAGTAACTCGACAAGAACAATGCCTTCTTTAATCCAAATTTGTAATAAATATATTAATGCCGCTTTTTAAACTTATTTAATTAATTATTTGCAGATAAAAAATCCATAGTGTAATTATTTCCAGGAAATGTCAACTCAACAATTACACGGAATTCACATAAAAATCAAAGTAGCAATCACACCAAATTATCATATAAAACAAATTCGGGAAACGAAGAACGAGGCATGACAAATAAGGATTAATAAGTGCCAGCAATTTCCAGATTAATACTTAAAAATGCCTACGGCTATAAACCAATAAACACATATAAGCCCGAGTACGTACTCGTCACCTCGCGTACATGGCTTTCACATTACACAAATGGCACATACGACTTAATGCCTAAGGGGTAATTCCTCTAGTTAAGGTTAGGCAAGATACTTACCTTTTTAAAGTTAGGCCGATATTCCAAAATAGCCTTCTTGCGTGAAATGACCTCCGGATAGCTCAAATCTAACCACATTAATTGCATAACTTCATTAAAATTCATCGAAAATAATTTCGGATAATATAACGTCAACTTAAAATTTCACATTAAAAAGTCAACTCGAAAGCCAACGCAGGGCCCGCCTCTCGGCCCCCGGGACCCCAACCAAGTATACCGACAAGTCCTAATACATGATACGAACTTAGTCGAGGCCTCAAATCACATTAAACAATACTGAAACAATGAATCGCACCTCGAATCAAACTTATGAGTTTATGAAATTTCCAAATTCTATAACTTGTGCCGAAACATATCAAATCCATCCGGAAGGACCCCAAATTTTGCACATGAGTCATATACGGCATAAAGAAGCTATTCTAGCTTTCGGAATCGAAATTCGAGCCCGATATCAACCAAGTTCACTAGCGATCAGACTTATGAATATTTCAAAACTTCAACTTCTCGATTTTTTGCTGAAATGCTTCAAATTATTCTACGGACTTCCAAATCCAAATCTGTACATACCCTTAAGTCCGAAATCACCATACGAAGCTATTGGAATCATCGAAATTCCATTCCGGAGTTGTTTGCTTAAAAGGTTAACTTGGGTAAACTCTTTTCGTTTAAGCTTCAAAAATAAGAATTGTTCTTTCAATTTAATCCTGAATCATCCGAAAACCAAACTCGACCACACTCGCAAGTCATAATACACATCACTCGCTGAACGAGACACTAATTCTTAAAACGATAATTCGGGTCGTTACGTTCTCCCCTTCTTAAACATAGGTTCGTCCTAAAACGTGCCAAGAGTTATATTGAGGACTTCAATTTACTGAGTGTATTTACTATACATATATTCGCGGGTGATCCTACGTCACCGCAATCGACTTAAGTCCAACAACACCATCTCAGTTGAAGACTATTTCTTTTATCCACAGTTATAAACTTTAAAACCAATTTTTCTTACACTTTAAACATTTTCAAAAGGTTCGATTTTCATATCAACACATGGTATTAGTCTCAACCGGTTGTAGCAACTCGTGCCCACACTCGCACACATCATACATATGCCCATAACCAATTCTCTGATCATAATTGTTGTTCATACTCAATTACAGCATCATCAATTAACCTCATGTTGACTAAAATCTCGTTTCAAACCTTCACCTTACTAACAATGAGACACGAGGCATGAAGACCTCATAATTATTTATCCAAATTAACGAGTCACATTTAACGCCACCTGGCCACTCACCTCGCAGGCTAAAACTCAAGAATTATAACACGAATATGGCTAAATATGCACAAAAAAACACATACTTGATTTATCAAATAATCCTAACAGGCATGACACCCCATAAGTACCATAGTGCAAATTTAATTTCACAAAGGGAGAATTTAAAACACATGAATTTAACCACAAGGATTTCATCCTGATATAACTTCCACCGCGGCACATGGTCGGTTCAAATATATCAAAATCACATGAAAACGCGAGGATCCCATCCTCAACTCTGAATCACAAGTATTATGCACGTTGTGCCAACTGAAACTTTACATTTCTTTTCTTTTTTCTTCATTAGTAAATTCCGTGAAGCAATTTCACAACACATAATGAACCCTCATACCGGTTGGGCATTAAATTCATAATTTTACCCAAACTATCCCGAATTTATATCAAAACCCACTGTAGTGAGCAATAGAAAGTCACTGTTGGACTCATATCCCTCAATAGTGTACAAAACAAAAATGATAGACACGGGCTAACACCATCAAATCTCCCAACAGAGATAAACACGTGAGTGGAGTACAAATTCACAAACTCATCGTATAAGGAGCATGCTAGGGGATCTCACCTCGATAATCGGGATTGAATCAGAATAAGAATAGTGCTCCTCTATTATGAATTAAATCATACCTGTAACGACACCATCTGGTGTAGCAGCTTCATCCATAACATAGCACTTATATCAACGGGCTGGGCCTCCCCCTCAAAGGCGTCCTCTACCCGCCTGTCCTCCATCCCTAACTGGCTGTGCATGTAGGGTAGTAACTGGAATAGAACATGTAGCCTGAGTGTTCTGATGAAATCCACCTCTCCCAAATCTAGGACACACTCTCATGATGTGCCTAGTATCGCCACACTCATCACAACCCCTCTACGGGCGCGGCTGCTCATACTGAGTTTGTGCCAGATAATTGAAATAACCACTATAAGAACCCCATGTCGGTAGTACACTAAAAGTATTAACTAGAGCACTACGAGTACTCTAAAATTGTTGACTGGGCTGACCAACTGCCCGAGCCTTTGCCATGATGAGTGCTAGATGCAGAGTAGAATCCACTGAATCCTCCAGAATTTTGAGACCTCTTGGCCTCCTTAGACTCTCTTTCCTCATTCCTAACACGTTCTAACATTCTGGCAATCTCTACTACTTGTTGAAATGGAGTATCAGACTACAATTCTCAAGCCATGCATATTTTAAGATCATAATCGAGCCCCTAAATGAATCTGTGGACTCGCTCTCTGAATGTAGGAACCATAATAGGTGCATGACGGTTTAACTCACTGAACCTGATGGCATATTCTGACACCGTCATAGTGCCCTGACGCAACAATTCAAACTATGTGTGCCACACATCCCGGAGAGTCTGAGGAACAAACTCTTTCAAAAACATCTCTGAAAATTGAGCCCAAGTTGGTGGTATTGCATCGGCTGGTCTACCCTCTTCATAAACTTGCCACCATTGATAAGCTGCTCCTGATAGCTGAAATGTAGTAAAGGCAACTCCACTCACTTCCATAATGCCCATAGTGCAGATAATACAGTGACATTTTTCTAGAAATCACTGGGCATCCTCGGTAGCTGTGCCACTGAAGGTAGGTGGACTATACCTCTTAAATCTCTCAAGTCTTTTTTGTTATTCTTCTGATGCCTTTGTCCTGACCTCAGGCTGAACCGGAATAACAGTTTGTACCGGTACCACACCCAGAACCTAGCCAATGTGAACCCGCTGCTCTAGAGTACGGGCGGTAGGAGTCTGAACTCCTCCCCAATCTGTGAAATATTTGGTGAAACGAAGATCAATCCGCCTGAGTTAATGTACCAAACATGTTCAAGAACTGTGCTAAGGTCTTCTGAAGCACAGGGGTAACAACAGGTGTCTCTGGTGCTTGTCCCCCAACCGGAGCTACTGGCGGCTCCTCGACTGTTGTTCTGATAGGTGTGCTAATTGCGGCACGTGTCCTTCCTCGGCCTCTACCTCGGTCCCGACCTCTTGCGGCTCTAGTAGAATGCGCGGGTTCTACTTAGCTGACCCGGTAGCACGTATCCTCACCATCTGTGAGAGAATAGAGATACAAAGGCTCAAACTCCAAAATCAACAAAGTCCGCATGACAGGAATGAATCAAGTGGGTATTTCCTAACAATTATGTAGCCTTTCGAAGATAAGTACATACGTTTCTGTACCGATACGCAAGACTCTACTAGACTTGATTGTGACTCGTAGAACCTATGAACCTAGAGCTCTAATACCAACTTGTCATGACCCAAAATCTGACCACAGGCATCGTGATGGCACTTAGTCTCTAAGAATAGGTAAGCCGATTACAATTACATTTCGAGCCATTTTTGTTTTGAAACATACAATTTAATACAAGTTTTGAAACCAAAAGCGGAAACAAATATAGTAACCTCTCAAGACTGGTAATACTGAGTCATGAACTCTAACTGAATACATGCAATGATCTCAAGGATCGAATATATAATATTGTTCGAAAAAGAGTTGACAGTACAATAAAATGGAAAGACTCCAAGGGACTGCGACGACCAAGAAGCTCTACCTTGAATCCATGTGATAAACACACTAACTCTATCCGAGTCCGATATCTCTAATATCTGGCTCTGCATAAAAAAGTGCAGAAGTGTAGTATGAGTACACCACAGTCGGCACCCAGTAAACCTCGGTGGAGTAGTGACGATGTACAGCCAAGACACTCACTAGTCAAATAACCTGTGCAATATAGCAGTATACAATAGTACTGGAAAACAACTAGCCATGATAGAAACAAAATTCAACAAGTGATAAAAACAGCAAATCAACAAGAACACCATAATTATTGCTCAAACGAATAAGGAACACAAGTACAAACAATTAATCAAGTCCTTCAAATATAAATCTTTCACATATAATTCTTTCAGATAAATATCTTTCGAATATACTTCTTTCAAATAAATATCTTTCGAAGAAAATTCTTTCAAATAAAAGTCACTCTGTGACACCTCATTTCATAGTCATAAAATACGAGCCTCATCCCACTTTCATATTTTCGTAACACGGGTCTCAGCCTACTTTCACATTTCCACGATACCTGGTGCCAATGTTTCTATCACAACCACACGGACAACTCACTTGCCAATAATAAAATCATCATTTATCACGGTAACTCGTGCCCACATCTTATTTCACAATTGCACGGACAACTCATGTGCCAATAACATAATCATTATATACCCATGGTACCTCGTGCCTACATTTCATGTCACAATCATAAGGACAACTCACGTGCCAATAACATATTCCGCCTGACAATAGCCACGGGCTCACAATTTCAACATGTATCAGACTATTATCAAATTTACTGAATTAACAAAACAAGTTGAACAAGATATAAAAGTAATCACAAGAAAATCACAACACCACATGAAAATCACCAGCACAAGAAACCTACATCATCACATGACATCCCTGACAATAGCCACCCTTATCTCTCCTATAGCCACCCTTATCACTCCTATAATAGCCTCTCTTATCTCTCCGCTCTGACAATATCAATAGCCACCCTTATCGCTCCTATAACCACCCTTATCACTCCTATAATAGCCTCCCTTATCGCTCCGTTTAATAGCCACCCCTATCGCTCTACCCAGACGATATCCCAACATATATAATAATAATGAAATGCCACCCTTATGCCCGTAAAATCAACGCCGTATAATAGTAACACAAATCACACAATAATTGACACAAAATATTATCACAACCACACAACATAATCAACTCGTATTTAAAAATTTTCCATAGGCCACAACCTTTCCAAAGATACAACAAAATCAACTAATTTCACAATAGATAGCCCACGGCTCAACACAATCTTTATAAAATCTCAAAAACAACAACAAGGATGGAAAAGTAACTCGGCAAGAACAACGCCTTCTTTAATCTAAATTTTTGATAAATATATTAATGCCTCTTTTTAAACTTATTTAATTAATTATTTGCATATGGAAAATCCATAATGTAATTATTTCCAGGAAATATCAATTCAACAAGCACACGGAATTCACATAAAAATCAAAGTAGCAACCACACCAATTATCATATAAAACAAATTCGGCAAACAAAGAACAAGGCATGACAAATAAGGATTAATAAGTGCCAACAATTTCCAGTTTAATACTTAAAAATGCCTACAGCTTTAAAGCAATAAATTTGCACGTATAAGCCAGAGTGCGTACTCGTCACCTCGCGTAGATGATTCACATTACACAAATGGCACATACGACTCAATGCCTAAAGGGTAATTCCTGCAATCAAGGTTAGGCAAGATACTTACCTTTTTGAAGTTAGGCCGATATTCCAAAATAGCCTTCTTGCGTGAAATGACCTCTGGACGGCTCAAATCTAGACAAATTAATTGCATAACTTCACTAAAATTCATCGAAAATAATTCCGGATAATATAACGTTAACTTAAAATTTTACATTAGAAAGTCAACCCGAAAGTCAATGTGGGGCTCGGCTCTCGGAACCCGATAGAATTTTTACGATATCCGAACACCCGTTCTGATACGAGTTCAACCATACCAATTTTATAAAATTTCAATAACGAATTGACCTCCAAATCCTTAATTTAAGGTATAGAAAATTTGCTACCATTTTCACCCCAATTCACTAATTTCAGGATAAAAACAACAATAGATTTATATATTTTAACCAAAATCGAGTTAGGAATTCTTACTCCAATGTTTTCCTTGAAAAACTCTCGAAAAATCGCCTCACCCGAGCTTTCTTCGTCCAAAAATGGAAGAATGAGATGAAGTCTTTTTTGAATTTATTCTGCTGCCCAGGGGTTTGTTCTTCGCGTTCGCGACCCTCCCTCGCGTTCGCGATGAAAACAATTCCTCAATAGCCATTTCCAAACTCTTCCCAGATTGCCTCTAGTATAATGGTCATAACCTTTTGTTCAAAACTCCAAATCACAAATGGTTTGACTTTCTGAAAATTCGACATCAAGTATACAACTTTGTACAGAGTTAGCCTTGTGTAGCAGAAATTTCTTCTTCGCGATTTCCAAACTCTTCCTAGATAGCCTGCAATGCATCGACCATAACGTTTTGTACACAAATCCAAATGCCAAATGGTTTAATTTTCTGAAAACTAGACATAAAGGGCTATAACTTTTACTTTTAGATCATCTCCAAATTCCTTATAGATTGCAAAATATAAGCTTCCAAAATCGGGCGACGGACAACAGGAATTCTTTCTTCGCGAATGCGAGAGTCTCTTTCCGAACGCGAAGAACAAAATCCCAAAAGCCAAATCCTTCTTCGCAAACGCGAGAGGCTCCTCACGAACGTGAAGAACAAAACTAGACATCAAAAAACCAGCATCCAAAGTAGCCCAAAATGATCCGACAACACCCGAAATTCACCCGAAACACACTCGAGGCCCCCGGGACCCCAACCAAATATACCAACAAGTCCTAATACACGGTACGAACTTAGTCGAGGCCACTGTTGCTCCCTTACGCACACGCAAGTATACGTGATCGACAAGTAATATAGGACAATGAGTCCGGATTATCGTACCCAAGGGACTTAAGTTAACTACTTTATAACAACTAATATCGTTATTTAATCAAGCAAAGATCAAGCTGAATAGTTGATTTATTCCAAATAGTATTGCTAATTTATGTCTAAGAATTGCGAAGAACAAATATGTATTTTGTAATCAATAAAACAAACATTCTAGGGTTGTGATTATGTTCCCAATCCTATTGCGTTCTAATTGACTTATCGTTTATGTAGTTAATGTAAGATTGCTAATTGATCGATAATGATACTCATAGTCTTCTTCCGAAGTACTATTCGCCTATTCCTAACAAGATTAATGCCTATATTCCTATGGAATTAATCTAGCAAGAATGCATGAAGAACACGATTATCTAATTAAGCATGATGATTAAGTATATTCCTATCCTAGCCACGAATCCGCTCTTTTTAACAAAGTTAAGAACATGCTTTCTTCAATCCTTATTCTAATCTAGACTTAGTTTTCTCAAACATAGCATAGATAATTGATAGAACTTAATTGATGGCCAAAACAATTAAGCAATTTAGCATAGAATTGAAGAAACAATCTTATCCACATTAACTATTAAAACGAAATATCAAGTTAGAAACACAATATTCATGGCTAATCACAACCCCAGAACAAGGGGTGATTAGCCACTCATGTTCAACAAAATCAAATAACTAAGTATGAAAACTAAATAGAGATACTAGATTGAATTGATGAACTGAGAATTTGTTGGTGTTGTTGATGTTCCTAGGCCTCCTTTTGCTCCAAAATCACGTTCTCCCCTCTTAGATAGGTTTAGGGGTGTTTATATAGGAGTTGGGAAGGTTTGAGGTCGACTTGGGGGTCTTTTAGACGAAGTAGGACAAAGTCCCCGAAATCAGCCCCCTGAGCAGCGCCCAGCGCTCCCCAGGGGACTGCTGGCAGTAAACTTTCCAAAGCCTCTGTTTCCAGCGCCACAGGCAGCGCTGGGCGCTGGCCTGTGGCCTGCCTTCCTCCTTTGTTCGATTCTTCTTGTTTTGGCTCGTTTTTTCCCCGGTTTCGTCCCCGATTGCTTTCAACTCATTCCTACACATAAAACATATTATATTAACATGAATCGATGCAATTAACATCCCAAAATTCACACAAACAAGAGCTAAATATGGGATAATTTACACATTATTTAATACCTTTTCTACCAATTATCAGCCACAAATCACATTAAACAACACCGAAATTACGAATCGCACCTCGAATCAAACTTGTGAGTTTATGAAATTTCCAAATTCTATAACCTGTGCCAAAACATATCAAATCAATTCTGAATGATCCTAAATTTTACACACTAGTCATAATTGACATAACAAAGCTATTCAAATTTTCGGAATCGAAATCCGAGCCCGATATCAACCAAGTTCACTAGACTTCACCCAACATGTGTGTCACCTCAACACTGATCACATAACACAAAATTCAGGGGTTCATACTCTCAGAACCAACTTTAGAAGTGTTACTTACCTCAAAACGTGCAAATCTCTATTCCAATAAGCTATTGCCTTAGGAATCGGCCTCCGAACACCTCGAATCTAGCCACAAACAATTCGATTCAATCAACACGAGCTATATGAATCAATTCCATATGAAAAAACCAAGTTCTTAATCAAAAGTCAAAAATGTCAACTCAAAAAATCAACCCCGAGCCCACGTGTCGAAATCCGACCAAATTAACAAAATCCGAATACCCATTCAACCATGAGTCCAACCATACCAAAATTACTCAAATCCGATCACAACTCTACCTTCAAATCCTCAAATTAAAGCCTAGGAAATTTCTACAAATTTTCCCTAATTTTTAACCAAAATCACTAATTAAATGATGAAATCAATGATATATTCATGTAATTTAACCAAAACCGAGTTAGAATCAGTTACCCCAATCACTCCCTTGAAAATCTCTCCAAGAGTCGCCTCAATCCGAGCTCCCAAAATCAAACTGTGAAATAAACTCAAACCCTCATTTTTGAGATTTTTATTCTGCCCAAATATCCCTTCCTCGCAAATGTGGAAAGTGTCTCGCGTTCACGAAGCACAAAACTCAGCTGCCCCATAAATCGTCTTACGCGAACGTGGAATCTCCCACGCGAATGCGACTTACAAAATCCCAGAACTACGCAGTCGCAGACATTATTACGCAATAGCGAATAACAAATTCGCGTGAACCCCAGCCCTTCTCTTTCCTCTGCGCGAACGCGACCTCACCCATGTGTTTACCATTCACTACCTCACCAACTTACGTGATCGCAGACCCAAGCTCGCGAACACATAGAACAAAATCCCAGTTGCCAAAATCAACACTTCACGATTGTGATCATCCTCTCGCGATCGCGTTCAAGAAAACCAGCAAATCAGAATTCTTCAAAGGTTCAAAATGCGCGAACATGATCTGAATCACACTCGCGGCCCTCGGGACCTCAACCAAACATACCAACAAGTCCTAAAACAAAATACGAACTCGCTCGAAGTCTGAAATCATATCAAACAACACTAAAATCATGAATTGTGCATCGATTCAAGCCAATGAACTTATGAACTTCTAACTGCTACATTCGATGACGAAACCTATCAAATCAACTCTGATAGACCTTAAATTTTTTCACACAAGTCATAAATGAAATAACAGACCTATTTCAACTTTCAAAACTATAATCCGAACCCGATAACCACAAAGTCAACTCTCGGTCAAACTTCTCAGCTCTACAAACTTCTAATTTTTCAACTTTCACCATTTCAAACCAAAATCGCCTATGGACCTCCAAATCAATATACAGAGACACTCCTAAGTCAAAAATCACAATACGAAGCTATCAAAACCATCAAAACTCCATTCGGGAGTCATTTACACATAAGTCAACATACGGTCAACTCTTTCAACATAAGCTTCCAACCTTGGGACTAAGTGTCCGAATTCATTCTGAAACGTCCCCAGAACCAAACCAACCACCCCGGCAAGTCAAGTAACAACAATTGATCATAGAATAAGCAGTAAAGGGGAACGGGGCTACAACACTCAAAACAACCGGCCGGGTCGTTACAAATAGTATATAAGAGATGTTTATATTCCTATATACACTATTATTCAAATGAATCCTATAAATGGGGGTTCACAGGTTGTTCTTCTTTTTGCTTGAGCCTCTTTTGAAATTTGACTTAAATATAGCTCAAATCTGCTCCAAATCACTTCAAATTTAAGATTTGAACTCCTCTTGATGTTTCCAATTGATTGGAATAACACCCAATGATGTTTTTAAGAAAACCTAATAACACCCATTTCAAAATTAATCTCAAATCTTAGATCTGATTTTCTTTCAAACTCAAAATCTCAGATATGATTCAAACTTAAAGTTTCAGCCTTCAATGGAGTTATTTTTTAACAATCAAATTTTAGATTTGAGAATCTTGAGCTCCAATAGTGGAGGTTTTATAATTGTATACACTTGAAGAAAGAGAATACTAAACCTAGCAGTAAGGATGAGGCAAATTTGTAACTGAACAACTTCAAATCTTGTTCAAAGATGTAGCTTCGCACTTGGAATTGAAGAGCGCTTATATGATAAGGCAGAATACGCATAAAACATATATATCTAGAAGCTTAGGTGGGCTATGGACCGTGGAGGAACTGAGTCTTTAATGTTGGGTTAAATGATGAAATTTTTTTTTTCAAGTTATGTACAACTTGGGCCAAACAGGATAAGAGCTTTAAATCTTGGCAATTTTCCATTACTTTTTGTAAATTTTTCATTTACTTTCGTAGAATTGACTTCAAGCTTCGATTTGAGTATTTGCGTTTGTATGGGTCAAAACTTATCTCTGATATGATCAAACCATGTTAACATTAAGGAGGCATTCACGTACTGCCACGTTTCATCAGTATGACTTCAACGAAGGCCTGCCCAAGGTCGAAATAGACCCTGAAGCATTGAAGGTTACAGTCAAAGAGTCAGCGAAGATCAAGGTCGAGAAGTCGTCGTAGGTCAAGGTCAAGGTCGAGCATCTTAGACGGAGTTATCATGGCTAGCTCTAGGATTTGACAAAAAGGAGAATATTCTAGTGGATATTCTTTGTACCTATACTATTAGGGTTTTTAGGAATATGTTCCATATAAATAGAAAGAGACACAATGATAGGGGGCATGAAATATTCACTTGTAAGAAAACATACTGACTTTATAGAGAGAATCTGACCATATTACCAGTATATGAAGACAACCTTTTTACTAAGATTCTTGTCTAAATTTTTCACTTGATCTAAGAACAACCTGGACGTTCAAAGGCTTATCAATCATTCATCATTGTCAGAAAGAATATCTATATATCTCACCCTTTTTCGGATGACTCGCATGTTTTTATTACTTAAATGTCATTCATTGCTACTTATTATTATTTAATGCTATCTTCCACCTTTTTGGATCATTGAATACTGTTATAATTACTCACATTTATTTTCATTCGATCAAATATACATACTATCTGTCATAAAATCGACAACCTTGCCTTTTGGATATTAATATTAGTTAAGATTGACTTTATTATTTTTAAATCTAATTGGTTGAACCCATATTCTAATTTTTGGGTCAAACAGCTTGGCGCTGTCTGTGGGGATTTCTTAGCTATTTTTTTAGTTTCCTTTAGATCTACAACTCACAAGAGTCACTATCCTAACAAACCATAAGATCTTTCTCTTTCTTTGCCAAACCTACATGGCAGGTAACCAAGGAGATATGACTAAAGCGACAGGTGACTTCCTTAGCAACCTCATGAACCCTATCACCGAGAGTTGTGAAATGCTAGGCGTTGACGTAAAACCCACTGCCTCCCCCAGGCGCGAGAGGTCACCCTCTTGTAGCATCACAAAACCAAATGGGAAAGGGACCTCCACGTCCACAGGAGAAGGGACACCACCGGCCATGAAAAAGCTCCTCGAAACGATACGCTAGTAAGCATGCTCCACAAACCTGCTCCATGCACGACCATAGAGACAGCAAGAGCCCAAATAGTGCAACGAGTAGACGAATAGGGCGACCATAGGTATAACTCATAATGTTACTAACAATGCAGGTGACAACATCCTCGTTGCTGTTCTAAAGAGGATAGAAGAAATGAGGATGAAAATAAAGCACTCAGAGATCAAATGAAAGAACACCAAGAACAAGTCGACAAGATACCGGGCGCCCCTAAGCTACTGCCAAAGAGGGACGCTGGTAGATTCGTAGAGCAGCCGTATAGCGAGGGAGCAGGCCCGCATGCCATAGCAAAGACCTTAAAAATACCGTCATATATCAAAAGATACGACTGAATGACTGACCCCAAAGATCATGTGACTCATTATGTTACCCCCGTGAAGGGCAATGACCTTACGAAGGAACAAGTGTCGTCTATTTTGCTAAAGAAATTTGGCAAAACCCTTGCGAGAGGGGCATTAACATGGTATTCGCACAGCTACCAAACAGGTCCATAGAAACCTTCGAAGAGATAGCCGATAAGTTCGTAACGACACATCCTGGGGCCAAGAAAGCCAAAATGAGAGTAAACACAATCTTCGCCATCAAGCAGTACTTGGGAGAGGGACTGTGGGACTTTCTCGCCCGATTCAACAAGGTAAGGATGACCCTACCAAACGTGTCCGATATGGATAGCGGTCGCAGCCTTTCAGAACGGGTTGAGTAGAAAGGGTTCAAGAGCAACCAAAAAATTACTGAGTTGGTGGATGAAGTATCCTCCAACCACTTGGGACAAAATTCACAATGCTTACTATGCCGAAGTCCGAGCAGATGATGATGACCTCAACGGACCAACTCGACGGCTTGCCTTGATACAAGCCGAGCCTAGAAAAGAACGAAGAGATAACATAAGGAGGGATCACCCGGTCTCACGACCTAATAGGGAACGACATCAGCCATACGTTAGAGCCCCCGCTCCAACTCCTTTCAGCTATGATTAAGGCCCATCTAGGCCGAGGTCGGAGACTTACCGGAACGAGAGAGGTATGCCCCCTTATTGTCCGCTCACAATATTAATGTATCACCTACAGAAATAGTCTATGCCTTGGAAAAACTCGGAGCAAAGGTGAAGTGGCCGTCAAAGATGACGTCCGACCTGAGCACTAGAAAATCCGTCCTCTGTGAATTCCACCAGGAGGGGGACACAAAACAGAAGATTGCATCGCCCTCAGGCAAGAGGTTGTGAACATGTTGCAGCAGGGACACCTCAAAGAGCTGCTAAGTGGACAAGGGGAGAAACAACTTCGCTAGAGGACGTGAATGCCAAGGCCCGCCAAAGCCACCATCACTAGCTCGAACCATCAACATGATCATCGGCGACATCGACAATCCCTCTATTAACGCCGTTAAATTCACTGTCACTCACAAGCTCAAAAGATCTATCACCCACGAACAATATGACAGACTCGAAGAAAGTATCATCTTCGACGAGTCAGATGTCGACGGTTTAACCTTCCTTCACAATGATGCTCTCGTCATTACTTTTACGTATTTTGGATACCGTTGTAAAATGTATCATGGTAGACGATGGGACTGGAGCGTGCATTATCCATCCACGAGTCCTCACCCATATGAGACTCGAGGACAATATAGTGTCGCGCCGCATCACACTAACCCGTTTTAGTAATGTCGTTGAATGAATATCGGGCGAAATTACACTCTTCGTCTAGGCGGCCAGCATAATAGTGGAGACAACGTTCCACATCATGGACCAGGCCACCGCATACAATGCCATAGTAGGACAACCATGGATACATCCCATGAAAGCCGTCCCCTCCAGCTTATACTAAGTAATCAAATTTCAATCGCCTTTGGGGATATTAAACATACGGGGAGAATAGTGCACGTCCCGGAATTCAACTTCATCGCCTTATACAGCACGACAACCCAACAGAAGAAAGACAAGGAAAAAGAAGCATAATAATCAACAAGGTCAAGGTCGACGTAAGTAGAGATCAGGGACGTCATTATGGATCCCAAAATGGTTGAAGCCGTGGACCCAACTATAAAGGACCTCAACCCTGTTCAATTAGACTTCAGCGACTCCAGCAAAAAGGCTTACATCGCTTCAAACTTCGAGAAGCAGGTAAATTTAGTCAATTTTTAATAACTAATGCATATTTGTTTCCCTTCAGCCATGCAGATATGCCGGGCATCCCCAAGGAGATCGCCATACACAAATTAAACATCGACCCATTCTACCTCCGGAAGTCAGGTCAGACGAAAATTCAACCCCGCCATCGACGATGCCGTCCACAAGGAGCTGGAGAAGCTATTAGAAAATGGCTCAGTCAGGGAGTCGAAATACCCCAAGTGGATCGCCAATGTAGTGATGGTCAAAAAGAAAAATAGGAAAAATGGAGGATGCGTGTAGATTTCACGGACTTGAACAAAGCGTGCCCGAAAAATTCGTTCCTGTTACCACATATCGACCAACTCATCGACGTGACAGCCGGACACACCTGTTGAGCTTTTTGGACGCATACTCGGGCTATAACCAGATACTTATGGAAGAAGAGGATCAGGAGAAGACCACGTTCATCACCCTCCGAGGAACATATTGTTATTGGGTCATGTCATTCGGGCTGAAGAACGCAGGAGCAACCTATCAAAGATTAGTCACAAAACTATTCAAAAATTAGCTTGGCAAGACCATGGAGGTATATATCAGAATAATGCTGGTCAAATCCGTTAAGGCGGAAAACCTATCGATTATTTGAAGGAAGATTTCGACATACTGAGATGGTATAGAATGAA
This sequence comes from Nicotiana obtusifolia, assembly GCA_002018475.1. Lineage (NCBI taxonomy): Eukaryota > Viridiplantae > Streptophyta > Magnoliopsida > Solanales > Solanaceae > Nicotiana > Nicotiana obtusifolia. The sequence continues at coordinate 297,617 of MCJB01005947.1, read as the reverse complement.
ACTAAACTCAGAGAAATGCGCGTTTGCTGTGGTCTCGGGGAAGTTTTTGGGATTATTAGTGTTACAACAAGGGATCAAGGTCAACCAAGACCAAATCAAAGCTATCGAAGGGATACCGAAGCAACTAACTACTAAGAAGCAAGTCCAAAGGTTGACTGACCGAATCGCCGCCCTATCGAGATTTATCTCGTGGTCATCCAAAAGATGTCACAATTTTTTCGGCGTACTCAAAAAGAATAACGGCCTTAAGTGGACGCCCGAGTATGTACAAGCTTTGTGAGAGCTAAAGGAGTATCTGTCATCACCACCTCTACTATCAAAGCCCGAACTCAGGGAACATCTCCTCGTCGACCTGGCCGTCTCCAAAGTGGCAGAAAGTGTAGTCCTGATACAAGAAAGTAAAGGTACACAATCTCCCATTTACTACGTTAGCAAAACACTCATCGACGCCAAAATGAGGTACCCACAAACTGGCCTGACACTAGTCATAGCTTCACGAAAGCTTAAACCTTATTTCTAGTGCCACCCTATCTCGGTCGTTATGACCATTCCTCTGAGAGGCATTTTGCATAAACTCGAATTATCGGGAAGGATGGCCAAGAGGGTCATCAAGCTAAGCGAGCACGATATCATATATCAGCTGCGAACAGCGATAAAGTCGCAAGTGCTCACCGACTTCATCGTAGACTTCAGCGCAATGATAATGCCTAAGCACGAGAAGGAATCCGTCCAAGCTTCTCCCCAAACACAAGACCTCTGGGCCCTATTCACTGACGGCGCATCCAATGCCTTTGGATCCGGGCTGGGACTGTGGCAAAATCACCAAAAGCAGCACGATCGGGGATAAAAGTGTAGTTCACCTCATCAACTCATCGCTACACCAAATCGAGGTAAGATCTGTAGCTTAAACTTTGGATTGGCGCAATCGTATTATCACCTACTTGCAGGATGACACCCTCCCAAACAAAAAAAAGGAATCCAAAAAACTAAGAATACAAGCAGCCAGATATAATCTCCTCCATAGCGACCTATACAAGAGGACATACGGCGGCCCTCTGGCAAAATAATTGGGCCCAAACCAAACCCAATGCATCCTCGAAGAAGTCCATGAATGCCATTGTGGTGCTCATTTCGGCAACCGAGCACTCGTTAGGTGTCTCATACAGGCAGGATACTATTGGCCCACCATGAAAATAGACACCTCAAAATTCGTGAAAGAATGCGAACAATGTCAGAAATACGCCCAATTAATTCACCAAGCAGGAGAACATCTCCACTCAGTCACCTCTCCGTTGTCGTTCATCAAGCGAGGAATGGACATCGTGGGCCCCTCCCAACAAGGCGAGGTAGTGTACGATTTCTTTTGGTTTAACTGACTATTTCTCTAATTGGGTGGAAGCATGAGTGTTCGCCCCAATATGAACAAGAGGTAATCACCTTCATATGGAGAAACATCACTTGCCGATTCGACCTACCCAAAGAGATCAGCTGCAACAACGAACCCCAGTTCACAGTAAAGAAAACCGCTGAATTCTTTGAGAAATGGCATATTAAGAGGATACTCTCAACCCCGTATCACCCAGCGGGTAACGGGCAGGCAATATCCTCCAACAAGTTCCTATTAAATATCATGAAGAAAAAGCTCGAAGACGCTAAGGGACTGAGGCCGAAAATACTCCCAGAAGTATTATGGGCGTATAGAACCACCCCGAAGACAATAACATGAGATACACCCTACTCTCTAGTCTATGGGAGTGAAGCATTCATACCAATCAAAGTCGGAGAACCCATCCTAAGGTACTCCCACGAAAGCGGAATTATTAATGACAAGAGTAGAAGGCAGGAACTCAATGAGATCGATGAACGAATAGATATGGCATACATAAGGATGGTCGCTCAAACGAAGCAAGCGGAATGTTACTACAACAAGAAAGAAAAGATCCGGCCGCTCAAAGTCGGGGACTACGTACTCAAAGCCAAAACTCAAGTAAGCAGAGATCCACAGGAAGGCAAACTAGGAACAAAGTGGGATGGCCCATACAAAATTACAGCCAAAGCAAACAACTACAACTAGAGAAGATGGAAGGAAAACAATTACAAAATAATTGGAACATCAACCACCTCATATACTTCAACTTCTAAAAGGAAGAAGCACCCCCCAAGTCGTACTCTTTTTTCCTCACTTGAGTTTTGTCCCATTAGGGTTTTTACAATGAGGTTTTTAACGAGGCGACGAAAGGGACACTTCGAGTCGAAGTAGGCGAAGGAGGGAGTATTTTTCTCTTTCATTGCCCGACTCCTCAATACTCTCCAAGCCTAATAATGAAGGGACTAGATAGACTGGGACTGGAACTGGAACGCCAGCCAATGCTCAAAGTTTGTAACTTTCTCCAATCATGTAATCGGAGCAACAACGTCAAAGTAATAAGAAACTTAAGTTTATCAAAAACACCTTAACAAAAGGTTAAGTTCGACCCTGCTCGAACAACACTTAAAAGGTTAAGTTCGACCCTGCTCGAGCAACACTTATTGTCCCTCGGCCACACCTTAACAAAAGATTAAGTTCGACCCTGCTCGAACAACACCTATCGGCCCTCGGCCGCACCATTAACAGAAAGTTAAGTATGACCAAGTTCGAACAACACCAAACAGCCCATGGCCACGATTTAACAAGAGGTTAAAATTCGACCAAGTTCGAATAACACCTATCGACCCTCGGCCACATTTCGAGGGAAGGTTAAAATTAAGCAAACGAGAAGCTAAGTCCGATCAAGTTAAAACTTAACCGATTGATCTTAAGACATAATCGATCTATACGAACAAAGGAATGATTCAGCCCATGGCCATTAAACCTAAAAACTACGACCAGTTAAAAGACGACAAAAAACGTATGAAAGAGAAAGTCATGCAAGTACAGAAATAAATCACGGCAAATAAGAAAGGCACAAATGAAAGAGAAAACCAATTTTGATATTTATATAAGACAGGGGTTTCTTACAAAGGCTCTTGGAGACGCTAGCAAAAATACACGAAGTGATAAAAATAAACTACTACTGGCAATCGCCATCACGACCCACAACATCCTCACTGGTCCGACCCTCAACAATGTCTCTTCCCTGACCATCAACACCATCACCGCCCCTATCTTCACCACCCTCTCCATCCTCTCCCAAAGGGTAAAATACCCGGCCTCATCCTCAAGGTGATCTACGACCTCCTCCCTATACTCATGTTCTTCGCCAGGGCGAGGCATAGCCGGGTCGTAGCCATAAGCAATCCGAGCCTCGCGAGCCTTGACCCGAGCATCTTCAAGGACCGCCCCAGAAATAGAACCCGCTGCATGCAACTCACGAAGCACATCCAGTCGGGCCTCGGCATGAATCCATCCTTCATGCAGCTCACAAGGGACGTTGTGAAAGCCAGGAGCCATAGATGAAGAAGGTCGTGCAAGAAGTTAGGCCTTCTCTTCCTCCAGAGCAGCAACTCAATCATAAAGATCAGAAGTCTCTTTTTCAACTCCCCAATCCTTTTATCAAGTCGTTCCTCTTTAGCCATTGCCGTCGACATGTCATTTTTCTGCTTAGAGCAAAGGTTTCGGTACGCCAACTCGAGGAACTCCACCCTCCTCTGAGCCTTTCACCAAGCAGTCTCAGCTTTATAAAGCTCCTCCTGCTTCTCAATGACCTTGCCACCGAGAGCCTCTGCCTTGAACTGGCACTCCTCAAGTTCACCTCGCAGCTGGACAACTTGAGCCTAGAGATTGCTGCATTGGGCCTCTTCGCCCCTATTAAGCTCGAGCTCCTCCTCCTTGCTCCTCAACGTCCCTTCAAGGAAGCTATATTTCTCCATGGCCTGTATTAGCTCGTCGTCCCTCTTCTTCAATTCCTCCCTCGGGACCCACACGACGTCGCCTTTGCGAAGCTGACACCGGAGATTCCGGCACTTCCTAAGACACGTGGTGTACTTTTCTTTTAGCTTCACGTAAATTTCCTTACGTCTACTCTCCCGTCGAGCAGTCTCAACATCAAGAATAACCGTCTACACAAAAAAAGGGGGG
>MCJB01005947.1:213621-287543 GCA_002018475.1 Nicotiana obtusifolia | reverse complement strand
ATATATATATAAAAATTGGTTGTTTAAAAACTAGCCGTTGGCAACGGCTCTATTGACCTAGTAGCCGTTATCCAACGGTCAAAAACGGTCATTTTCACCCCATAACCACCATATATTTTTTCCGCTATAAATACCCCATTATATCATCATATCTTTCACACAATTCATCCATCAAATTCTCTACAATATTGCTATTTTACTACTTTGGCTATTTGTTAAATTTACACAAGTTTGCTACTTTATCAAGTTTTAATTGGAGTTGCTATCAAAGTTATATTTGGCTATTTGGTGAAGTTTTCAATTATCAAGTATTGGGTAAATTGGAGGCGCTACTTGGTTGAAATATCAATTTGGCTATTCGTTGATGTTTTTCGATTATCAAGTATTCAACTTATTAATAAGTGAAGATTCAAGTTTCAACTTCACCTCAATTATATGGCTATATTTGGTTAGTCGTTCCTACTTCCTACTCTTTTATAATTTTTTTATCGTATATTTATTTTATTTGCTATAATTATATCTCAAAGAGGTTCAATTGGAATTAGTAGTGGGGGGCGGGCACGTGGTCGTGAGGGAAATAGGCGTAAAGGAATTGCTGGTAGTTCTAGTCAACACATAGATGATTCTCAATATTATCATGATGTTACCTCTATAATCCACTTGATAATGATATGTTAGAAGCAAAATATAATTATGCGTAATTTGAGGCCTCGAGTAGGTCCGTGTTATGTAACGGGACTTGTCGGTATATACGGACGGGGTCCCGAGTGGCTCGGATGAGCTTCGGACGAGGTTTGGATCGTTTCGGATCATTTTGGTTAAAGCTGGTTTGGCAAAAATTTTGGTGTGTCCGCATCTGTGAAGAGCTGGTAGCAGATGCGATCCCGTAGATGCGGCACTTTGGTCTCAGAAGCGAAGCATGACTGGATGTGGAATTTTCGCAGAAGCGGGAAAATGGACCGCATCTGCAGTAGCACAGAAGCGGAAGCTGTGATCGCAGAAGCGAGGATGTGCGTCGAAGCGTGATTTGTGCTACACCTGCGTCTGCGTAGAGGCGGGATTAGTTGCGCATGTGCAGTCGGCGAGCTCACATGTGCCAGTAAATACTGCCTTTTTGCATGGAGATTTACATGAGGAGTTATACATGGAGGTTCCACAGGGGCTGAAGGTTGAAGCCCTGAAAGTGGTTTGCAAGTTGAACAAGTCCTTATATGGACTAAAGCAAGGAAGCAAGCAGGCAATGGTATGATAAACTAAGTGAGTCATTGTGTACAAAGGGTTTCACACATTCAACAAATGATTATTCACTGTTCTATAAAAGGGATGACACTTCAGTTGTCTTTGTGGCAGTCTATGTAAATGGTGTGATACTCACAGGCACAGACCTTGAATAAATTAAAGCACTGAAGACCTTTCTACATGATCAATTCAAGATCAAAGATCTAAGAAGGTTGCACTATTTCTTGGGATTAGAAGTATCTTATAAAGAATACGGGGTTCTCATATCTATGACAATCAATATACTACAGTTTTTGCTCCTCTTGATTGCTGCATCAAACTAAAGGCCGATGAGGGATCTCTATTGCCTAATCCTACACACTACAGGAAATTGGTTGGGAAACTTAACTTCTTGACTAGTACAAGATTGGATATAGCTTATAGTGTACAACACTTAAGCCAGTTTATGCAGACTCCCAGAGAGCCACATCTCAGGGCTGCCATACATGTTCTGTGGTACCTTAAAAATGATCCAATATTGGGAATCTTCGTTTCCAATAGTTCAAATTGTACAGGGAAGGCTTTCTGTGATTAAGACTGGGCAGCATGCCCTGATTCGCGGCAATCAATGAGTTGTTACATTGTCTTGCTTAGTGATAGTCCAATTAGCTGGAAATCAAATAAACAAGAGATTGTGTCCTTGTCCTCTGCAAAAGAAGAATATAAGTCTATTCGGAAGGTAGTTGGAGAGTTATCTAGGTTAAGAGATTGCGGGAAGAGCTTACAGTACCTTCCCACATCTTATTTCTGTCTTATGTGATAGCCAAGCTGCAGTACATATGGCAAGGAAACTTGTGTTTCATGAACGTATAAAGCAAATAGAGGTGGATTGTCACTTGGTAAGGGATAATCTGCACAAGGGACTATTCAACCTCCACCACATTTACACACATAATCAATTGACAGACATATTAACCAAGGCCTTAATAGGGATTAAGCACACTAATATTCTTAGCAAGTTGGTCGTGAGTACCTCACCTCCAACTTGAGGGGGGTATTGAGAGCATTTACTCTTGTAATTGGTAGTAGCTATCCAAAATTAAATTAGCTAGGCACTTATAGGGTACTTCTGTAATTAGGTGTTAGCATGAGTCGATTAGGTATTTTCTTTTCCTATCACACATGTGTATATAAAAGAATCATAGCAAATGAATACAAGTAAGTCTTCATTTTCTTATTTTCATTTCTCCAGAAACTTCTTCTCTTTCACAGCTCAATCTCTCATTTGTCTCTCGAGCTCAAGGTGCCATATCAATGGCAGTCTACACTCATGATTAATCTCTGAATTTGACAAAGGTCACTTGGGTTGATGAATTTGAGAATAGTATTTTAGAAATATGGGAATAAAATGATAAAGAAAAAAGAAAAACTAGTGGAGACCTAGGGTGTGTTTGGTTTGATAAAAAATATCTTTCGAAAAATATTTTTTTATTTTTCACTATTTGGTTGCACAAAATAGTTTGGAAATTTTTTTACCAAATAGCACGTTTTTCTGAAATTGAAGGAAAATGACTTTCCTACAAAAAGATAGGAAAAATTTTCCTAAAACTCCACCTACCTTTACATCTAACCCTAACCCCCTCCCACTTCTCTCTTCCACCCCCTCTCTCCAAAGGGCATTTTTTCAGACTTCAGTTTTTTTTTTTTTTTCCGTCACCACCCACCCAAATTTTGTTTTTAGTTTTTTATTTTTATTTTTAATTTTCTGTTTTTTTTGTTTTTCTGCACCACCCACTCCCTCATCCCCAACCCCTCGTTATACCAAACACACCCCTAATCCTTTCTTAAAAGCTGAAGGTGTTGAAGTCTGACATTACAAAGTGGAATATAGAAATATATGGCAATCTAGAGGATAACAAGAAGCCTATGTTAGAAATTTTTATGTTGCTGGACTATTGAAAGGGATAATAATAATAGTACAACTTTACAGAAAAATCGCTTTTTCAAGAGTTGGGGGGATTGCAAAAGCAAAGAAAATTTCGTGGATAAAGATGCCTATAGATTAAACAAAGCAACAAGAACACCAAATAGAATGGCCAAAGCTCATAATAGATTCAATTGTATCAACTCTAATGGAATAACTTTGGAAGATAGCAGGCTGATTAAAGAACATAACATAAACTTTTATGAAATCTCTTCACTGAAACATAATCCTGAAGGCCAAAATGGCAAGATGATATACGTTTACTGAAGAAAAGTTCTACGGGCTACAAAGGCCATTCAGTAAAAAGGAAATTGTTGATGCGGTGAAGCAACTTAATGGGGATAAACCACCTGGTCTGGATGGGTTCAATATGTCGTTTTGTCGAAAATGATGGCACATAGTCGAAGGTGATACTATAAGGTATTTGAAGGCTTCTTCACTAAATGTACTTCTTAGAAAGTTTTAACTTTCCAATTCCACCACAAAACTGGTGGAAATTGCCAGTTGATGACTCTTCTATCTCTCTTTGCTCTTATGGTTCTTGTTCAGGCAAGACTCGATACAAGAGAATCCATCAAGACTAAAAAAGTCAAGGCCACAAACTGATTAATTCATCCCCAATATGTGAATTATTTTTCTTTCTAATTGTTAGACTACGATCGTTTAAAAATTGAATTTGAATGGCCAGTATGATTTAATTTTCTTACATTCAATTATGACTTTACTCCGTCTCAAATTTGCAGTCATAATTACCTTTTTAAGAGTCAATTGAAAATTGATTAGGTATTAAGCATTAAAAATTCTTTTGTCAGAATAACAATTACAGAGAAAATTATTTGAGGCTATTTCAAACCATGAACATATTATTTCAAGTCAAAAGACTTTTTTTATGTTCCTCAAGGCCACTGCTGGATTGAATTTATATATTTCTGCCAATGGAAGGAAGGCGAGGGCGCAATATCACAATGTATCTCAGTGTTAGTGAGCTGCTACTTTTTAAAGACTATAAAGGAGGAGAAATTGACATACAAAGAAGAAAAATAAATTTTAGCATATATATTTGTGCATATCTTCAAGAAATTATGGGTTATACAATGAGACATACGAAGAAGAAAAATAATTTTTTGATATATATTGTGATATACAAAGGACAAAAATAAAATTTTGATATACATAAAGAAGGAAAATAAGGTTGTGATATACATTTTAGTGTACACATTATTTTTGATGTATTATACATTTAGATATACAAATAATATAATTATTTTTGTGTTATACACTTAGATATATTCAAAGAAGAAAAATAAAATTTTGATATATATTTTGATATATACAAAGAAGAAAAATAAAGTTGTGATATACATTTTAATATAAATATTATCATTGTAATATATATTTGTTGACTACCTGGTGCTAATATTTATAACTAGCATTTTTTTTCGTGCTAATTATATGGGTACGCTATCATACAGTGTCAAAATCCCTACTAAAAGAGCTCGGAATAGACCTCTTATCCTTGAGTCTCTGTCACTAGTCTCTTTAAAGCCCAATGACCTATTTATTAAGCATTTGGACATAAAATGCAAGATTTAAAGAGGAAAAAAAGGGAAATAATATTGTATAGTCACTTTTAAATAATAAATAAAAAAAGTTTATTTTATGTATTTATTCCTATTTATGTATGTTATATACAAAAAATATATAAATTTTATATACTTTTGCGACTATCACATATAAATAATTTCGGTTGCGAACTAAAAGTGATCTTTGCTCCCAAAAAAATAGTCTTTAAAGTTAAGATGAAAAAAGCTAGACAAAACAACGTTTACCAAGAATATGTACGATAACTAAACAATGTTTCGAAAAGCAATTTCGAAAAAACGTTATGGACAAGCGGGTCCTTAATCTTAGACTAGACAAAACTACAGGCACAAATATATAAAAACTTACCTTCTATTAGCTGTTAAGTGCTGATTACCAAGAATATCTACTATAAATTACAAAGCGCATATACAAATTTAAAACTCAAATAAAATAGGATTCTTTCATCCAATAATCACGCGCGAAGATGTGTATATTTAAGCGTGAATCAAACTCCAATCTGTAATACGCAAACAAAAACAAAGGGCTTTTCGACCAAAGAATTCTCAAAACTAGAAGCTCCGATGTCCACTCAAAATCGATGAGTTTCACAATAAATGCATCACAAACTTGTATCTACAGAGAAATTGCAAAAGGAACTCCAATTTGCAATCGGAATAAATTAATGAACTAGTATATTTTTACCTAACATCAGCTGCTTCGATGTTGAATTTATCAATTTTTATTCAATGTGGTGGTCGAATGTTGGAAACGATTTTGTAGATTACAATACCAACGTCCTAATAATTAGTTAAAATATAACTTATTTAGTTTGTAAATATGATTTCAGAATAGCTTATAATAAATACTTCGTTGAATATTGTAGAAATTAAATATACTATGAAAGATGATCCTCCCCCGAAAGTGGAACACAATCACATGAGAATTCATTTATATCTTGAGTTGAAAAAAAGCTTAAAATTTACAATATATCCCCTTTATATAACATCGAGAGAAAAAGATATAGACATGGCCCGCTACAATTCAAATCCTGTTGAGCATATAGAGCTCTAGTATACAAATAGAGATGCACTAGTGAAACATTCAATTTGATTGCGTCTAGAGATAAAGAAGATTGTCAAGATGCACAATTTGAAAAAATACAATAATAGATGACCCTCGACACATAAATATTGCACAAGATCAATTTTATAAAGAAAAAGCTACGATAGTATGTAGCACTATTCAGTAAATAAGAGGTTTAAGTTTAAGGTGGAGAGACCAAGTGCCATCAGGTACTAAATCCATACATATTTATGATTGCATGTACCCAAATTCACATGGCTGACCCTCGACACACTATCCAATCCGAGCGAATCAAACCATATAATGTACCTCAATCATATGCATAAAAACCAACCTAAATATGGAAGCTCTTTAAAAATCATAGTTCAAGTTAAATGATGAAATATTTTCCAATTCAAAACATATATGACACCTTTCATAATGATAATGAAATCAGATAAATAAATATATTTTCATGTATGTTGTGTACAATAATTGGACGAAACAAAAAGTGGAAGCTTATTATAAAGAAAAGGGGCTTGAACTCTCAGCTGATTCAACTCAAGCTTTTAGCTCTTCTTCTGATTTTACTCTTCCTGACGCAACTCAGTTTCTTAAAGCAGCTTTTTTACCGGCAAGGGTCGGGGTCAACTACTATGCCATTCCTTTATTGACTGGTCAAATGAAAGAAATTTTTTTTAGCATCTTTTAAATCATAAATAAAATGAACATGCATTACTGTTGGCTTGAGTAAGTTTGTTTTGATGATTGACAAAGAAACACATACATGAACTAGGTCCATACACAGTATACGTAAGGCACGAGCAGATTTAAGCACAAGGTATGCATGTGAAGGGGATAAGCACAAGTGGTTATTTGACATATCCTGAATGAAAAGATTGTATAATTGATAAGGAGCATGACTCCTTACTTGAAGAGAACTCTATCCTAGATAAGGGAGGAGTTAGAAGTGGAAGATAACTAGAACTCTTCCACCATGGAAGAGTATACCATTAGAACTTTAGTGGATCCTATTCTACTAACTCTATATATTTCAGGATGTTTTCTTTTACAGATACGCATCAATGCTGAAGTTAAACAAGAGTTGAGAGCAAAATAGCAAGGCATTTTGCAAACAATTCTTGTGTAATTCAAGTGAGCGAACCTGAAGCTATATGAACCAGATAAAAGAACCAGCTCCAAGTGTCTGTCTTTTATTCTTGTTTCATTGCAGTGGGGCTTTTGAGTTGTACCTTTCAGCTTTCTCTAGAAGTATTTGTACTAGGTAATCTGAGTGTATTGTTAAAGTTAGAGTTAACTTGAAGCTGTCGCAACAGCGTAAGGCCGGTTACCACAAAGCGTTAGAGTTAATTCTTATGTTTCCAAAAGTTTTGTAAACGTTATTTTGGCTCAGTGATTTAGTGGTGTGTTGGAAAAAATCTTACTGGAAGTAGGTCATGGTTTTTTACCTTTTGAGCCAGGTGTTTTCCATGTAAAATACTTGTGTTCTTTACTTTCTGCATTTACTATTCTGCCATTGTAGTGTAAGGAATACGTAGAAGAACCAGGTCCTTCTATAATCTATGCATGCGAAAAATTGGACACCACACAAATCACCTCCCCCCCCTCCCCCCTCTTGTGTGGCATTGAAGTCAAAACATCAATTGGTATCAGAGTGGGTTATCCTTGAAGAGGCCAACACCTTAGAAGAAGATCAAGATGGGTGCACCACCTAGAAATTGGAAGGGCAATCCACTGCTATGCCACCACTCTTTAATAGTCAGTACTACTCTTGGTGGAAGTAGAATGCGAGATCACGTACAGGGAAAGGATTAAGAGCTATGAGACACTATCACTGATTGTCACGATCCGAAATTCCCTTCCCCAGGACCGTGATGGTTCCTAATATTTCACTTGCTAGGCAAGATAACATTAGAATAATTTTAGTCATTTGTAACCGTTCAAATTAAATAATAATAATAATAAAAAACCGAAATAACTGAAATAAATCTGAAATAGAGTGACCAAGGAAAAATAACAACGATGTCTAAATACCATCCAAAACTGGTATCATAAGTGCACGAGCGACTAGAAATATACAAATAATAGTCTGAATGAAAGTAAAATTGTCTGAAATGAAATAAACAGCTAGGATAAGATGGAAGAGGACTTCAGGGCTGCGAATGTCGTGCAGCTGTACCTCAAGTCTCCGAACCGTCAATCAATCCGAGCAATTTACTGGCCGCCACCAGGACCGACTCCAAAATTTACACAAAAAGTGCAGAGTGTAGTATGAGTATAACCGACCCCATGTACTCTGTAAGTGTCGAGCCTAACCTCGACGAAGTAGTAACGAGGCTAAGGTGGGTCAGTTACAATAACCTGCACGCAGTATAATGATAATAACAAGAAAGAAACGCAGGAAAAGAGTCACGACCAAATCCCAAACCCGGTCGTGATGGCGCCTCTCGTGAAGACAAGGCCAGCCAATTCGAACCATATCTCATTTTAAGCAGTTAATTCAACAAGAGAACAACACAACACAGTTTAATAGCAGTCATTTGCGGAAAAACATAGTGAATCATCCCAACAACAGCCCAAACCGGGGTGTCACAACGCCATGAGCAACTAATAAAATCCTAATAACAAGATTACTATTACAATATCTCTGGCACAATTGTTTGAAGAAAGTGGAAACAACAAATAAAAGAGAAATGGGGCTGCGGACGCCAACAACTACCTCGTAGTCTCTGAGTCACCACTCTGACAGTTGTAGTCAATGCCTCAGAGCGAAATCAATAATGCCTGAATCTGCACACATGGTGCAGGGAGTAATGTGAGTACTTCCAACTCAGTGAGTAGCACATATAAATAATGACTGAAAGTAAGGAAACACGTAAAGCACAAGGCAATGCATAATGAAGTAGTAAATCATTATTTGAAAACAGTAAATTAGTAAGAAATCATTTAAAAATCTTCCCAGCTCTGGTTACCAGTTGCCAATGTTACCAACTGTAATATTCCTGGGCTCAGTATCAATTTCACAGCTCTGGTTACCAGTTGTCATTGTTACCAACTGGAACCTACATTTGTCATTGTTACCAACTGTAATATCTCTGGTTACCGGTTGTCATTGTTACCAACCGTAACCTACAGTTGTCATTGTTACCAACTGTATTATCTCTGGTTACCGGTTGTCATTGTTACCAACCATAACCTACAGTTGTCATTGTTACCAACTGTATTATATCTGGGTACCCTGCGCTCACTGGGGGTGTACAGACTCCGGGAGGTGCCCCTTACGGCCCAAGCGCTATATCAAGCCACCTCGTGGCATACATCTAGGCCCTCGGCCTCATATCAATCAAGCCACCTCGTGGCGTATATACAGTATCTCAGGCCCTCGGTCTCATATCACTCAGTAAAACCTCGCACTTGGCCCTCAGCCACACTCAGTCAGAAAATCATCACAAGCCCCTCGGGCATAGTAAAACAGTAGTTCTCAGCCCAAACATCATTTCAAATATTGTGTAAATCTCAAAACTGAGTAAAAAGTGGCTGAGTTGTAGAACAGTGGAAACAACATGACTGAGTTCAAGTAATAAGTACAAATAGTGAGAAAATAGTGATAAAAATCCTTGGAGGGTTCAAACAATTGGCACGAAGCCCAAATATGGCAATCAGCCCAAAACATGATGATATCAAATAGGTTTCAATCAAAATATGTAGTAAAAATCATCAATCGGGACGGACCAAGTCACAGTCCCAGTAGTGAACGACCCCACGCTCATTATCGAGCGTGTGCCTCACTTCAATATAGCACTACAATGTGCAAATCCGGGGTTTCGAACCCTCAGGACATCATTTACAATCACTACTCACCTCGAACCGGCTAAATCCCTAGCCCGCAATGCCTTTGCCCCTCGAATTGGCCTCCACGCGCATCAAATCTACCCAAAATCGGAATGAATACGTCACAATTAATTCGATTAAGTTAATACAATTTATAGGAATAAATTCCATATGAAAATACTAATTTTTTCAATAAAATCCGAAATTTGCACTTAAATTCGCCCGTGGGGCCCACATCTTGGAACCCGACAAAAGTTACAAAATCTGAATACCTATTCCGATACGAGTTCAACCATACCAAATTTACCAAATTCGGATAACGAATCGACCTCCAAATCTTAAATTTTTATTTTTGAAAGATTTTACAAAAATTCCGATTTCTTTCATCAAAACTCGAATTAAACGATGAATATGACCATGGATTTATGAAATATAGTCACTTTCGGATGTAGAACACTTACCCAGTCGAAGCTATGAAGAAATCCTCAAAAATCGCCCAAGAACCGTGCTCCAAAAATTGAAAACGAAATGAAGAAAATGACCATTTTTGGTCCTTATGTTTCTGCAATTTGGTCGCTAAAAGTTTGCTTCTGGTCGCTAAAAGTGCCAAATCAGGTCGCTAAAGGTGTGCACCAGAAAAAAATAACAATTTTTACTGATACGGAAATAAGCATAACTTTCTTATACGATGTCCGAATGATGAATGGTTTATATTTCTGGAAACTGGATTCGAAGGGATACAACTTTCATTTTTGGATCATCTCCAAATGCTTTACAAATTACGAGATATAAGCTTCCAAAGTCGGTCCTGTGCAGCAGAAATTTCTGCCATGAACACTGCCTGGAAAATAGCAGTACCAGCCAACTTTAATCTATCGTAAATTTCTGTATATATATCCAAATGATAGATGGTTTATCTTTTTGAAAACTAGATTCAAAGGGCTACAACTTTTATGTTTTGCAATTTTTCTAATTCCTTATAGATTACAAGATATGAGCTTCCAAACTGGACTACTCGCACCAGTTTTCTGCAATTTTTCTGCAATTTTTTTCATCTTTTCCAAAGATGAAATAGTCCGTTTAACCACCCAAAACTCACCCGAGCCATTCGGGACCCCGTTCGGATATACCAACAAGTCCTAAAACATATTATGGACTTAGTCGAGGCCTTAAATCACATCCAACAATGCTAAAAACACGAATCATACCCCAATTCAAGTATAATGAAACTAATAAATTCCAACTTCTACATTCGATGCCGGAACCTATCAAATCGAGTCCGATTGACCTCAAATTTTGCACACAAGTCGTAAATGACATAACGGACCTATGAAGATTTTCAGAACTGGATTCCGACCCCGATATTAAAAAGTCAACTCCTCGGTCAAACTTTCAAAAAATCTTCCATTTTCCAACATTCGCCAAAATGCATTGAATTTTCCTGCGGACTTCCAATTTCAAATCCGGACATATGCCTAAGTCCAAAATTACCATACGAAGCTATAGCAACTCTCGGAATTCCATTCCGACCCTTAGATCAAAATCTCGCCTAACAACCGGAAATCGCCAAAATACTAACTCCACCAATTCAAGCCTAATTCTACACCGAACCTCCAAAACCAATTCTGATCACACTCCCAAGTCATAAATCACCTTCCGAAGCTAACCGAACCATCGGAACTCACATTCGAGCCCTCTAACTCATAAGTCAACATCCGGTTGACTTTTCTAGCTTAAACCTTCTTAAAAGAGACTAAGTGTCTCATTTCTTGCCAAACTCACTCCTAATGCAAACTACTCAACTCAATCACATGGAACATGGATAACGAAGCATAATGAGACAGAAAATGAGAAAAACGGAACAGTAACTCACGAGACGACTAGCCGGGTCGTCACAAAAAGTAAAGCAGTTAACTTATGAAAATAAATTCAATCCTCGAAATCAGTAAAATCAGAATTATCAATCGTCAGAATCTCTTATGAAAACACTGAAAGCTAACACAATGCACAATGAATACCAAACAACACAATCCGTTGCGGCGCTCAACTCGATCCTACCGTAATTCTCCCTTATTTCACCATATCAATATCAAGAATAACAAGTGTAATCTGTTGTCGTGCACAACCTGATCCCACTATATATTCATAATTAATTTCATAATCCTCCATTATTTTCCCATATCAATATCACATATAAAATCCGTTGCGACGTGCAACCCGATCCCACCATATCAATATCAATGCTCCCTTATTCCACCCATTGCGGCATGCAACCTGATCCATAACTAATATCAATAGATGAAATCAACTCAACAGCTCAATTCATAAGAATAGCTACGATTAAAGAATATGAAAGCAAAGCCATAAGGGAACCTCCTACCAAATCAAGGTACGCTACCATTAACATAAAGCAGCAAGACAAGCTAAATACAAGACAGTTAAAGTGTACAAGTAAGACAATTAAAATCAAGTAGCAGTTAATCATAGAGCATGGAAAAACGAACATTTTAATACGAGAATAATAAGTGACAAGTAGCGAGTTAAGGCACAGGAAGCAATTTAAGACATGTAACAGTTAAGACAAGGAATAAAATAGTTAATGAAATATGGGAAAGCATGAAAACAATTATTTTGGCAGCGTATATACACTCGTCACCTCACATATATACCGCTATACATGTAATTCACATAACACATAGTTCAAGGGTTCCTAATTCCCTCAAATCAAGGTTAGACCCAATACTTACCTCGCTCCGCAAGCAAATCAAAGCTCAATCGGGGTCTTTCCTCTAAAATCCGCCTCCAAACCAATCAAATCTAATCAAAATCGATTCAATAATATCAAATAATGCTAAGAAAATCAATTACAATACATAAAGTTAAGATTTTTACCCTTTTTCCCAAAAAGTCAATAAAAGTCAACCCTGGGCCTGCCTCCAAACTAATCGGACCAAAACCCGATTACACATTCACCTCCGAGCATGATTATGTAATTTCTTTTGAAATATGACCTCAATTTGAGGTCTACTTCTTAAATTTGCAAACATTCCTAATTCTATCCAAATCCATAGTTTCTACCATGAAAATCCTAGATTTAATGTTGAAAACACTTGAAAAGTAATGGGTAATTGAAAAGAAATAGATTAAAGTTGCTTACCAATATTTTTAGCAATAAAACCTCCTTAGAAAAATCGTCTTTAGGGTGTTTAGGGTTTAGAGTTTGAAAGAAATGAGCTAAATCCCATTTTCCCTCTTTTACCAGTTGCGGATGTCGCAATTGTGCTATCTTGTTCGCAATTGCGAATATCACAAATGCGAGAAGGAGGTGGCAAATGCGAACCCTTCTCAGAAGGTCAGTCATCGCAATGTGATGTTTTGGTCGCAAATGCGAACCCATGCCACTCGCTAATGCGGATCAATCATTCACATATGCGAAGGTAGCCCAGTACACACTGAGTTGAAAATGCGACTCTGCCTTCTCAAAAGCAGCAGCAGCAAGTTCGCAAATGCAAACATTTTTCTCGCAATTACGAGGCTAGCCCAGCCAACCCATGCTTGCAAGCGAATTATTTCGTGAAAGCGAAGCTCGCATTTGCGAGCCAGACTTTGCAATTGCGAGATTTGCGGGTAATACCAGAAACAAAAAGCATTAGCTATTCTTCTAAGTCCAAAATCACTCTGTAGCCTATCCGAAACTCACCTGAGCCCCTAGGGCTCTAAACCAATCATGCACACAAGTGTAATAACATCATACGAACTCGCTCGCGTGATCAAAACACCAAAATAACACCTAGAACTATGAATCGATCACCAAAACAAATGAAATTTTCAAAGAAACTTAAGAACTTTGAACATTTCAACCGGACATCCCAATCACGTCAAATCAACTCTGTTTTGCACCAAATTTTGCAGACAAACCATAAATATTGAAATGAATCTATACTAAGTTCCGAAACTGAAATTCGAACCTGGTAGCAACAAAGTCAACCTACGGTCAAACTTAGGAATTCTTTAAACCTTTAAACTTTTAGTTTTCAATAAATTACGTTAGATCAAGCTAGGGACTTCCGAATTTGATTCTGAGCATAAACGCAAGTCCCAAATCACAATACGGATCCATCGGGATCGCAAAAACAATGATCCGGATCGGTTTACATAGATCGTTGACTATAGTCAATTCAAATGAGTTTTAAGCCATGATTTCACATTTTCATCAATTTTCTCATAAAGACTTTCCAAAAAAAGGACACAAACTGGGCATGCAAATTGAGAAAGGCTAAAAAGAGCTATTCAAGGTCTTAGAACATAGAAATGAAGGCTAAAACTTTAAAGGGCCTATCGGGTCATCACACTCTCTACCTCTAAAACAAACGTTCGTTCTCGAATGGACATAGAAAGTTACCTGGACTGGTGGAATGGTGTGGATATCTACTCCGCATGTCTGACTCAGACTCCCACATGGCTGCCCAGATCCACTGACCTTTCCATTGCACTCGCGCTGAAGGATAACTCTTAAATCTCAACTTCCAGTCCTGCCGGGCTAGAATAGCCACCGGCTACTCCTCATAAGTCAAATCCCTGTCCAATTGGAGTGAGCTAAAATCTAACACATGGGATGGATCACCGTGATACTTCCGGAGCATGGACACATGGAACATCAGATGAACTGTGAATAAACTAGGTATTAATGCACTCTGTAGGCCACCTCACGCACTCTCTCAAGAATCTCAAAGGGTCTGATATACCTAGGGATCAACTTGCCCTTCTTTCTGAACCTCATCACACCCTTCATGGGTGAAATCCGGAGTAATACCCTCTCTCCAACCATGAATGCAACATCGCAAAGTTTACGATCGGCATAACTCATCTGTCTAGACGGAGCTGTGCGAAGTCGATCCTGAATAATCTCGACCTTATCCAAGGCATCTTGAACCAAATTGGTACCCAACAACTAAGCCTCTCCTAGCTTAAACCAACCAACTGGCGAACGGCACCGCCTCCCGTACAATGCCTCATAGGGAGCCATCTGAATACTCAACGGGTAGCTATTGCTGTATGCAAGCTCCGCAAGCGACAAGAACAGATCCCAAGAACCCCCGAAATCTATAACGCAAGCGTGAAGCATATCCTCCAATATCTGAATGGTGCCTACATCCGTCTGGGATGAACAACTCGCATGCCTAACTCACGCTGTACGACCCTCTAGAAGTGCGAGGTGAACTGCGTACCTAGATCAGAAATGATAGACACGAGCACACTGAAAAGACGGATGATTTCGACGATGTAAATCTCAGCTAACCGCTCTGAAGAATAGGTGACTGCCACTGGAATGAAATGTGACAACTTGGTCAACCTGTCCACAATGACCCATACCGCGTCGAACTTCTTTTGAGTCGGTGGGATCCAACAACAAAATCTATAGTGATACGCTCCCACTTCCACTTAGGAATATCTAGACTTTAAAGCAAACCAACGTCCATCAAGATTACATGGTATATACTCTCTACTCCGCATATTTTAAAATAATTTTATTTGGATCATGATTAAAAAAAAAAGAGTCCCATTAAATCCTATTCTCCCTCAAGTCTATCTATTACAAACGAACTGGTTTCACCAAGGAGAGTCCCACGCGCCATAATTGCCTAGATTCTAGGGAAGAGTCCAACGTCTATTCAAACTGATTTTCCCAGTTTAATTAGACCTCTAAACTTCAAAAGGCAACAGTTACCCACTCCAACTCTCCCTCTTTAAATTGATTAGCCTTCAACTATTTCTTTATTTCTAATCTTCCAAGACACCAAAAACTTCTCTCTATCTTCTCTCATCTCTTCTACATACACATCTCTTCTACATACACATCTCTTCTACACATATCAATGGAAAACCCTTCTTTACCACCCAAAGAATCATCACTCACACCTTCAACCACCCCAATCTCCAAGAAAGGACGATTCAAAATGCTTGCTCGTAAGACAGTGGATGGCAGTGAACTATCCAAGAAATTAATTGAGCAATTGAAAGCAAGCCAAGCAGAAGAACCCCAGAAATAAAAAGAATTCCTTTAAGTCTGCAACTGAGGAGGAATAACCTGTTTTGTCTTAAATAAAACATGTAATCTCTGGGCTAAATATTGCATCTGTGGTCATTTCAGATGTGGCTAAAAATCTGGAGAATATATTTGTTCCTTTTAGTTATTTCTGGGGTAGAGACTACTGAGTTTTGGTAAAATCGGTTGTAAAAATAAAAAGAAAAAAGAAAAGGAGAGTGAGGGTGTTCAAGGAGAAGTAAGGGTAAAGGTGAAAGAAGGAGTGGTTGAATCTCCACCTACTCTTGTTGGGTTGACTGAGGAGACATGGGCGATGGTTTTATGGAGTGAGGAAGCTGTTGAGGAGGAAAAAAGTTGGAGAGAAGAAGGAGGCAGTGGATCTGAGGATGCAAGTGCAGCTGAGGGCTGGTTAGGTTGAGGAAGAGGTTCCAAGAACATGTTCCATCATTGAAAGAACCCCTCAAATATCTACAAAAAAGGGTGTCTGATAGTTATAATCCAAAGAAGAAGAAAAGTTCAGATGCTAAAGTCCCTGGAACTACTATGGCACGTAGAAAAAGAAAGGTTGCCTCTTCTATCCTTGTAGAGATTCCTCCTACAAGAGGAAAAGCTACAGGAGCCTAAGGAGGTAGAGTGAGGTTGAACTTAAAAGGGCCATAGAAGAGAGTAAAAGAAAAGTTGCTGCAAAGGGAAAGAAGAAAGAGAGTGAACCAGATGGTCCTGGTCTTTCACGATGAAGACGAGGCAAATGAGGTGGAGGTTGTGACTCCAAAAGTGAAGAAAAGAAGACTTATAAAAAGAAGTTCCCTTCAAATACTATTGATACAGAGCCTTCATCCTTGGCAAAAAGAACCAGGTCTGTCAGGATATCAAGGAAAGTGCAAGTAGTGGAAGAAGAGGAAACTGATGAAGAACATGACAAGATGGTGAGGTTTGGAAAAAGAACAATTCTGAAGGGTAGACTCCTCAGAGACTTGGAGGAGGAAGGAATGGTGATGCTGCTGGAGAAGCTAGAACTTCAGGGATGGAAGGACATGGTCCTTCAGATGGAAGAAAAACTAGCCCGAGCAGAAGTTGTGGAGTTTATGGCTAACTGTGAGATCAAGAATGGCAGGGTAACACCAGTCTAGTGAAAGGGGTTATTGTGAGCTTTGAAGTCAAGGAACTGAGAGAAATTCTAGGGGTACCTGCTGAAGCGTACAATGATTACAAGAAGCTGAAATGGCCAAGCCTAGAAAATCTACCTACCTCCCTTGCCATTACAAGGAAATTTGCTGACAGTGACTTAGAGCTACAGCCCAAGGCTATGTACAAAAGTGAGATGAAGCCTGCCCACAAGCTGCTCTTTGAATTTGTCAACAAGGTTGTTCTGCCCAGGCAGGAAAGAAGGCACGTTGCAACCTTCATGAACGTGGTCCTTATTAAAATCCTGGATAGTGGAAGGTAGATCAACTGGTCGGGGTTTATCATCTAGCTCCTTGATAGGGTACTCAGTTGCACCAAAACTCATCTCATACCCTTTGGGTTCGTTCTCACTAATGGCTTGCTCACTTCAAGGTTCACCTCAACAGTGGGATGTTAGCACAAGCAAATATCTCTTTGGGGCCAACACCCTGACTGCTTGTGACTATGAAGTCCATGCTGCTCCCAAAGAACCATGTTCATCCAAGAGGATGCTTGTGAACAGCAAAGTAAGAGACTTGGAGCAGAAGAGTAAGCACTCCGGAGCGGAACTAACAACGCCTGAATCTGCATACATGGTGCAGGGAGCAATGTGAGTACTCCGACCCAGTGAGTAATAAATATAAATAATGACTGAAAGTAAGAAAGCACGTAAAGCACAAGGCATTCTATAATGAAGCAGTAAAACATCATTTGAAAACAGTAAATCAGTGAGAAATCAAGTAAAATCTCCTTTCAACAGGTAAAACATGTAATTTTTTGGTAAATAATGTGAAGTAAAAAAAAGATAGAAGATCGCCCCTCGGGCTCAGAATCAATAAATCGGCCCCTCGGGCTCAGCATCAACAAATCGGCCCCTCGGGCAATATCGCAGAACAATACCAGCCCCTCGGGCTCAAATCTCAGAACAATACCAGCCCCTTGGGCTATCACATGGAACAGTATCAGCCCCTCGGGCTATCACATAGTACAATATCAGCCCCTCGGGCTTTATCTCACATCACAATGGGTACCCGCACTCACTGGGGGTGTACAGACTCCGGGAGGGGCCCCTTACGGCCCAAGTGCAATATTAAGCCACCTCGTGGCATCAAATCTAGGCCCTCAGCGTCATATCAGTCAAGCCACCTCGTGGCGTATATAAAGTATCTCAGGCCCTCGGCCTCATATCACTCAGTATATCCTAACATCTGGCCCTCTGCCGCACTCAGTCAGAAAGTCATCACAAGCCCCTCGGGCTTAGTAAAACAGTAGTTCTCAGCCCAAAAACATCATTAAAATATTATTTAAGTCTCAAAACTGAGTAAAAGTGGGCGAGTTGTAAAACAATGGAAAACAGCATGACTGAGTTCAAGCAATAAGTCAAAATAGTGAGGAAACAGTGATAAAAATCCCTGAAGGGTTCACATAATTGGCACGAAGCCCAAATATGGCAATCAACCCAAATCATGATGTTAACAAATAAGTTTCAGTCAAATACGCGGTAAAAATCATCAATCGGGATGGACAAAGCCACAATCCCCAGTAGTAAATGACCCCACACTCATCATCGACTGCGTGTCTCACCTCAATATAGCACTACGATGTACAATCCGAGGTTACAAGCCCACAGAACATCATTTACAATCACTACCCACCTCGAACCGGCTAAATCCCTAGCCTGCGATGCCTTTGACCCTCGAGTTGGCCTCCATGCGCGTCGAATCTACCCAAAATCAGAACGAATACGTCACAATATGCTGAGGGGACAAATCCCAAGCGAAAACAATCCGAAAATATCAAAAGTTTCGAAATTAGCAAAACTCGAGCCCCGGGCCCATTTCTCGAAGCTCAGAAATTTTCACATCAACGGGTTCCTTANAGGATGCTTGTGAACAGCAAAGTAAGAGACTTGGAGCAGAAGAGTAAGCACTCCGGAGCGGAACTAACAACGCCTGAATCTGCATACATGGTGCAGGGAGCAATGTGAGTACTCCGACCCAGTGAGTAATAAATATAAATAATGACTGAAAGTAAGAAAGCACGTAAAGCACAAGGCATTCTATAATGAAGCAGTAAAACATCATTTGAAAACAGTAAATCAGTGAGAAATCAAGTAAAATCTCCTTTCAACAGGTAAAACATGTAATTTTTTGGTAAATAATGTGAAGTAAAAAAAAGATAGAAGATCGCCCCTCGGGCTCAGAATCAATAAATCGGCCCCTCGGGCTCAGCATCAACAAATCGGCCCCTCGGGCAATATCGCAGAACAATACCAGCCCCTCGGGCTCAAATCTCAGAACAATACCAGCCCCTTGGGCTATCACATGGAACAGTATCAGCCCCTCGGGCTATCACATAGTACAATATCAGCCCCTTGGGCTATATCTCACATCACAATGGGTACTCGCGCTCACTGGGGGTGTACAGACTCTAGGAGGGGCCCCTTACGGCCCAAGCGCAATATCAATCCACCTCGTGGCATCAAATCTTGGCCCTCGGTCTCATATCAGTCAATCCACCTCGTGGCGTATATGAAGTATCTCAGGCCCTCGGCCTCATATCAGTCACAAGCCATCTCGTGGCATATAAAGTATCTCAGGCCCTCGGCCTCATATCACTCAGTATATCCTCACATCTGGCCCTCGGCCGCGTCAGAAAATCATCACAAGCCCCTCAGGCATAGTAAAACAATAGTTCTTAGCCCAAAAACATCATTAAAATATTATTTAAGTCTCAAAACTGAGTAAAAGTGGCTGAGTTGTAAAACAGTGGAAAACAGCATGACTGAGTTCAAGTAATAAGTCAAAATAGTGAGGAAACAGTGATAAAAATCCCCGAATGGTTCATATAATTGGCACGAAGCCCAAATATGGCAATCAGCCCAAATCATGATGATAACAAATAAGTTTCAGTCAAATACGCGGTAAAAATCATCAATCGGGACGGACCAAGTCAACATCCCCAGTAGTAAACGATCCCACGCTCATCATCGAGCGTGTTTCTAACCTCAATATAGCACTACGATGTACAATCCGGGGTTTCAAACCCTCAGAACATCATTTACAATTACTACTCACCTCGAACCGACTAAATCCCTAGCCCGCGATGCCTTTGCCCCTTGAACTAACCTCCATGCGCGTCGAATCTTTCCAAAATCAGAACGAATACGTCACAATATGCTGAGGGGCCAAAGTCAAAGCGAAAACAATCGAAAAATACCCATAATTTCGAAATTAGCAAAACCCGAGCCCCAGGCCCACTTCTCGAAGCTCATAAATTTTCAGATCAACGGGTTCCTTATCTCCCAACGAGTTCATACATATCAAAAGTTCTCAAATCCGACCCCAAATGGTCCTCCAAATACCCAATTAGAATTTCAAAATCCCAAGCCCTATTTCTTCTATTTTAAGCAAGACTTCAATGATTTTCTAGGTGGATTTCACAATATAAACGAGTTTTAGGTCCAAAATTCTTACCTCCAATCGATTTTTCCTTGAATCCCTCGTTAATTTCCTTCAAGAACCTCCAAAAATGAGCAACTATGGGTGAAAATATACCTAAAATCACGGACAAGAAGACTTAAAAACATTCTGCCCAAGCTTCATCGAGTTGTACCTTGCGCTGTGCAGGTTGTACATCCTCTTAACATTTTTCCTTGCTGTACACGTTCTGTTAAAATGATCATAACCCCTTGTGGAAATATTCAAATGATCAACGGTTTGAAGATTTAGAAACTAGGCTCGAAGATCTTTCATTTGATAGGTTGTACACTATATAACTCTGTATATATTCCGAGATATGAGCTTCTAAAGTGCATCAAAAGTTTCTGTCGAAATTGCTCCACCAGCCAACTTCGATCAATCATAACTTTCTCATAGAATATCCAAAGCATGAATGGTTTAACTTTATGGAAACTAGAATACAAGAGCTATAACTTTCATTTTTGCAACTTTTCTGATTCCTTATAGATTACATGATATAATCTTCCAAACTGGACTACTCGCACCAGAAATTTTCTGGTGCACCACTGAAGCTAAAAAAAATCTGTAATTTTTTCAAAGATGAAATAGTCCGTTTAACCATCCAAAACTCACCCGAGGCCGATGGGACCTCAACCAAATATGCCAACATATCGCATAAAATCATTCAAACTTGTTCCAACCTTCGAAACGCTCAAAATAACATCACAACACCAAATTCGCATCGGATTCAAGCCTAAGAATTTCAAAATCTTCTAAATTACTCTTTTGATAAAAAATCCAACCAAACCACGTCCGAATAACATGAAATTTTGCACACACATCCCAAATGACATAATGAAGCTACAGCAACTCTCGGAATTCCATTCCGACCCTCGGATCAAAATCTCGCCTAACAACCGAAAATTGCCAAAATACTAACTCCACCAAATTCAAGCCTAATTCTACACCGGACCTCCAAAACAAATTCCGATCACACTCCTAAGTCATAAATCACCTCCCGAAGCTAACCGAACCATCAGAACTCACATCCGAGCCCTCTAACTCATAAGTCAACATCCGGTTGATTTTTCCAACTTAAACCTTCTTAAAAGAGACTAAGTGTCTCATTTCTTACCAAATCCACTCCGAACGCAAACTACGCAAATCGATCACATAAAATACGGATAACGAAGCATAATGAAGCAGAAATGGGGGAAACGGAGCGGTAACTCATGAGACAACTGGCCGAGTCGTCACATCCTCCCCAACTTAAACAAACGTTCGTCCTCGAACGAGCAAGAAACATACCTGAAGCCTCAAATAGGTGAGGATATCTGCTCCGCATCTCCGCTCGGTCTCCCAGGTAGCCTCCTCCACGGGACGACCTCTCCACTGCACTTTCACTGAAGCTATATCCTTTGACCTCAACTTCTGAACCTGAAGACCCAAAATAGCCACTGGCTCCACATCATAGGTCAAATCATCATCCAACTGAACCGTGCTGATGTCCAAAATATGAGACGGATCCCCAATATACTTCCGGAGCATAGAAACATGAAATACCGGGTGCACACTCGACAAGCTGGGTGGCAAAGCAAGCTCATAAGCCACCTGCCCAATCCTCCGAAGCACCTCAAACGGCCCAATGAACCGAGGACTCAATTTCCCTTTCTTCCCGAATCTCATAACACCCTTCATGGGCAAAACCTTCAGCTAGACCTTCTCACCAACCATGTAGGAAACATATCGAACCTTCCTATTAGCATAACTCTTTTGCCTTGACTGCGTTGTACGAAGCCTCTCCTGAATTACTTTCACCTTCTCTAGAGCATCCTGAACCAAATCAGTCCCCAATAGCCTAGCCTCGCCGGGATCGAACCAACCAACTAGAGATCTATACTGCCTCCCATACAAAGCCTCATACGGAGCCATCTGAATACTCGACTGGTAGTTGTTGTTATAAGCAACTCTGCAAGCGATAGAAACTCATCCCATGAACCTCCGAAATCAATAACACATGCACGCAACATGTCCTCCAATATCTGAATAGTACGCTCGGACTGCCCGTCCGTCTGAGGATGAAAAGCTATGCTCAACTCCACCTGAGTACCCAACTCTCCCTGCAGGGCTCTCCAAAACTGCAAAGTAAACTGAGTACCTCTATCTAAAATGATAGAAACTGGGACACCATGCAGCCGAACAATCTCCTGGATATAAATCCCTGCCAACCGCTCAGGGAGTAATGTGAGTACTCCGACCCAGTGAGTAATAAATATAAATAACGACTAAAAATAAGAAAGCACGTAAAGCACAAGGCATTCTATAAGGAAGCAGTAAAACATCATTTGAAAACAGTAAATCAGTGAGAAATCAAGTAAAATCTCCTTTCAACATATAAAACATGTAATTTTTCAGGTAAATAATATGAAGTAAAAAAAAGATAGAAGATCGCCCCTCAGGCTCAGTATCAACAAATTCGCCCTTCGGGCAATATCGCAGAACAGTACCAGCCCCTCGGGCTCAAATCTCAAAACAATACCAGCCCCTCGGGATATCACATGAAACAGTATCAGCCTCTCGAGCTATCACATAGTACAATATCAGCCCCTCGGGTTATATCTCACATCACAATGAGTACCCGCGCTCACTGGGGGTGTAAAGACTCCGGGAGGGGCCCCTTACGACCCAAGCGCAATATCAAGCCACCTTGTGGCATCAAATCTAGGCCCTCGGCCTCATATCAGTCAAGCCACCTCGTGGCGTATCTGAAGTATCTCAGGCCATCGGCCTCATATCAGTCACAAGCCACCTCGTGGCATATAAAGTACCTCAGGCCCTCGGCCTCATATCACTCAGTATATCCTCACATCTGGCCCTCGGCCGCGTCAAAAAATCATCACAAGCCCCTCGGGCATAGTAAAATAGTAGTTCAGCCCAAAAATATCATTAAAATATTATTTAAGTCTCAAAAATGAGTAAAAGTGGCTGAGTTGTAAAATAGTGGAAAACAGCATGACTGAGTTCAAGTAATAAGTCAAAATAGCGAGGAAACTGTGATAAAAATCCCTGAATGGTTCAAATAATTAGCACGAAGCCCAAATATGGCAATCAACACAAATCATGATGATAACAAATAAGTTTCAGTCGAATACGCGGTAAAAATCATCAATCCGGACAAATCAAGTCACAATCCCCAGTAGTAAACGACCCCACGCTCATCATCGAGCGTGTATCTCACCTCAATATAGCACTACGATGTACAATCCGGGGTTTCAAACTCTTAGAACATCATTTAAAATCACTACTCACCTCGAAGCGGCTAAATCCTTAGCCCGCGATGCCTTTGCCCCTCGAATTGGCCTCCACGCGCGTCGAATCTATCCAAAATTAGAACGAATACGTCACAATATGCTGAGGGGACAAAGCCCAAGCGAAAAAAATCGAAAAATACCAAAAATTCCGAGATTAGCAAAACCCAAGCCCCGGGCCCATTTCTCGAAGCTCAGAAATTTTCACATCAACGAGTTCTTTATCTCCCAACGAGTTCATACATATCAAAAGTTCTCAAATCCGACCCCAAATGGTCCTCCAAATATCCAATTAGAATTTCAAAATCCCAAGCCCTATT
Organism: Nicotiana obtusifolia; assembly: GCA_002018475.1. Lineage (NCBI taxonomy): Eukaryota > Viridiplantae > Streptophyta > Magnoliopsida > Solanales > Solanaceae > Nicotiana > Nicotiana obtusifolia. Next base: position 263,544 of record MCJB01005947.1, on the reverse strand, counting down.
TCTTCCATTGTTAGCAAGACTTCAATGATTTTCTAGGTGGATTTCACAATATAAACGAGTTTCAGGTCCGAAATTCTTACCTCCAATCGATTCTCCTTGAATTCCTCGTTAATTTCCTTCAATAACCTCCAAAAATGAGCAACTATGGGTGAAAATATACCCAAAATTGCGTACAAGAAGACTTAAAAACGTTCTGTCCAGGCTTCATCGAGTTGTACCTCGCGCTGTGCAGGTTGTACATCCTCTTACCATTTTCTCTTGGTGTACATCTTCTGTTAAAACGCTCATAAACCCTTGTGTAAATATCCAAATGATTAACGGTTTGAAGATTTAGAAACTAGACTCGAAGATCTTTCATTTGATAGGTTGTACGCCATATAACTCTTTACATATTCCGAGATATGAGCTTCTAAAGTGCATCAGAAAATTTTGTCGAAATTGCTCCACCAGCCAAATTCGATCAATCATAACTTTCTCATAGAATATCTATATCATGAACGGTTTAACTTTCTGGAAACTAGAATACAAGGTCTAGAACTTTCACGTTTTGCAAGTTTTCTGATTCCTTATAGATTACATGATATGAGCTTCCAAACTGGACTACTCGCACCAGAAATTTTCTGGTGCACAGCTGAAGCTAAAAAAAAATCTGCAAGTTTTCCAAAGATGAAATAGTCCGTTTAACCACCCAAAACTCACCTGAGGCCGCTGGGACCTCAACCAAATATGCCAACATATCTCATAACATCATTCAAACTTGTTCCAACCTTCAGAACGCTAAAAACAACATCACAACACCAAATTCGCGTCGGATTCAAGCCTAAGAATTTCAAAATCTTTTAAATTACTCTTTTGATCAAAAACCCAACCAAACCACATCCGAATGACATGAAATTTTGCACACACATCCCAAATGACATAACGAAGCTACAGCAACTCTCGGAATTCCATTCCGATCCTCGGATCAAAATCTCGCCTAACAACCGGAAATCGCCAAAATACTAACTCCACCAATTCAAGCCTAATTCTAAACCGGACCTCCAAAACCTATTCCGATCAAACTCCTAAGTCATAAATCACCTCCCGAAGCTAACCGAACCATCAGAACTCACATCCGAGCCCTCTAACTCATAAGTCAACATCTGGTTGACTTTTCCAACTTAAACCTTCTTAAAAGAGACTAAGTGTCTCATTTCTTACCAAATCCACTCCGAACGCAAACTACTCAACTCGATCACATAAAATACGGATAACAAAGCATAATGAAGCAGAAATGGGAGAAACGGAGCGGTAACTCATGAGATGACTGGCCGGGTCGTCACACTACCATTGATTTCTCCATGATTAGTCCACAAAAATTAATTTTCTATAAACCTCCTTCTATAAAGATGATGCTTAACTTCCGCCAGTTTTCCATACTTCATACAGTCGCACCTAACACAAGGGCACCTAATTACTCCTTCAGTTGGGTATGGTGGAAGTGACATTGCATGTCCAATAAAGTCATCCACCCCGTCTACAAAATCCTCCCTCAATCCCTGTCGATTAGGATAATTCCTATTGTACATCTAAGTACGATGTTCCATATATACAAATAAAACAATAGGAAATTAATTTAGTTAATTCATATGCTAATCTTTTTTTAGTTATTAATTTCATATCCTAAAATTTCAATTCATATCCTAAATTTTCAATTTACAAACTAAAAGTTCAATTTATAAACTAAAAGTTCAATTCATATCTTAAAATTTCAATTTATAAACTAAAAGCTCAATTCATATCCAAAAAGTTCAATTCATATCCAAAATGTTCAATTCATAAACTAGAAGTCCAATTCATATCCTAAAATACTCAATTTATAAACTAAAAGTTCAATTCATATCCTAAAATTTCAATTTATAAACTAAAAGTTCAATTCATATCCAAAAATTTTAATTCATAAATTAAAAGTTCAAATCATATCCTAAAATTACAATTTGTAAACTACAAGTCCAATTCATAAACTAAAATTCCACTACATAAACTAAAAGTCGAATTCATATCCTAAAAGTTCAATTCATATCCTAAAATTTTAATTTGTAAACTAAAAGTCCAATTCATATCCAAAAAATTTCAAATCATATCCTAAAATTACAATTTATAAACTACAAGTCCAATTCATATCCTAAAGGTTCAATTCATATCCTAAACCCTAGATTCTAACTAAACTATCAAGACAATACAAAGTATAATTCAAATCTAACTAAACTAAATTCAACACTAATTAAACTAATTAGTTAATAAAATTAATTAAAAAAACTAATTAAAAGAAGACCTAAACCCTAATCCTTAATAAAATACAATGTTCAAAGAATTGAAACACTAATTGAAACAATAAACTACAATACATCAAATATTGTAACACACACACTAGAAATAACAAAGATTGAAGGTTACAATTCTAACCTTGATTTTTTTTAGGCGGAGAAGGAGAGAGAGAGAGAGGGGCCGCAGTGGTGGTGGCCGGCGAGCAGTGGGCGGCGAGGCGGCGGCGAGCTGTTGGGCAGTGGTGGCGCGGGGTGGGGGATGGGATTTGGGTGAGTGAAATAGAGAAGGGGAGGGAAAGAGAGAGTTGGGAAAATTTTGGGGAAGGAAATAAGAGAAATGGGGGGAAACCCCGTTTTTGTCTCTAAAATTTAGAAAAGCAACCAAAAATAGCGACCAACGTTGGTCGCTATATATGTAGATATAGTATAGTCTATTATATATACTTAAGTGCATAGTATAATGTATGTATATATATATATACACACACACACACTTAAGTGCATAGTATAATGTATGTATACATATATATATATATATATTAATTGATATAAGTCGAGACGTTTTAATTTATTGTTAATATATATACATGCATATGTGACGACCCAGCTAGTCGTCTCATGAGTTACCACTCCGTTTTTCCCGTTTCAACCTTATTATGCTTCGTTAGCCGTGTTTTATATAGAACCACGTCGAGTAGTTTGAGTGCGGAGTGGATTTGGTAAAAAATGAGACACTTGGTATCTTTCAAGAAGGTTTAAACCGGAAAACTCAACCGGATATTGACTTATGAGTTAGAGGGCTCGGATGCGAGTTCCGACGGTTCGGTTAGTTTCGGGAGGTGATTTATGACTTAAGAGTGCGATTGGAAGCGGTTTTGGAAGTCCCGTGTATAATTAGGCTTAAATTGACGAAGTTAGAATTTTTGGCGATTTCCGGTTGATAGGCGAGATTTTGATCCGTGGGTCGGAATGGAATTCCGACAGTTGTTATAGCTTCGACATGTGATTTAGGACTTGTGTGCAAAATTTCAGGTCATTCGGACGTGGTTTGGTCGGGTTTAGATCAAAAGAGCAATTTAGAAGATTTTTGAAATCCTTAGGCTTGAATCCGACGCGAATTGGTGTTGATAGGTTCTGAGCGTTCCGAAGGTCGGAACAAGTTTGAATAATGTTATGGGGTAGGTTGGTATATCAGGTTGAGGTCCCAGCGGCCTCGGGTGAGTTTTTGGGTGGTTAAACGGACTATTTCATCGTTGAAAAGAAAACTTGCAGAAAAACCAGATGCCGAGAATGCGGTCGCATTTCTCGATGTAGACCGCATATCTCTCAAAGAGATCGCAAACCCAGCCAGATTTCTGGGCAAAGTTCATGTCAGAAATGCGGTAGGAAATGCGGTCGCATTTCTAACATGCGGACCGCAGATCTTACATTGAAATCGCAGATCAAGACAGTGTTTTGGGAAAAAATTAACGACAAGAATGCGGTAGGGAATGCGATCGCATTCTTGAAATACGGACCGCAAACCATTCCTCACACTGAATTTGCGATGAAGACTAGGGCACAATCTGCGATGGTTGAATCCAAAATGCGGGCCGCATATCTGTTATGCGACAGATATGCGATCGCATTTTAGGCCTGACAGGGGTATTTTTGTCTCGATTTTTGACCCCTTTATAAACAGAAATCAGTACCCATTTGCCATGAAAAACCAATATTCGTTATCCACGAAGAGGAACACCTCCAAACACCATAAAATCACAGCAAATCAACCTCAAAACTATATCCAAAGGAGATTTTCTTGGACAAATTCTTAAAAAAAAGGAGTTTTGGCCATCTTGAATATAGTTGGAGCCATAGGACTTGGATTGCAACTAATCTTGAACGGATTTTTTGAATATTTCAAGGGAAACATCGGGGTAAGTGTTTCTAACTCAATCTTGGTCAAATTACCCAAATCTATTGCCATTCTAGTATATAATTGGTGATTTAAGTAGGAGAAAATTGTGGAAAACCCTTAAGTTTAGATTTTAAGACTTGGAGGTCGAACCGATGTCGGAATTCGATAAATCTTGTATGGTTGAACTCGAGGAAAGATAAGGAACCTGTTGAGGTGAAAATTACTGAATTTCGAAAAGTGGACCGGGGGCTCGGGTTTTGCTAATTTCGGGATTTCTTAGTATTTATTGATTGTTTTCGCGTGGGCTTGTTACCCCAGCATATTGTGACATATTAGTTCTAATTTTGGATAGATTCGATGCGCGGGGAGGCCAATTCAAAGGGCAAAAGCGTCGCGGGCTAGGAATTTAGCCGGTTCGAGGTGAGTAGTGATTGTAAATGATATTCTGAGGGTTTGAAACCCCGGATTGCACATCGTAGTGCTATATTGAGGTGAGGCACGCGCTCGATGATGAGCGTGGGGTCGTTTACTACTGGGGATTGTGACTTGGTCCGTCCCGATTGATGATTTTTACTACATATTGATTGAAACTTATTTGATATCATCATGTTTTGGGCTGGTTGCCATATTTGGGCTTCGTGCCGGTTATGTGAACCCTTCGGGGGTACTTATCACTGTTTCCTCACTGTTTTTATTCAATTCTTGAACTCTGCCATGTTGTTTTCCCCTGATTTACAACTCAGCCACTTTTACTCAGTTTTGAGATTTAAATGACATTTTTTAAAATGATGTTAAAGGGAACGGGTGGTACGCCTACCACAAGATATGATGTAAATGGGATCGGGTGGCACGCCGCCGCGGGATATGATGTAAATGGGATCGGGTGGCACGCTGCCACGAGATATAATGGGATCGGGTGGTATGCCTACCACAAGATATGATGTAAATGGGATCGGGTGGCACGCGGCCACGAGATATGATGTAAAAGGGATCGGGTGGCACGCTGCCACAAGATATAATGGGATCGGGTGGCACGCCGCCACGAGATATGATATAGCTCTTGGGCCGTAAGGGGCCCCTCCCGGAGTCTGTACACCCCCAGTGAGCGTAGGGCAACCTTTGTGATGTGAAATATAGCCCGAGGGGCTGATATTATGATGTGAAACATAGCCCGAGGGGCGGATGTTGTACCATGTGATATGCCCGAAGGGCCGATACTGTGTTTTAAATGATACTGAGCCCAAGGGGCGATGTTTTCTTTACATTATTTAACAAAAAAGATTTCACGTTTTCACCAGTTGAAAAGAGATTTGACTTGGATTTCTCCCTGATTTTCTATTGTGAACGATGTTTTAACTGCTTCATTATAGATTGCCTTGTGCTTTGTGCGGTTGCTTGCTTTCCGCCATTATTTTTGATTATTATTCACTAAGTTGGAAGTACTCACATTACTCCCTTTACCATGTGTGCAGATTCAGGCGTTATTGACTCCGCTCCGAGGCATTGACTACAACTGTCAGAGCGGTGATTCAGAGGCTACGAGGTAGCTGTTGGCGTCCGCAGCCCCGTATCTCTTTTAGACTGTTGTTTCCACTTTCTTCATACAATTGTGCTAGAGATATTGTAATAGTGATCTTGTTATTAGGATTTCATTAGTTGCTCATGACATTGTAACACCCTGGTTTGGGCTATTGTCGGCATGGTTAGCTATGTTTCCGCAAACTTGCTGTTACTAAAATATGTAAGTACTATCATAACTGCTTAAATCGAGTTTTAGTTCGAATTGGCTAGCCTTGTCTTCACGAGAGGCGCCATCACGACCGAGTTTGGGATTCGGGTCATGACAAGTTGGTATCAGAGCCTAGGTTACATAGGTCTCATGAGTCATGAGTGGGTTTAGTATAGTCTTGCGGATCGGTACAGAGACGTATGTACTTATATTCGAAAGGATGCAGAACCTTTTTAGGAAAACTCCATATTCTTGAAATTCTTGTCGTGCGAACTTGTGGATCCGAACACTAAACTTCTGTTATCCTATTCTCTCACAGATGATGAGGCTGCGAACTACCAGACGAGGATGCGGTCGTGGTCGTGGTAGAGGCAGAGCAGCGAGGGCAGCATCTGTTGATCCACCAGCTGCCCCGGCTCAGGAACAGGCTCCAGCAGCACCAGTTCAGGCACCAGCTGTGCCTATCGCTATTCCAGGTCTTCAGGAGGCCTTGGCTCAGATATTATCTGTTTGCACTGGCCTGGCTCAGGCGGTATCAACCACCACAGCCGCAACTACTTCACAGGCCGGGAGAGGCAATTAGACCCCTGTTGCCCGTACACCTGAGCAGGTAGTGCAGGGACTTCAGATGCCGGGGGCACCTCCAACCCAGCCGATTGCACCAGCTCAGGAATTCATAGTACCAGTTATGCCAAATGATGAGCAGCATCGTCTTGAGAGGTTTGGCAGACTCCAGCCTCCGTCATTCAGTGGTGCTGAGGACGAGGATGCCCAGGGTTTTCTTGACAAGTGTCAGCAAATGCTCCGGACAGCCGGGATTCTTGAGTCTAGTGGCATGGCATTTACCACATTTCTGTTTACGGGAGCTGCCTTTAATTGGTGGGAGGAGTATGAGAGGCGCAGGTCGGTTGATGCAGCGCCCCTTACTTGGCAGCAGTTCTCCGCTCTTTTCTTGGAGAAGTATGTGCCGCAGTCCCGCAGAGAGGAGTTGCGTAGACAGTTTGAATGGTTGCGACAAGGGGATATGACCGTGTCGCAGTACGAGTCGAGGTTTTCTGAGTTGGCTCGACATGCTGTCTGGGGATGGTTCCGACCGATCATGAAAGGATCAGGAGAATTGTAGATGGCCTTAACTATCATCTCCGTATTTCATGACCAGGGAGAGAGTATTGGGTGCTACCTTCGAGGAGGTGGGGGATATAGCTCACGAGATTGAGACGGTTCGCCGTCAGGAGCGATAAGAGAGGGAGGCTAAGAGGCCTCGGGGATCGGGCAGTTACAGTGGTGCTCCTTCGAGGGGCCAGTTTTAGTAGGGTATAGGTCGTTCCTTCAGGCCTACCTAGCCAGCCCGTCCAGAGTACCATGGGGCATCTGCAGGTCATGGTTATCATGGGTTGCAGCAGGGCCAGTCATCACTCAGCGCCCTTCCAGCTCATGCTCCGTCAGCCCAGGGTCCTACTATGCCAAGTGCATCTGCTAGAGCACCAGGGAACTGTTATGAGTGTGGCGGGATGGGCCACATGTGGAGGCATTGTCCTCATCGTGGTGCTAGATCGTCCCAACAGAGGAGTGAGCTTCCCGATAGTCTCTTCCTTCCTAGAAATAGAACAGCTCCTGCTGAAGGCTGCTTTGTTTGGGAAGACGTGCTCTTCTTGTTTTCTTGCTGCTGCGGCCTCAATACAATTCTGGCTATCCTCTCTTTTCTTTTGCGTGCGGCCCGCCTTTCGCCCAAAGATTTTTTACTATTCAACTTCATCAAACAAACTGGAGTTAGGCCAAAAGGAAGGTTGGGTGCTTGTGGGGCGAGGAAAAACCTCGAATAGGAGGGGGCAACGCTCTTACTGGATAATCCACGTTCATCGGTCTGCAGCAAGCACTGACTTTTAGGGGGCGGCAACTAAAGAGGGGTCAACCCTCAACTTTTGCTCCAGTTACTTTACCACCCGCCAAGCCAGCTAGGGGTGGAGGTCAGGCAGCCAGAGGTCACCCCAGAGGGGGAGGTCGAGCAGGCGGTGGCCAGGCTCGATTCTATGCTATTCCAGGCAGGACGGATGCCAGTGCTTCTGATGCCGTTATTATAGGTATTGTTTCAGTCTGTCATAAAGATGCCTCTGTATTATTTGATCCCAGTTCCACTTATTCATACGTGTCCTCATATTTTGCTCAATATTTGGGTATGCCCCGGGAGTTTCTTGCTTTACCTGTTTATGTGTCTACCCCGGTGGGCGATACTGTTGTTGTGGACCGTGTGTATCGGTCGTGTGTAGTAACTATTGGGGGTCTGGAGACCCGAGTGGACCTATTGCTACTAAGCATGGTAGATTTTGATGTCATTTTAGGCATGGATTGGCTATCTCCATGTCGTGCTATTTTAGACTGTTATGCCAAGACAGTTACCTTGGTTATGCCGGGGTGTGCCGCGGATCGAGTGGCGTGGCGTGACCGATTATATTCCCAGTAGGGTAATATCATACTTGAAAGCCCAGCATATGGTTGGGAAGGGTTGTCTTGCATACCTAGCGTTTGTGAGGGATGTTGGAGCTGAGACTCCAAGCATCGATTCTGTTCCAGTTGTGCGGGATTTTCCTGATGTATTTCCTACAGACCTGCCGGGCATGCCACCGGACAGGGATATTGATTTTGGTATTGACCTGGTGCCGGGTTCTCAGCCCATTTCTATTCCACCGTATCGCATGGCACCAGCGGAGTTGAAAGAATTAAAAGAGCAACTTCAGGAAATCCTAGACAAGGGGTTCATTCGCCCTAGTGTGTCACCTTGGGGTGCAACGGTTCTATTTGTGAAAAAGAAAGATGGCACGATGAGAATGTGCATCGATTATAGGCAATTGAACAAGGTAACAATCAAGAACAAATATCCTTTGCCTCGCATCGATGATTTATTTGACCAGCTTCAGGGAGCACGAGTGTTCTCTAAGATTGATCTCCGTTCAGGATATCACCAGTTCAAGATCAGGGATGCATATATTCTTAAGACTGCTTTCCAGACTAGATATGGCCACTATGAGTTTCTTGTTATGTCTTTCGGGCTAACCAATGCCCCAGCAGCGTTCATGCAGTTAATGAACAATGTATTTCGGCGTTATCTGGATTCGTTCGTGGTGGTATTTATTGATGATATTCTGGTGTACTCGCGTAGCCAGGAAGAGCACGCAGAACATCTGCGGGTTGTATTGCAAAGACTGAGGGAGGAGAAGCTTTATGCAAAATTCTCCAAGTGTGACTTTTGGCTCGACTCAGTGGATTTCTTGGGGCACGTAGTGTCCAGCGAAGGTATTCAGGTTGATCCAAAGAAGATAGAGGCGGTTCAGAGTTGGCCTAGACCGTCCTCAGTCATAGAGATTCGTAGCTTTCTTGGGTTGGCAGGCTATTATCGCCGGTTGGTTCAAGGATTCTCATCTATCGCATCGCCCTTGACTAAATTGACTCAAAAGGGTGTTCCATTTGTGTGGTCGGACAAGTGCGAGGAGAGCTTTCAGAAGCTCAAGACAGCCTTGACCACAGCTCCAGTATTGGTTCTACCATCAGCCTCAGGTTCGTATACCATGTATTGTGATGCCTCAAGAATTGGGATGGGTTGTGTACTAATGAAGGATGGTAGAGTTATTGCTTATGCTTCTCGTCAGTTGAAGCCTCATGAGAAGAACTACCCCGTGCATGATTTGGAGCAGGCTTCCATAGTTCATGCTTTAAAGATTTGGAGGCATTACTTATACGGCGTATCTTGTGAGGTGTTCACTGATCATCGTAGCCTTCAACATTTGTTCAAGCAGAAGGATCTAAATTTGAGGCAGTGGCGATGGCTAGAATTGTTCAAGGATTACGATATTACTTTATTATTGTCACGACCCCAAATCTCCCACCCTCGGGAGTCGTGATGGCGCCTACTAATGGAAGCTAGGCCAGCCAATAATTAACTTCATTAATGCATTTAACACGTCATTCATAATTTTACAACAAAATTTAATAACAAAAGGCGGAAAATACTTAAATAGCCCCTTGTTTATACAGTCCTCCCAAGAACTGGTATCACAGTTTTCACAGACTGTCTAAGAGTACTACATACAATAGTCTTGAAAGAAATAACAAAAATACTGTTTCCGAACTACATGGAATAGCAGTCAAAAGAATAGACAGAGGACACCAAGATCTGCGAACGTCTGCAGTGCTACCTTGGGTCGCCTGAGAATTCACGCAAAAGCTGGAAGTCCTTTACAGTCCGACACCTGCGGCGCCGGTATCTGCACAAAAGAGTGCAAAGTGTAGTATCAGCACAACCGACCCCATATGCTGGTAAGTGCCTGGCCTAACCTCGGCGAAGTAGTGACGAGGCTAGACTGGACTCCAGATAATCCTGTTAAACATAACATACATACATATATATATATATATATACATACAACTATGACAGATAATGAATGTACATCAGCAAAATAAACAGAGAAGNCTAAAGCCCACCCTCTAGCCCGTCAGGCTTTCCCAGACTCATCTCGCCGGCGAAATTCTATTATCTGTCCTACCTCCTATGAGCCCTAAGCAGACCAAGCTTCCTTAGCGTACTGAGCCTACCTATTCAAGAGAACAGAGCCTAGCTACAATGGTATTTATTCTCCTTTCGAGGGAGATCCTTTCTAGAGGTTGTCCATCTACGAATTAGTGATCCAACTGGGCATCTTACGTATGAATTCGTGCTCCAAGTATGGGCTCTTGCCCTCTCTCCATAAAGGAAGAAGAAGGCAAGACTAAGTCATTTAGTAGTTTTCTATTTCCATTCTGCCTTCACCATGCCTACCCTGTAAAAACGATTCTCCAACTGATGATTTTTCAGTTTCGGATGTGAAGGCTTAGGCTTCCATTTTTGTTCTAGGTTTTCTTTATTCGCCGGGGCGCTCAGTTCCTTCCTGTTCCCAGAGCTGAGGCATTGTAGTGCAGCTCCTGCTGAAGGCTGCTTTGTTTGGGAAGACGTGCTCTTCTTGTTTTCTTGCTGCTGCGGCCTCAATACAATTCTGGCTATCCTCTCTTTTCTTTTGCGTGCGGCCCGCCTTTCGCCCAAAGATTTTTTACTATTCAACTTCATCAAACAAACTGGAGTTAGGCCAAAAGGAAGGTTGGGTGCTTGTGGGGCGAGGAAAAACCTCGAATAGGAGGGGGCAACGCTCTTACTGGATAATCCACGTTCATCGGTCTGCAGCAAGCACTGACTTTTAGGGGGCGGCAACTAAAGAGGGGTCAACCCTCAACTTTTGCTCCAGTTACTTTACCACCCGCCAAGCCAGCTAGGGGTGGAGGTCAGGCAGCTAGAGGTCACCCCAGAGGGGGAGGTCGAGTAGGCGGTGGCCAGGCTCGATTCTATGCTGTTCCAGGCAGGACAGATGCCAGTGCTTCATATGCCGTTATTACAGGTATTGTTTCAGTCTGCCATAAGGATGCCTCTGTATTATTTGATCCCGGTTCCACCTATTCATATGTGTCCTCATATTTTGCTCATTATTTGGGTATGCCCAGGGAGTTTCTTGCTTTACCTGTTCATGTGTCTACCCCGATGGGCGATATTGTTGTTGTAGACCGTGTGTATCGGTCGTGTGTAATAACTATCGGGGGTCTAGAGACCCGAGTGGACCTATTGCTATTAAGCATGGTAGACTTTGATGTCATTTTGGGCATGGATTGGTTATCTCCATGTCGTGCTATTTTAGACTGTAATGCTAAGACAGTTACTTTGGCTATGCCGGGTGTACTGCGGATCAAGTGGCGTGGCGTGACTGATTACGTCCATAGTAGGGTGATATCGTTCTTAAAGGCCCATCGTATGGTTGTGAAGGGTTTCCTTTCATACCTAGCGTTTGTGAGGGATGTTGGAGCTAAGACTCCAAGCATTGACTCTGTTCCTGTTGTGAGGGATTTTCCCGATGTATTTCCTGCAGACCTGTCGGGCATGCCATCGGATAGGGATATTGATTTGGTATTGACCTAGTGCCGGGCACTCAGCCCATATCTATTCCACCGTATCGTATGGCACTAGCAGAGTTAAAAGAATTGAAGGAGCAACTTTAGGAACTCCTAGATAAGGGGTTCATTCGGCCTAGTGTGTCACCTTATGGTGCACCGGTTCTGTTTGTGAAGAAGAAGGATGGCACAATGAGAATGTGCATCGATTATAGGCAATTGAACATGGTAACAATCAAGAACAAGTATCCTTTGCCTCACATTGATGATTTATTTGACCAGCTTCAGGGAGCGCGAGTGTTCTCCAAGATTGATCTTCGTTCGGGTTATCACCAGTTAAAGATCAGGAACGCAGATATTCTTAAGACGGCCTTCCGGACTAGATATGGTCACTATGAGTTTCTTGTTATATCTTTCGGGTTAACCGATGGCCCCGTAGCGTTCATGCAGTTGATGAACAATGTATTTCGGCCTTATCTAGATTAGTTCGTTGTGGTATTCATCGATGACATTCTGGTGTGCTCGCGTAGTCAGGAAGAGCACGCAGAGCATTTACGAGTTGTATTGCAGAGATTGAGGAACGAAAAGCTCTATGCGAAATTCTCTAAGTGTGAGTTTTGGCTCAATTCAGTGGAATTCTTAGGACACGTAGTGTCCAGCAAGGGTATACAGATTGATCGAAAGAAGATAGAGGCGGTTCAGAGTTGGCCCTGACCGTCCTCAGTCACAGGGATTCGTAGCTTCCTTGGGTTGGCAAGCTACTATCGCCGGTTCGTTCAGGGATTCTCATCCATTGCGTCGCCCTTGACCAAATTGACTCAGAAGGGTGTTCCATTTGTATGGTCGGACAAGTGTGAGGAGAGCTTTCAAAAGCTCAAGACAGCCTTGACCACAGCTCCAGTATTGGTTCTACCATCAGCCTCAGGTTCGTATACCGTATATTGTGATGCCTCGAGAGTTGGGATAGGCTGTGTACTAATGCAGGAGGGTAGAGTTATTGCTTATGCTTCTCGTCAGTTGAAGCCTCATGAGAAGAACTACCCCGTGCATGATTTAGAGCTGGCTGCCATAGTTCATGCTTTGAAGATTTGGAGGCATTACTTGTATGGTGTGTCTTGTGAGGTGTTTATTGATCATCGCAGCCTTCAACATTTGTTCAAGCAAAGGGATCTTAATTTGAGGCAGCGGAGATGGTTGGAATTGCTCAAGGATTATGATATCACTATATTATACCATCCGGGAAAGGCCAATGTGGTGGCCGATGCTTTAAGCCGAAAGGCAGTGAGTATGGGGATTTTGGCATATATTCCAGTTGGGGAGAGACCTCTCGCAGTCGATGTCCAGACTTTTACCAATAGGTTTGTGAGATTAGACATCTCGGAATCCAATCGGGTGTTGGCTTGCGTGGTTTCTCGATCTTCGCTATATGATCTCATCAGGGAGCGTCAGTATGACGAACCGCATTTGCTTGTCCTTAAGGACAGAGTCTAGTATAATGATGCTAAAAATGTGACCATCGGCGACGATGGAGTGTTAAGGATGCAGGGCCGGATTTGTGTGCCCAATGTGGATAGGCTTCGAGAGTTGATTCTGGAGGAGGCCCATAGCTCGCGGTATTCCATTCATCCGGGTGCCGCAAAGGTGTATCAGGACTTGAAACAACATTATTGGTGGAGAAGGATGAAGAAAGATATTGTGGGATTCGTAGCTCGGTGTCTCAACTATCAGCAAGTAAAATATTAACATCAGAGACCGGGTGGTTTACTTCAGCAGATAGTTATTCCCGAGTGGAAATGGGAGCGGATCACTATGGACTTTGTTGCTGGACTCCCACGGACTTTGAAGAATTTCGATGTTATTTGGCTGATTATGGATCGGTTGACCAAGTCTGCACACTTCATTCCTATGTGTACTACCTATTTTTCAGAATGGTTGGCAAGGATTTATGTCCGAGAAATTGTTCGGCTATATGGTGTTCCAGTTTCTATCATTTCAGATAGAGGTACTCAGTTCACTTCGCAATTTTGGAAAGCCGTGCAGAGGGAGTTGGGTACTCTGGTGGAATTGAGCACAGCATTTCATCCTCAGACTGATGGGCAGTCGGAACGTACCATTCAAATACCGGAGGACATGTTACGTGCATGTGCCATTGATTTCGGAGGCTCATGGGATGAGTTTCTGCCGCTTGCAGAGTTCGCTTATAACAACAGCTACCAGTCAAGTATTCAGATGGCTCCGTATGAGACTTTGTATGGGAGACGGTGTAGATCTCCAGTTGGTTGGTTCGAGCCCGGCGAGGTTAGGCTATTGGGGACTGATTTGGTTTGGGATACTCTAGAAAAGGTGAAAGTGATCCAGGAGAGGCTCCGTACAGCACAGTCGAGGCAAAAGAGTTATGCCTATAAGAAGGTTCGAGATGTGTCCTACATGGTTGGCAAGAAGGTCTTGCTGAAAGTTTCGCCTATGAAAGGTGTTATGAGGTTCGAGAAGAAAGGGAAATTGAGTCCTCGGTCATTGGGCCATTTGAGGTGCTTCAAAGAATTGGGGAGTGGCTTATGAGCTTGCTTTGCCTCCCAGCCTGTCGAGTGTACACCCAATATTTCATGTTTCTATGCTCCGGAAGTATATCGGGGACCCGTCTCAATTTTGGACTTCAGCACGATTCAGTTGGATGATAATTTGACCTATAAGGTGGAGCCAATGGCGATTTTGGATCCTCAGGTTCGGAAGTTGAGATCCAAGGAGATAGCTTCAGTGAAAGTTCAGTGGAGAGGTCGGTTTCTGGAGGAGGCTACCTGGGAAACCGAGCAAGAGATGTGGAGCAGATATCCTCACCTATTTGAGGCTCCAGCTATGTTTCTTGACTCGTTCGAGGACGAACGTTTGTTTAAGTGGGAGAATGTGACGACCCAGCCAGTCGTCTCATGAGTTACCGCTCCATTTTTCCCGTTTCTGTCTTATTATGCTTCATTAGCCGTGTTTTATGTAATCAAGTTGAGTAGTGTGAGTGCGGAGTGGATTTGGTAATAAATGAGACACTTAGTCTCTTTCAAGAAGGTTTAAGTTGTACAAGTCAATCGGATGTTGACTTATGAGTTAGAGGGATCGGATGTGAGTTCCGAAGGTTCGGTTGGATACGGGAGGTGATTTAGGACTTAGGAGTGTGATCGGAATTGGTTTTGGAAGTCCGGTGTAGAATTAGGCTTGAATTGGTGAAGTTAGAATTTTGGCAATTTCCGGTTGATAGGTGAGATTTTCATCCAAGGGTCGGAATGGAATTTTGACAGTTGCTGTAGCTTCGATATGTGAATTAGGACTTGTGTGCAAAATTTCAGGTCATTCGGACGTGGTTTGGTTGGGTTTAGATCAAAAGAGCGATTTAGAGGATTTTGAAATCCTTAGGCTTGAATCCGACGCGAATTTGGCGTTATGAGGTTGTTTTGAGCGTTCCGAAGGTTGGAACAAGTTCGAATAATGTTATGGGATATGTTGGCATGTTTTGGTTGAGGTCCAGCGGCTTCTGGTGAGTTTTGGGTGGTTAAACGGACCATTTCATCATTGGAAAGAAAAATCTGCAGAAAAACCAGAGCCAAAATGCGGTCGCATTTTTCAAATGCGGACCGCATATCTCACAATGAGGTAGCAAACTCAAACAGATTTCTGGGCAAGATTCGTGTCAAGAATGCGGTAAGAAATGCGGTCGCATTTCACCACACTAAGACCGCAGACTGAGACAGGACCGCATTCTTGACATGCGGACCGCAAACCATCCTTCATGCTGAATTTGCGGTGAAGGCTAGGGTTACCTTTGCGATGGTCGCGTCAAATATGCGGACCGCATATCTGTTATGCGACAGATATGTGATCGCATTTTTAACCCGACTGGTGCGTTTTTGTCTCAATTTTTGAGCCCTTTATAAACAGAAATCAGTGCCCATTTGCCATGCAAAACCCATTTTTCGTTACCCGCCAAGAGGAACACCTCCAAACACCATAAAATCACAGCAAATCAACCTTAAAACTATATCCAAAGGAGATTTTCTTGGACAAATTCTTTAAAGAAGGACTTTGGCCATCTTGAATATAGTTGGAGCCATAGAACTTGGATTGCAACTAATCTTCAAGGGATTTTTGGGAGATTTTCAAGGGAAACATCGGGGTAAGTGTTCCAACTCAATCTTGGTCAAATTACCCAAATTTATTGCCATTCTAGTATGTAATTGGTGATTTAAGTTGGAAAATTTGTGGAAAACCCTTAAGCTTAGATTTTAAGACTTGGAGGTCGAACCGATGTCGGAATTCGATAAATTTTATATGGTTGAACTCGTAAGGAGATAAGGAACCGTTGAGGTGAAAATTACTGAATTTCGAGAAGTGGGCCTGGGGCTCGAGTTTTGCTAATTTCGGAATTTCTTAGTATTTATTAATTGTTTTCGCGTGGGCTTTGTTACACCAGCATATTGTGACATATTAGTTCTAATTTTGGATAGATTCGACGCGCGCGGAGGCCAATTCAGATGGCAAAGGCATCGCGGGCTAAGGATTTAGCCGGTTCGAGGTGAGTTGTGATTGTAAATGATGTCCTGAGGGTTTGAAACCCCGGATTGCATATCGTAGTGATATATTGAGGTGAGGCACGCGCTCGATGATGAGCATGGGGTTGTTTACTACTGGGGATTGTGACTTGGTCCGTCCCGATTGATGATTTTTACTACATATTCATTGAAACTTATTTGATATCATCATGTTTTGGGCTGATTGCCATATTTGGGCTTCGTGCGGGTTACCTTCGGGGGTATTTATCACTGTTTCCTTACTGTTTTGATTCAATACTTGAACTCAGTCATGTTGTTTTCTACTGTTTTACAACTCAGCCACTTTTACTCTATTTTGAGATTTAAATAACATTTTTAAATGATGTAAAAGGGAACGGGTGGTACGCCTACCACAAGAGATGATGTAAATGGGATCGGGTGGCACGCTGCCACGAGATATAATGGGATCGGGTGGCACGCCGCCACGAGATATAATGGGATCGGGTGGTACGCCTACCACAAGATATGATGTAAACGGGATCGGGTGGCACGCCGCCACGAGATATGATGTAAATGGGATCGGGTGGCACGCCGCCACGAGATATAATGGGATCGGGTGGCACGCCGCCACGAGATATAATGGAATCCGGTGGCACGCCGCCACGAGATATGATATAGCACTTGGGCCGTAAGGGGCCCCTCCCGGAGTCTGTACACCCCCCAGTGAGTGTAGGGTACCCATTGTGATGCGAAATATAGCCCGAGGGGCTGATATTATGATGTGATGAGCCCGAGGGGCCGATGTTGTACCATGTGATATGCCCGAGGGGCTGATACTGTTTTTGTGATATTGCCCGAGGGGCGTGTTTTTAAATAATATTGAGCTCGAGGGGCGTGTTTTTAAAGGATACTGAGCCCGAGGCGCGGTTTTAAATGTTTTCTTTTACTTCACGTTATTACTTGAAAGACTTACATGTTTCACCTGTTGAAAGGAGTTTCTACTTGATTCTCACCGATTTTCTGTTTTAATGATGTTTTATTGCTTCAATATGGATTGCTTTGTGCTTTGTGTGGTTGCTTGCTTTCTGCCATTATTTATAATTATTATTCACTGAGTTGGAAGTACTCACATTACTCCCTGCACCATGTGTACAGATTCAGGCGATATTGATTCCGCTCCGAGGCATTGACTACGACTGTCAGAGCGGTGACTCAGAGACTACGAGGTAGCTGTTGGCGTCCGCAGCCCCGTATCTCTTTTATCTTGTTGTTTCCACTTTCTTCAAACGATTGTGCCAGAGATACTGTAATAATAATCTTATTATTAGGATTTCATTAGTTGCTCATGACATTGTGACACCTCGGTTTGGGCTGTTGTCGGGATGGTTAGCTATGTTTCCGAAATTTGCTGATATTAAAATATGTAAGTACTGTCTTAACTGCTTAAATCGAGTTTTAGTTTGAATTGGCTGGCCTTGTCTTCACGAGAGGCACCATCACGATCGGGTTTGGGATTCGGGTCGTGACAACACCGTTGCCTGAAGTGGATGAGGTGTATTCCCATTATGCTAAGCGCGGAAAAGGTCGTGACCCTGTTCATGGTCACGGCCGTGGCCAAGGAAGAAATTTTGCCGGTGTTAATTCATCCCTTAAAGAACAATAACCACCAAAAGTGGAAAGGAAAAGATGAGAAGCCAAAGGCAAAGGGTTTAGAAACTGAATGATATCATTGCGGTGAAAAGGGGCATCAGACAAATATTTGTCGTATGCCAAGACATTTGGTTGAACTTTATCAAGCATCTCTAAAGAATAAAGGCCCTGAAGCTAATTTTGTCTCTGACAATGAATTTGACATCACCCACTTGGACGTGGCAGATTTCTTTGAGCATCCTGATAGAAAAATAGACCACTTGATTGGTGATGGATCAGTAATTAAAGATTATTGAACAGTTTGAATTTTATTTTGCCTATTCGTAGTAACTAGTAAATAAATATCATGTAATCACAGTTCTTTACATGAGTAGCAGTCATAATTATCAATTAGTATTATTTATTTTATGGGATAGTTTTAGTTCATTTTGATTAAATATAGTTCTAGTATTCGTCTTAAATAATTACTATTATTTGATATTACTTAATTAAGTGGTTGCTGATACAACATGAACGTTTGGTATGCTAAGCTTCGATGAAACTGTAATTGTTTTGCGCATGGTGATTATCCTTGAAGTACTATTGTGATTGTGGTGTTTGAACTGGTAATTAATTATGGTATCGGGCAAATATAATGTAGCACATTTTTTAAAGATTTGTGTTTAAGAACAGACACGTAAGAATACAAATGTTGTTTACTATTAAATTTTTAATTAATATTTATTACTCCAACGACGTCAAGGTGATATTGATCCAGATTGTGGGTTATAAAATGTACGAGAACAGGATCTTTGCCTTTAGGGAATTTAACAGCAAATCCTTTTTCATTTATGCATAATAAATTGCCTACTTCATTTATGTTCGCAGTAAATATAGATATCTCTCAGAGCAAACTTGGATCAAAGTTCAATTTAAAAATATCTATTTAATTGATTAATGCACGACACATAAAATATTCAAAGAGAAAAAAAAATTTCTCATTTAAGTATGTATAAGGCAGATATTATTACAATTTCTAGTAGTAGTAATTTAATTGAAGGCTCTAAAAGAGCTACTAGAACTCTGTTTAAGGGAACAATACTCATAATAGATAATGCAATATTCTCCTCCAAGTCCAAGAGAAATTTGTTGAGTGTTAAAGATATCCGCCAAAATAGATATCATATTGAGACAATAGATGAGAATAATCTTGAATATCTCATCGTTACCAAGAATGTCTCTGACCACAAAAGGGTTATTGAGAAGTTCCCATATTTATGGGCCTGTATTGGACAAGAACTAGTGCAATTGAGGCACATTCTATCGTAAACCAAAAGGTTACTGATTCCAATACTTTTGTACTTTGGCATGATCGATTGGGACATCCTGGATGAATTATGATGAGACGAATTATAGAAAACTCAAATGGGCACCCATTAAAATTTTTAATATTCTTTTAAATAATGAATTTTCTTACACTTCTTGTTATCAAGGCAAGTTAACAATCACCGACAAAGGTTGGAATTGAGTCTCCTGGGTTTTTGTAACATATACAAGGGGATATTTGTGGACCTATTCACCCACCTAGTGGGTCGTTTAGATATTTTATGGTCTTAATAGATGCATCTTCTAGATGGTCTCATGTGTGCCTATTATATCTTGCAACCTCACGTTTGAAAAAATAATGGCACAAATAATTTGATTACGGGCAAAATTTCTCGATAATCCAATTAAGTCTATTGGACTTGATAATGCTGCTGAGTTTTCATCCCAAGCATTTAATGATTATTTCTTATCAATTGGGATAAAAGTGAAACATCCTGTAGCTCCTGTTCACACTCAAAATGGCCTTGCATGAGGCTTTGATTAAAAGTCCGCAATTGATAGCAAGGCTATTACTCATGAAAACGAGGTTGCCCACTTCTTTTTGGGGTCATGCCATTTTTCATGCAGCAATGCTAGTTCGTCTCAGACCGATAAATTATCTTAAATATTTCCCGTTACAACTAGTTTTGGGTCATGAACCTAATAAATCCCATTTAAGAATTTTTGGGTGAAGTATATGTAACGACCCGATCGATCGTTTTGAGCTCTAGCACATCGTCCAGCGGTTTGAGTTCTTGAGTAGCTTCACTTCAGGTATTATGACTTGTACGCGAGGTTGGAATTTAATTTTGGGAAGTTCGGAGTTGATTTGGAAAGAAAAATTCTAATTTCGGAAGCTTTAAGTTGGAAGAGTTGACCAAGATTTGACTTGTGGGTAAACGATCTCAGAATCGGGAATTGAAGGTTCCAATAGGTTCATATGATGATTTCGGACTTGGGGTCTATGTTCGGGTCGAGTATCGGGTGGCCCGAGGGTATTTCGGCGCTGATTACGGAAAGTTGGCATTTTGAAGGTTTAAGAATTCTCTAAGTTTGGGTTGAAGTGAATGTTGATGTTGTTGATATCCATTTGGGATTTTGAGCCTGGAAATAGTTTCGTATGGTGATTTTGGTCTTAGGAGCATGTCCGGATGTTAATTTGGAAATCTATAGGTCGTTTCGGCGACAATTGGTGAAAGTTGGATATTTTGATGATTTTTGGGAAGTTTGACTGGGAGTGAACTTTTGATATTGGGGTCGGATTTCTATTTCGGGAGTGGGAGTAGATCCTATCGTCAATTATGACTTGTGTGCAAAATTTGAGATCAATCGGACTTGATTTGATAGGTTTCAGAGCCGAATGTAGAAGTTTGAAATTCTAAAGTTCATAAAGCTTTAATTGGGGTGCAATTCGTGATTTTGATGTTTATTGATGTGATTTTAGGCCTCGAGCAAGTTCGTATTGTATTTTGAGACATTTTGGTAGGTTTGAATGAGATCCCGGGGGCCTCAGGTGAATTTCAGATAGTTAACGGACTGGAATATAGACTTGGATGATGGCTGAAGCTTCATGTTTGCTGGTGTCTGGTTTCCTTCTACGCGTTCGCGAAGATGTTCCCGCGTTCGCGTAGAGGTAGTTGAGGGCTGATGGAAGTTACCCCTTTGCGCTCGCGAAGGAGGTCCCCCATTCGCGAAGGGTTACTGGGGAGGCAAGTGATGTTGTTCTTCTCGTTCGCGTAAGAAGGACCGTGTTCGTGAAGGTCTGGCCCGATGTGCTTCGCGTTCGCCAGAGAGTCCTCGCGTTCGCGTAAGAGGATTTTTGGGCAGTGACATTTAGTACTTCGCGAACGCGATGCAAGTTCCACATTCGCGAAGAAGGAAAACACATGGGCATATTGTTTTAAATCGGGAATTTTGCTCATTTCTCCCATTTTTATTTGGTTGGGCGACCTAGAAATTTATGAAAAATTGTGGGATTTTGAAAGGAAACCTAGAAATTGATATTTTGGATTTTGACCACAAATTTGTGCATGGAATTGAAAATAAATCATATATTAGAGTTCGTATTATTATGGGTAATGTTTATCTTCAAAAATTTTCGGAATCCGGGCACGTGGGCCCGAGGGTTGACTTTAATGACCTTTCAAGTGGAGTTGGAAATTGTTATAAATTGATTAATTATGAGTATGAGAGTATATTTTTATTGATTTGCGCCTTGTTTAACTAGTTTTGGAGGACGAGCATCGATTTGAGGTGTTAGAGTGGCGTTGGAGCCGGTTATAGAACTTCGGAGCAAGTTAAGTCTCCTGTCTAGTCCTGTGAGGGGGAAACTATCCCTAGGTGATGTAATTGTTATGTGTTACTTATTGCAGGGGCTACGTATGTACAAGGTGACGAGAGTGCGTGCGTAGCTAGATTCATGTTATGTCCGGGTAGACTCAGGTTCACACCATGCTATAGCTGTACTACTTGAGTTGTCTCCCGCCTATTTAATTCCTTTGTTTTACGTTGCGACTTGAGACGAGACTTGTGTAGAGTGATAGACTCGATATGGTAGAGATTCGACGGGCTTCATGATTAGCCGCGAAATAATTGTACTCCCCTTATGAATTTCTCCCGCGTTATGCGTTTTTATCGAGAGATTTCCATTAAAAATTTATAACTCACACGTCTATTCGTGAGTGGGGTCAAGGACCCGTTAAAGTTTCTTATTCTAATGGGATCGGGTCGTTTGTCTCGGCAGTATAATAGATATAACTATGGTTCGTGCCATTCAACCCTCGGTAGTGGGTGCATTATGATGGGATTGGGCCGTTCGCGTCGGTAGAATTATGTATCACACTCTCATGGAAGCGGGTCATTCGCCTCAGCAATATAATAGATGTATCTATACTTCGTGTAGTTCGACCCTCGGCAGTGCACATATTATGATGGGATCGGGTTGTACGCCTCGGAATTTCTATAAGATACCCATATGAAATCGTGCGTAATAATTGACAAGAAGCCAACATATCTGTGAGCTTGTTCCTGATTGTACTGTGACGACCTATCTGGTAAGGTCCATATATATATATATAGATATCCCGATTGAGGAGGTAGTTACTAGCTGAAAGTTTGAGTCATTGTTGAGAGGAGGACTGTACAACGTATTTACACTTGTTATTTCGTTTATCTACTCTGACTCCCTATTTACTTCTACTCTATCTATCATATTGGACCACTAGTAAGTGTTGATGTCGAAAACCTTCGTTACTACGTCTCTGGGGTTAGGCTAGATACTTACTGGGTACACGTTGATTTATGTACTCATATTACACTTGCTGCACTTTTTGTGCATGTACTTATATGTCTGGTGGTCTTTTGGGCACAAAGACGCGGTCATTGCGGGGACTTTACCGTGAGCTGTATTTCACGCTTCGATCCGCAGTCTGCAGAGTCTCCATCAGAGTTATTTATATTTTCCTGTCTAACTTGTATTCCAGACAGATGTTGTATTATATTATGTTTCTTAGTTGATGCTCGTGCACTTGTGACACCGGGTTTTGGGGGGTTTTGCTGGTTGATTGTTATTATAGATCACGTAGTTATTATCATTTTTCCCCTGCTAATTCTATTTTATACTGTTTACGTAATGGAGATTATGATTTCATGAGTAATAAATGAGTAAGTAAATTGATGAATTAACATTGGCTTGCCTTACGGCGGCGTTAGGTGCCCTCACGACCTACAGTGGATTTTGGGTCGTGACAGCATATGTGCCTGTAGCACAGCCATATCGCATCAAGATGGGTCCCCAAAGAAGGTTAGGAATATATGTTGGGTTTCAATCGCTCTCCATTATTCACTACCTCGAAACATTAAAGGAGATCTGTTCACTGCTCGATTTGCAGATTGTTGATTCTATGAGGCATTTTTTCCAAAATTAGGGGGAGAAAATGGTAAAACCAAACAGGAAATTTTGTGGAAAAATCTATCATTGTCTCATCTTGATCCACGCGCCTCTATTTGAAAAGAGGTACAAAAGATTATTTATATACATAAATTAGCAAATCAAATGCCAGACGCATTTACGGACTGAAAAGAATAACAAAATCACATATCCCTGCAGAGAATGTTCTAATCAGTATTGATGTCCCTGTTGGACAATCTTCTAGTGTCATAGCTAATGAGTCAAAAGCATGCCTAAAGCGTGGCAGACCATAGGGTTCTAAGGATCGAAATCCTAGAAAAAAATAAATGATCAAGTTGACACTACGCAAGTCTCATGAAGAAATCAACGATTTAACCAATCCTGAGATTTACGAGGAAATCACTGAGCCTGAGACTCAAGAAAATAAGGAACTATCAATAAATCCAATCAATACTGAGACGAATTTGAATCGATCGGATATAGTGGTTGATTATGTCTTTGCGTATAATATTTCATCTAGCATTATGCAACATAGTGAGGATCTTGAACCTCAATCTGTTGGAGAATGTCGACAAAAATGTGATTGCCAAAATGGCAAGATGCAATCCAATCCGAGTTGGATTCACTTGCGAAACGTGAAGTTTTTGGGCCTGTAGTCCAAACACCTAATAATGTTAAGCCTGTTGGCTATAAATGGGTCTATGTACGTAAGAGAAATGAGAAAAATGAGGTACAAAAATATAAGGCACGCCTTATTGCTCAAGAATTTTCACAAAGGCCTGATGTCGATTATGAAGAGACATATTCACCTGTTATGGATGCAATAACTTTTTGTTATCTCATTAGTTTTGCTGTCCATGAAAAGCTTGACATGCATTTAATAGATATGGTTACCGCCTACCTTTATGGCTCACTTGATAATGAAATATACATGAAAATTTTCGAGGGATTTAAAATGCCTAACGCACATAATTCAAAGTCATGGGAAATATTTTCAATCAAATTGTAAAGATCTTTATATGGTCTAAAGAAATCTGGATGAATATGGTACAACCACCCTAGTGAGTATTTATTAAAGGAATGTTATATAAATGATGTCATTTATCCATATTTTTTTATAAAGAAAACAACATCGAAATTTGTTGTATTTGCCGAATATGTTGATGACATAAACCTTATTGGAACTCCTATAGAACTCCAAAAGGCAATTGATTATTAAAGAAGGAATTCGAGATGAAAGATCTCGGAAATACAAAATTATGTCTCAGTTTGCAAATTGAACATTTGGCAAACGGGATTTTTGTTCATCAATCTGCCTACACAGAAAAAGTATTGAAACGAGTTTACATGGAGGGAGCATATCCGTTAAGTACTTCAATGGTTGTTCGATCACTTGATGTGAATAAGGATCCGTTCCGACCCCAAGAAAAGAATGAAGAGCTTCTTGGTCCTGAAGTACCATATCTTAATTCAATTGGTGCATTAATGTATCTTGCTAATACTACAAGGCCTGACATACCTTTTTCAGTTAATGTCTTAGCAAGATATAACTCTGCTCCTACAATGAGACAGTGGAGTGGAATCAAACATATATTGTGGTATCTAAAAGGAACTACTGATATGGGCTTATTTTATGGCAACGATTGCAGTTCCGATCTTGTTGGTTATGCTGATGCGGGGTATTTATCCGACACACACAAGGCTCAATCTCAAACAGGCTATGTGCTTACACGTGGAGGCACTGTCATTTCTTGGCTATCAACTAAGCAATTAATCTTGGGTACTTCATCTAATCATGCTGAGATACTTGCTATTCATGAAGCAAGTTGAGAATGTGTATGGTTGAGGTTTATAATACATCTTATTCGAGACAAATGTGGTTTGAAGTGCGACAAGCTGCACACGATTTTGTATGAAGACAATGCAGCACGCATATCCCAATTGAAGGGAGGATTCATAAAAGGAGATAAGACAAAGGACATTTCACCAAAGTTTTTTTTCACACATGATCTTCAAAAGAATGGTGATATCAATGTGCAACATATTCGTTCAAGTGATAATATGGCTTATTTGTTCACCAAATCTCTACCGACGTCAACCATTAAGAAGCTAGCGTACAAGATTGGGATGCGAAGGCTCAAGAATGTGAATTGATGCTCTCATCAGGGGGAGATAATACGCGTTGTACTCTTTTTTCCTTACAAGATTTTGTCCCATTGGTTTTTCCTTGCTAGGTTTTTAACGAGGCAACCAAAAGGCATATTTCTAAACATGTGTACTCTTTTTCCTTCTCTATAATTTTTTTTCACTGGATTTTATTTTAGTTAAGTTTTTAACGTGACACATTATCCGTTGAATAAACATTCAAGGGGGAATGTTACAAATATAATTGTATTTAAGGTAAATATATATATATATATATATATATAATATATATATATATATATATATATATATATATATATAGAGAGAGAGAGAGAGAGATTTTAGGGTTTGTTACTTGGTGGCTAAGTCACTTTTTCCTTATAAATAGAGGGGTTCTATTCCATTGTAATTCATTCCAAATCAATAAGAATTTTATCTCCCTAGTTTTCTCTGCAATACTCTTCTTCTTCTTTTATTATTTTATAAAAGTTTTCTCAATTTTAATGGGTTTATTTGTAGCAGTTTCTTATCAGCATATGTCCACCTTGGGACTATATAATTCTATTTGTATTCACTTTGAAAAGAATAGAAAAAGTGTGCGAAACAAGTAAAACTTTTCTTCCCTTTTTCTTTTGTGTTGGGTTTTCTTTTATTCATTTTTTGTTTTTCTGCTCCTAGTTATACACTTATACTAGAAGAGCTTGTTAAATCCTGGGGGATACGCCTAATTTTGTTCATCATGATGTGGGCGAAATACCTTTAAGGATAATGTCTTTGACACGCCTCAAGCTAGTTCTTATTCTCCATAAACAATATATTTACAACAGCTGGAGAGGTATCGAAGGAGGCTAGGAATACATGCTGTAGTGGTGAATGTCTCGGGTAATCCAGTGTGGTGAGGAAGCACTGGCACACGGATGTTACGGCTAATCCATTTGTCATTTCTCATCATAAGTTAAAGAATGTGAAATTTGCATTGACTCAATGGATCAAGGAGACAAATGGAGATATTTTTCAGCAAATTGCCACACTGGAAGATGTGATCAAAGCTCATGAGATTGAAATTGAGATGCATCCAACTCCTGCTAATCGTGAGAAACTCCATAAGGTGACAGTTGAATTGATTAAATATTTACATCTAGAGGAGGAATTTTGGAGACAAAAAGCATGTATGCAATTGTTTCAAGATGGCGATAGAAATACTAAATTTTTTCATGCAGTGGTGCAAGGAAGAAGAAGGAGATTATATGTTCATCATATACAGGATGGTAATGGGAACTGGTTGAAATCTATGGATGATATAACTAATGAAGCCATTCAATTTTTTAATGATCAGTTTAAGGAGGAAGGCCCTATAAACTTAAACTTAATTCATACCAGGATCTTGAACATGATAATCTTATGTAAAATTGTTATAGAAAACATACCTGAATCGTAAGCCATTATCACGAAGTGGAAGCGTTAATTGGAATTGGTTTCTTGCCTCTTGCCCTAGCTTTCGTTACCGCCGACTTTAGTGATGAAAGAGAGAATAAAAAAATACGGTAACCTAAATGGGTGGGGAAAGGACCAATTTATAGAGGTTCTCACTTACTCCGGTACGTCCATCAAGTAACCGATCGGACGGATGAGATTTGCTCATTAATTAAATATTAATTTTGGGCCTTAAACCTATTGGGCCACCAATATACGTAGGAAAATCTTACATTCTCCCACTTGGCCCAATAGTCACATAATATTAATATTTAATAGTATAAGAACATTAGTTGCGCATAAACAAATCTCTTATATAATGTCCATCATAAATATCATAATACGATAAACTACTAAATCTGTATACATACTCCCTTCCATATACTACAACATTAGCAACTCATCGTATCAGGTCCATAAGCTATAAAATATTATGGTCCACAATAATGTCTTATTGAGAATTATCCTATAATATCTCAAAACAATAATGTGCACCCAATTATGAGAAATAGAAAATCATTAATGTATATCAGAAACACATAATGAGCTCAAAGTGTCAAAACATCATAAATACATTAGTCATATATACAGCCAAGACCCATTCTATGTATATGTTCTTTAAATATCTTTGGCTGTAAACCTTTAGTTAACGGATCTGCAATCATGAGATCAATTCTAATATCCTCAAGTGACACTCTTTGTTTCTGAACTCCCTCCTTGAAGGTAAAGAACTTTAGTTCCATATGCTTGGCACCTTTGGAGTACTTATCATTCTTGGAGAAGAATACTGCTGCAGAATTATCATACTAAATTTTCAGCGGCTTGGTAATGGTGTCGACAACCCCAAGTCCTGAAATAAAGTTTCGCAGCTATAATTCATGAATTGTGGCTTCAAAACATGCCACAAATTATGCTTCCATCGTGGATGTAGCAATGACAGGCTGTTTGGCACTCTTCCACGATATTGCTCCTTCAGCTAATTGGAACAAATAACCAAACCTGGACTTTCTAGTGTCAATACATCCAGCGAAATCTGAATTCGAGTATCCAACAAGTTCCAAATGCTTGGATCTTCTATACATGAGCATGTAATCCTTCGTTCCTTTCAGGTACCTCAAGACTTTCTTTGCAGCTTTCCAGTGATCAATTCCTGGGTTACTTTAATATCTTCCAAGCATTCCGACCGCAAAATTAATATCTGGTTTTATGCTAGACTGAGCATACATCAGACTTCCAACAATAGAAGAGTAAGGAATTGATTCCATTTCTTTTGTTCTACATCATTCTTAGGGTATTGCGTCAGACTAAATTTGTTCCTTTTTTGAATTGGAACAATTCCTGCTGAACAATTGTTCATGTTAAATCTCTCTAGAATTCTTTCGATATAGCCTTTCTGAGACAATCCCAATAATCCTTGTGATATCACATAATATTTCTATTCCTATCACATAGGATGCCTCACCCATATCTTTTATTTCAAAATTCTAAGAGAAAATCTTTAGTCTCACGCAATATGCCTAAATTATTAGCAGCAAGTAGAATATCATCAACATATAGGACCAAAAATATAAACTTTCTCCTACTGATCTTTTGGATATACACCGATCAACGGTATTTTTCACAAATCCAAAAGATGTTATGGTATCATTAAACTTTATATACCATTGTCGTGAGGCTTGTTTAAGTCCATATATTGACTTCTTCAGTTTACACACCATTTGACCTTTTCCTTTAGTTTCGAAACCCTCTATCTTTCTTTGAGACCGATGAAAATATCTCTTTATAATAAATGCTTCCTTTCTGAGTATAATCCTTGGCAACAAGTCTAGCTTTAAATCATTCAATATTGCCATTTGAATCGTGTTTGATCTTAAAGACCCATCTACACCCGATTCTTTTAGAACTTTCTAGCAATTCAACGAGATCCTAGACTTTATTGTATTTCATGAATTTTAACTCTTCCTTCATGGCATCAATCCATTTGTCAGACTCATTACTTTCTATGGCTTGTGAAAATGAAATCGGATCCTTATTGAGACCAATGTCAAAATCTGACTCTTGCAAATAAACCACAATCATCCGAAATAGCCGATTTTGTAACTCTTTAAAATTTTCTTAATGGCATTTATTGTGGTTCATTTGTGTCAGATATTTGTGAGTTAGTTTCTTCATGAAGTGTTTCATCCAAATGTTGCTTAGTGTTGTCGAAGTGTCTTCAACAACTGGAACAGTATTTGGTATTTGTGTGGAAGTAGGCACGTTCATGGGTAATGGAACATTGACCCTCACCTCTTTTATTTTCACACTTTATTTTACAGCACTACCACTAACTTCACCATTCTAAATAAATCTTGCATTACCGGTTTCAACAATTCTCGAACTATGGTTTGGACAATAAAACATATACCCTTTAGATTTCTCTGGGTAACCAATAAAGTAGCCACTTTTACTGTTCGAGAATCTAATTTCCTTTCTTGTGGATAATAAACTCTAGCTTCCGGTAGGCAACCCCAAACATGCAAGTGCCTTAAACTAGGTTTCCTTCCTGTCCACAGTTCAAAAGGAGTTTTTGGAACTGCCTTACTAGGGACCTTGTTTAATAAAGATACAGCAGTTTTAAGAGCTACATCTACAATGATTTCGGTAATGAGGAATTACTCATATGCTCCTAACCATATCCATAAGTGTTCGATTACGCTTTCTATAACACTATTTTGTTGAGGTGTTCCTGGCATAGTATACTGTGCACATATGCCATGTTCCTCGAGGAACTTTGCAAATGGACATGGACATTGTCCTGATTCATTATATTTTTCATATTCACCACCTCTATCTGACCTAATAATTTTCACCTTTTTATCTAATTGCCTTTCAACCTCATTAACAAATACTTTGAGAGCATCTGTTGCTTGAGATTTTTCTTTCAGCAAGTAGATGTATCCATAACATGAAAAGTCATCGATAAAAGTGATAAAATATTTTTTCCACCAAAAGATGGAACATCAAAGGGTCTACAAATATCGGTGTGTATATTTTCAAGAATTTGGGTGCTTCTTGTGGCACCTTTCTTAGTATGCTTGGTTTGTTTTCCCTTAATGCAATCCAAACATATCTTAAGATCAGTAAAATTTAGATTCGGAAGAATCTCATTCTTTGCTAATTTTTCTAACCTTTCTTTGGATATATGATCCAAACGTCTATGCCACAAGTAAGCAGAACTTTCATGTAGTGAACTACATTTAATTCTAACATTATGTTGAACAGTAAGAAGAGATTCAGAAAACCCAATATTGAGTTTCAATTTATATAAACCATCACTAAGGATACCAGAACCATAAAAAATAGAATTCTTACATAAATATAAACATCCATTTTCAAACTTTAAATCAAATAAAAAAACATCAAGTCTTGAAAGAGAAATCAATTCCTAGAAACTAAAGGTACATAAAGAGTCTGTAATAGATCAAGGTGACGTCCAGTCTCTATGATCAAACCATAAGTCCCTATGCCTTCAATTAGAGCCTTCATACGATTTCCCATGAACAAGAAATCCTTATTTGGATTTGTCGTTTGGATCATAAGGAATCCCTGCAACGTAGTAGATACATACGCAGTTGCAACAGAATCAAGCCACCAAGTATTATTAGGAACTTCTATTAAATTTGATTCAAAACATACAAAAGCACTAATTGTACCTTTCTTTTCGAACCAAGGTTTACGTTTCAGGCAATCTTTCTGATAGTGTCCTTCTTTGTTACAGAAATAACACGTATCTGCCTTATGTTCCTTCTTAGCATCCTGTGGAGCTTTAGCAAGTGCTTTCTTCTTCTTGAACTTGTTGGCCTTCACTTTAAGTCCTTTACCAGCTCTTTGACCCATGAGGTTAATTGAATGACTCCCTTGTTTCTTAAGTCTTGACTCCTCCTGAGTAAGCATACTGGACAATTCACTAACATTCCGCTTATCCTTAATAGTGTTATAATTAATTTGAAAAGGTCCATACTCAAGAGGCAACGAGTTCAGAATAAACTGAACCAAGGAGGAGTCATCAACTTTCATTCCCAAGGTCTGAAGTCTTGCTACAATGTTAGTCATCTCGATGATATGATTTTGCATACTACGCGACCCATCAAACTTCATGGTCGTGAGTTCAGCCATTAGTGTACCAGCGAGAGACTTATCTGCAGAACGAAAACGTTCTTCCACAAACTTCAGATATTCCCTGGCACTTTCTGTTTGTGGAATAGTACTCTTAATGTTGTTGGCAATACTCATTTGCATAAACATAAGGCTCAGCCTGTTAGAACGTTCACATGCTTTATGGAAAGACTTCTCATCCGCACTGCTCGTATCAGTAATGGCAGCGGGTTTATCATTCAGCAGAGCCAAGTCAAGATCCATTACACCTAAATGGAAGTGGACTTGTTGCCATTCAGAGAAGTTCAATCTGTTGAACACAGTAACAGACGAAGCATGCGAATGAAGAGGATTTAAATTCCATTTAGTCTTTAATAGGTAATTAAATATTTTTAACCAAACATATATGACATTTTTGGACAGACAATATATATTTGACTAAAAAATATTAATTTACCTCATCATATTCACTATTCATAGAATAATTGATCCGTCTTTGGATAAATCCTTAAGTTCTAGCAATAATGAAAATTAATTTATTCATTTTTTTTTAATTATAGGCATTTTATTAATTTCATGGATAAACTATTTTTTGATGTATGCATATTTTTCATAAATATGCTAGTTTGGCCATTTTGACTACTAAAAAAACTATGTAAACATAAATGCATACATAAAATAAATATCATAAGATTTTATGCATGTGAGCAATCAAGTTTGATCACCTTAATGATAAACAAACTATATGAACATAAATCACATACATAAAATAAAAACAATAAATGAATTTATCAATTTAATGACCAAAATACGTCATATGGCCCGAAACAAGAAATACTTTATTGCACAGAATAACTTAACAATAAGCTAAAACATAAAGGCAATTTGATTGGACAAAATATGGCTTTTAACGAACATAACTGATCCAACTTAACAAAATCATCCAATGAAATTCATTAAAATATTGAAAGCCTTTCTGCACCGTGACGAGATTTTGGGTAATCTGATCCCACAGTTTTACATTCCCAGTACAAATATTAATTACTTTCCTTCTTTATTAGTCAATTATCATTAATTGTGTAGTACTACTTTATGGGTGACTTATTAATTTAGATGTCAGACGAAACCTAAAGAAAATATAATCACATAGCCGCCAGAAACTTAAGGCAAGGAATAACTTTAGTGTCTATTGCTAATTAAACTGTAATCCACACTCTTCATCATCTTTTTCTAATTTTAACAATACGCACTTTCGTAACAGCAACACAGTTAGAGATATATAATTTCTTTTATGAAGATTATCGGTTCAAACAATCCAGGTTTATGATATCACATATAAATATAAACTTAATTCATATCAGTATGTTAAACATGATAATCTTACATAAAATTATTATAAAAAATATACATGAATCGTAAGCCATTAGCACGAAATGGAAGCGTTACTTGGAATTGATTTCTTGCCCCTTGCCCTAGCTTTCATTATCGCCGACTTTAGTGATGAAAGAGAGAATAGAAAAATACGGTAACCCTAATGGGTGGGGAGATGACCAATTTATAGAGGTTCTCACTTAATCCGGTATGTCGATCAAGTAACCGATCGCACGGATGAGATTTGCTCATTAATTAAATATTAATTACGGGGCTTAAATCTATTGGGCCACTAATATACATAAAAAAATTTTACAGGCCCGACAGAGAATTTTAAATTATTAGAACATGTTCCTTCAATGATAGATGAGCAAGCTCTCAGAAAAGTACCTACTGACGAGGAGGCGAAGAGCACGATTTTTAGTCTTAGAGGTGAGAGTGCAGGAGGTCCAGATGGTTTTGCAGGCACATTTTATCAAGCTAGCTGGGAGGTGATAGGTTCGAACATTGTGGATATGGTCAAGGCATTCTTCTGCGGATAGGAATTGCCAAGATTTGTAACTCATACCAACTTGGTTTTGTTGCCCAAGAAGAATTTGTGACTTCATTTTTGGATATGAGACCAATAAATTTAAGCAATTTTGTGAATAAAATATTCTCAACGATTTTACATGAATGTTTAGTTGATATACTCCCTACAACAATATTAACTAATCAGGGGGGGGGGGGGTTTGTAAAGGGAGAAGCATCGTTGAGAATGTGTTGCTAGCACAAGAAATTATTACGGATAATCAGTTTAGAGCCAAATCAGCCAATCTAGTAATAAAAATTAGATATGACTAAGGCCTATAATAGGGTCTCGTGGTTATTTTTGACAAAGGTTTTGCGAAAGATGGGTTTTGGCGAAAGGGTGATTGATATGGTATTTCGGCTTCTTTGCAACAATTGGTATTCCATACTGATAAATGGTCCGCCATTTGATTTTTTCTAGTTCACAAGGGGTGTGAAACAATGAGATCATCTATCTCCTACTCTTTTTATCATTGCAACATAAGTATTATCTAGAACATCAAATTCTTTACATGGAAATCCATACTTTGCGGGTTTTGAAATGCCAAAATGGAGTCTGTCGATCAATCATCTAGCATATGCGGATGACATGATCATATTCTATTTAGTAGGGGCTACTACTTTACAACTACTGGTGGGATTATTAGCATAATATGAGAAGGAGTCGGGCCAAAAAATCAACAAGGAGAAAAGCTCGATTAATTTGCATGAATCTATTCCTATGGACATGGTCATCACGGTGGAGATTCTTACAGGTATTTACCAAAAGGATTTTCCTTTCACTTACCTTGGATGCCTTATTTTTTAGAGTTGAAAAAGGAAAGCATACTACGATGATTAATCACCAAGGTGAGTGATAAGCTGCATTCGAGGAAAGGAAAATTACTTTAAATAGGAGGAAGGGCAATCTTGATCAAACATGTGTTGCAAAGCATTCCTATTCATTTGTTGTCTGCAGTAAATCCGCCAGACTATGTGATTGCTCAGATACATCATATGTTTGCAAGGTTTTTCTGGACTAATTCCATAGACGGGAAGGGTAAACATTGGGCAGCATGGATAAACTTATGTTTACCAGGAGAATATTGTGCAGCATATTGTGAAGGAGGTCAAACCTCCAGTGAGCGGTTCTGGAAAAGATAAATCGTGGTGGATGCTAGAAGCAAGAGGAGAATTCACAGTGAAATCTGCTTGGGATAATGTTCGATATAGGAGGCAACAAAATGAAGTGTATAAAATCATATGGGTAAAAGGTTTGCCATTCAAAATATCATTCTTTACGTGGGGAGTTTGGAAGTTTAAATTTCCATTAGATGATGCCATGAGGAGATAGGGTTATAATATGCCGTCAAGGTGTTGGTGTTGTGAGCATCCTAGGGAGAAAACTTTGACGCATTTATCTCTTACATCTCAGTAACGACCTGCCCAGTTGTTTTGAGAGTTGTAGCCCCGTTCTCTTATTTGCTGCTCATTTTATGCTTAATAGTTGCTATGTGACTTGCCGGGGTAGTTGGTTCGGTTCCGGAAATGTTTCGGAATGAGTTGAGATATTTAGTCTCAAAGTTGGAAGCTTAAGTTGAAAAGGTTGACCGGATGTTGACTTATGTGTAAATGACTTTGCTATGGAGTTTTGATGGTTCCTTTAGCTCCGTTGGATGATTTTGGACTTAGGAGTGTGTCCGGATAGTGATTTGGAGGCCCGTAGTTGAATTAGGCTTGAAATAGCAAAAGTTAGAAATTTAGAAGTTTGACCGAGAGTTGACTTTGTGGTTATCGGGCTCGGATGTTGATTCCAGGAGTTGGAGTAGGTCCGTTGTGTCATTGTGCGAAATTTGAGGTCAATCGGGCTTGATTTGATAGGTTTCGGCATCGATTATAGAAGTTGGAATTCCTTAATTTTTATTAGTCTTGAATTGGGGTGTGACTCGTGTTTTTGAAGTTGTTTGATGTGATTTGAGGACTCGACTAAGTTCGTATCATGTTTTAGGACTTGTTGGTGTGTTTGGTTGAGGTATCGGAGGCCTCGGGTGGAGTTCGGATGGTTATCGGATCGAAAATGGGACTTCGAGCATTGCTAAAACTGGGAGTCTTCTGGTGTGATCGCACCTGCGTAGGGATTGGCCGCAGGTGCGAAGAGGGAATCGTAGAAGCGGCCTGGAAGGATGTGGACTGGTTGCGTAGAAGCGGTATTTTAGGCGCATCTGCGGAATTGAAGATGCAATGAGTTTGAGCGCAGAAGCGAGAGGGCAGCGCAGGAGCGTGAAAGAGGTCGCACCTGCGTTTGCACAGACGTGGAGCTTGTTCCGCAGATGCGAAGGTCGGGTTTCTAGTGGTTCACCGCAGAAGCGGGAGATTGGTCGCTTCTGTGACACTGCAGATGCAGGTAAGTTGTCGCAAGTGCGAAAAGCCTAGACAGAAATGTAAACGTTGGGTTCCGAGAGTTTTATCATTTCTTGACTTTGGAAACTCGAATTAGGGCGATTTTTGAGAGGGATTTCGAAAGGTTTCTTGAGGCAAGTCACTTGTGATTATTTTTTTTCAATAATCTTGTTTTCTCGTTGAATTTCCCACCTAGTTTGTGTGTTTTTTAGGTGAAAGTTGAGAGTTTGAGGCTAGGGATTTGGAGAGTTTAATTTGGGGATTTGGGTGACGATTGGTGTTGGATCTTGATAAATTTCATATGGTTAGACTCGTGGTTGAATGAGCTTCTAAATTTTGTGTCTTTCATTGGATTCCGAGACTTGGCCCGAGGGTCGGATTTGAGTTGACTTTTTGACTTTTGATTAAGAAGTATTTTCTTATGAAAATGATGCCTTTAGCTCATGTTGATCATATCAAATTGTTTGTGGCTAGATTTGAGGAATTCGGAGGCTTTTCGTGAGGCAAGGGCTTGTTGGAGTAGAGTTTTGCACAGTTTGATATAAGTAACACTCTAAACTTGAACTGAGGGTATGAAACTCCAAATTACGTGTTATGTGATCGGTGTTGAGGTGACGCACATGCTAGGTGACAGGTGTGTGGGCGTGCACCATAAGAACTGTGACTTGGTAGATTCCATGGCACTGTATAGTTGATTAATCTTGTCCTTATCTGTATTTCCGCCATGTGTTAGAGGAATTGAGCTGCCAGTCATGTTAGAAATCATGCTTAGGCTACGTGTTGGTACTGTTGGGACCCACAGAGGTCGTGTTACATGTTGAACTATTTGTTTAACTTGTGATTTTATACTCAGTCACAGCTATTATTTGCATATCATATCTCAGTCTCTGTTGTCCTTTATTGATACATCATATCATCATTGTTTGGGCTGATTATCATGATTCTTGTGAGCCCAAAGACTGGAGAGATTAATGACTGAGTGAGGCTGAGGTTCTATTATGAGTGATATTCATGGGATCGGGTTGCACGCCGCAGCAGGCTTTATTGATTCATGCCAGGATTTGGCTTATTATAGCGCTTGGGCTGGATCCCCCCCTCCGGAGTCTGCATAACCACAGTGGACGCAATTGCTAGCGATTATTTACATTTGGGCTGGATCTGCCCTGGTTTATTTGCATTTTGGCTGGATCTACCTTGGTTTATTTGCATTTGGGCTAGATCTGCCCTGTTCTGTGTTGAGTATTGCGAAATCTGAAAGCATGTCTAAATTCTTGTACCATTACCTTTAGATTATGAATTTCTGAGATATCACTGTCATATTTTTCGTAGATTTTCGCACTGTTAATTCTGTATGTGGGATGTAATGTTAGAGTCCGTCACTACTTTCAATCCAAAGGTTCGATTTGTTACTTATTGAGTTGGTTGTACTCACGCTATACCCTGCACCTCGTGTGTAGATCCAGGTCTTTCCGGTCACGGCGATTGCTGATTTACAGAGTTCAGAATTCAGAGATCATCTAGATAGCTGCTTTGGCGTCCGCATGCCTTGACTCTCCTCCCCTATCTTTCAGTTTATTTATTCAATTCTACTTTCCAGACAGTGTACCAGACTATGTCATTATGTAGATGCTCATGTACTCATGACACCCCGGTTTTGGGAAAACTTATGTATTGAGTTATGATATTCTATTCCGTTTTATAAGATTTTTATTTATTTAATTTGTTTTAGTATATTTCAAAATTGAAAGTGTTGAAAATATCTAAATAGTCGGCTTGCCTAGTACCATGATAGGCGCTATCACGGCAGGTTGAGTTTTAGGTCGTGAAAATCTCCTACAGCTAATCGTATTTGGAAATATTTCTCCTCGCATGAAGGGATAGATATCACGAGTTTGCAGCTGCACCAAGTTATTCTTAAATGGTGGCAAACCCTAATAGTTCCAAGGTTGAGGCCAAATTTCTATGCGATGCCATCTATTATCATGTGGGAGTTGTGGAAGCGCAGAAACACGTTCAAGCATGGGGGTACCATTTCGGAAAATAGGGTGTTGTATCAAGCAACAAATACAATCTATAATTTGGCAAGATATAGAAGGCCTTGATTACAAAGGGTGCCGCATAGATGGCCAGAATTGATTCAAATGTTGGAGAACTATACACCGGCATTGCAAGTTACTAAAGTGGTCTGGGAACCACCTCCTTCGGGGTGGTTGAAATGTAACACAGATGGTGCCTCAAGGGGAAACCCATGGGAAGTTCATATGCCTTTTATATAAGGAATGAAGAGGGTGGTCTTGCATATGCTCAAGCGAAGGAGGTAGGAGATATTATTAATATTGAAGCAGAAACAGTTAGCAGTATTAGAGGGATTGAGGTATTGTGTGCAAGCTCGTGTTTCACACATCATTAAGCAAACAGACTCTTTGATGGTGAAGAATGTCATAGATGGGATGTGCAAGCCCCCACGGAATATAGTAGGGTACATTGAGGAAATCTTGGCTCTTAAAGATAGGTGCGAAGTGAGGGTCACACATATATTTAGAGAGAGAAATAAATTGGATCATTTGGCTAATTATGCACTAGATCAAGGGACAATAATGTGTACTTCATTAAAGGATATGGATGTACAAGGAGAAAAGGGTGATCAATGATGACAAATTACAATGTCCATATTTGAGGATAAGGCCGAGGAGAGGATGAAGAACATTGACTGGATTAATCACCATGGTCAAATCCATATGGAGAAGGTCATGGGGATGCTTTCTATCGCCAAAACTACGGCTTCTTTTTTGCAGGTACTGGTGCCCTCATGCTTACGTATGAATTTCTCTTTTACTAGTGGTATTAGAATTACATATGCTCAATCTAGTGCGAGGACATCAATATGGACTAGAAGTAAGGAGTGATACAATATGTATACTCTGTTTAGTAACAAATATGTGCTCGTGGAGGAGATGGAGTGCAAAAGACCTGGTGCTATACAGTGATGCTATGGGTCATTGGTGTCCTTGCACTCAACAGATCACTTTCATTGCTATGGACAAACAAAGCTGGGACATATGGTATTGGGATGTACAGTGATGATACGCATTAGACGAAAGATGAAGGACCACATCACTGATATAGCTAAATGGATATTTAACAGGAAAGCTAATTACTTAGGCTTATGGCACCTCCCAGTACTGGTGACAATGAACATTGCTTTGAACTGGACATTTTAAGGAATATGGTTCAATACAGGAGACGATATCATCTGGGAGTTAGCCTTCTTTCAACAACAATGCAATTAGAGCTTTATGTAATAGTAACAACTTAGGTTACCATGTTGACCTCAAATTGATTTTAGCTTGTAGTATATTAGCTAGCTCGTATTATTTTCATATTGCACGATATTGTTTTTTTTTTTTTTGTTATTATTAATAAAATTAGCCAATAGGCTCATCGCCTAGTAGTATATTAGTTTTAAAAAGTTAATCTTAATTAAATCGTCAAAAATGGTTTTAAGAAAAATATAAAATATCAAGATAAATGACAAATAGACTACATGCATTTGGATATGTAACTGAACACACATAGATCATAATCAATCTCTGAGATCTATATTATAGAAGGAGAGTAATGGACGAGAATATTAGGTTAAGTGACAAGTTATTAAAAAATTATATGGTAAATTTTGAATAATACTAATCAACAATATAATAAAATTGAGTATACTTATTTTCCAAATGAAGTGCGATTATTTTTAATTTGAATTGAAAGATAAAATTATGAATTAAGTGTGATTAGGTATTGTATGGTCAAAATCTATCTTTAGGATACTTAAGTCAAAATGGCATTGGTAACACATTCCCAGGCTGCCACGTATCGATGTGATCTAATTAACAACGAAGGCCGTGGTCGAAGAGTCAGCGAAGGCTGGAGTCGAGGCGTCGTCAAAAATCGAGGCCGAGGTCGAATACCCTTGACAGAGTTATAACGGCTAGTTTCAAGATAGGACATTAAAGAAAATATTCTAGAGGATAACCTTTGCATTTGTACTATTAAGATTTTTAGGAACATGTTCCTAATAAATAGAAAGAGACACATGATAGGAGACATGAAATATTCATTTGTAAAACATACTTGGACTTTAGAGGGAGAGAATCAGGTCTCATCACAAGCACACAAAAATAACTTTTTCCCTAAGATTTTTGCTTATACTTTACTACTGGATCAGAGAATATCTCAGACACTCAAAGGTTTATTCATCATTCTCGATTGTCAGAAAGAATATTTAGTGCTTTAATCCTTTCTCGGAGTGACTCTTTTGCATTTATTTACATAAATATCATTTATTACTGTTCATATTTTGTAACGACCAGGCCGGTTGTTTTGAGCTCTAGCACATATTCGGCGGTTTGAGGCCTTGAGTAGCTTCACTTCAAGTAAATGACTTGTACGTATGGTCGGAATGAATTTCGAGAAGCTCGGAATTGATTCAGATGGAAAATTCTCAATTGGGAAGCTTTAAGTTGGAAGAGTTGACCAAGGTTTGACTTTTGAGTAAACGACCTCGGAATCAGGATTTGAATGTTCCAATAGCTTCGTATGATGACTTGGGCGTGCGTTCGAGTTTAGTATTGGGTGGTTCGGGAGCATTTCGACGCTTATTATGGAAAGTTGGCATTTTGAAAGTTTAAGAATTTATTAAGTTTGGTTTGAAGTAGACTTTGGTGTTATCGGTGTCCGTTTGGGATTCCGAGCCTTGAAATAGGTTCGTATCGTGATTTGTGACTTGTGCATAAATTTTAGCGTCATTTCGAAATATTTAAGTATGAATCAGATGTGTTCGTTGAAGTTCGAATGTTTGAAAGTTTGAAAAAAAGGTTCGATCATCGATTCGTGGTTTTGATATTGTTTGGTGTGGTTAGGCCTCGAGCAGGTTCGTGTTATGTTTTGGGACTTGTTGGTGTAATTGGACGGGGTGCCCGGGGCCTCGAGTGTGTTTCGGGATGGTTTCGAGTCATTTCTCCTTCTTTTTTTTGTTGTTGCTGGTTCTGATTTGTACTTCGCGAACGCGAAGGGATGCACACATTCGCGAAGAAGGGAAATTGGTAACTGCCTTTTTGTACTTCGCTTCTTGCGAACGCGAAGGAGAGCTGGGGGTCAGGGGGACCTTACCCTACGCGAATGCGACAAGGTAGTCGCGAACGCAGTGGGTTGTTGGGCTTGCAGTGTTCCCTTCGCGAACGCGGAAGGACAACCGCGAACGCGAAGGAGGAGTTCCAGGCCGGGGGCAAGTTAGCCATCGCGAACGCGTGGGGTTGGACGCGAACGCGTTGCTGTGGACTGTCAGGCTTTCGGGAACGCGACCATGGGCACACGAACGTGATGAATAGGCGGGTTTAGGCAAAATTGTTTTAAATCAGGATTTTTGCTCATTTCACTCATTCCTCTCTTGCTTGGGCGATTTTTGGGGCGATTTGGAGGAGCCATTTTCATCATCAATCTTGAGGTAAGAGATTTCTGCACATTGTGAGTTAAATACATAATTTATATATGAATTTAAACATGAAATTTGTGGAAATTGTGGGATTTGGAGGAAAACCTAGAATTTAGTATTTTTGGATTTTTACCACGAAATTGGACATAGAATTAGAAATAAATTATATATTTGAGTTCGTGGTGCTATGGGTAATGATTATCTTCGAAATTTTCAGAATCCGGATACGTGGGCTCGAGGATTGACTTTTCGAATGGAGTTGAGAATCATTATAAATTGTTAAATTATACGCATTGGAGTATATTTTGATTGAATTGCACATTGTTTGACTAGTTTTGGGTCGATGGGCATTGGTTTGAGGTGTTAGAGAGATGTGGGAGCCGGTTATGGAACTTTGGACCAAGGTAAGTCTCCTGTCTAACCTTGTGAGGGGGAAACTTCCCCCTAGGTGATATAATTGTTATATGCTACTAGTTGTGGGTGCAATATATGCACGAGGTGATGAGAGTCCGTACGTAGATAAAGCATGTTTATGTCCGGGTAAACTTAGGACTTTATCATGTAATATTTTAATTAGTTGAACTCATTTATTTGCTAGCCTAATTAAGTGAATTTATAATTGAAAATGATTTAGGAGTATATATTAGGCTGAGCCTTATCACCTTGAGTTGTTGGCAAGATATTTGATAAACGGTAAAGGATATATCCACCTTATGCTCATGTACTGTATTATAAGTACGTGTCTCGTAATTCGATAAGTTCTTCCCTTTCTTGTGGAGTGGACTGAATGCATTGGCAGTATAATAGATGCATCTATGGTTCATGTCGGTCGACCCCTGGCAGTGTACACATTATTCTGGATCGAGCCGTACGACCTCGACATAATCGTGTGTTATATCGCTAGCAGTCCGAATATTCACGAGATTATTGTTCTACAGATGCCTTGAATTTTATATGGTATTCCTTATCCGTTGGATATTGGCACTTAATATTTTTCGAGTTGTTGAGATAGGATACAAGATTGAGAAATTTATATCGTTAAAATAAATTTTGTAAGATTATGTTAGTTACAGTTTTTACCTCACTACTACTGTTGTGCTTCATATCTGTTTATGAATTACCATACTGCTTTATTGGACCTGTAGTAAGTGTCGGTGTCGACCCCTCGCCACTACTTCTCCTGGGGTTAGGCTAGATACTTACTGGGTACGGCGTTGATTTACGTACTCATGCTACACTTCTGCACTAAAAAACAGTGCAGGATCTGACAGGTTCAATTGGTGGTTGTCTTGGCGCGTAGGCGCAGCTGCTGAGGAGGCTTTATGGTGAGCTGCATTCCAGGCTACGTATCGTAGCCCACAGAGTCTCTATCGCACTATTTACTTTATCCTATCTTATTTACATTCCAAACAGATGTTGTATTATTATTGTTATTCCTTATTAAATGCTTATGCACTTGCGACACCGGATTTTGGGATATTCTAGAATTTATTTATGTTTTGCTTAACCTCGATACACTTTTACTTGTATATTATTTGAATTTTATTTATCTACGACTTTAACATATTTATGTCTCCACCTAACAAGATTCATGATTTCAAAAATAGTAAAATGAATAATTAAGTTGTTAGTTCATCGTTGGCTTGCCTAACGGTGACGTTCGGCGCCATCATGACCTATAGTGGATTTTGGGTCGTGACAGCTTGGTATCAGAGCTCTAGGTTCACTTGGGTCTCACGAGTCATGAGCAAGTCTGGTAAAGTCTTGCGGATAGGTATGGAGACGTCTGTACTTATCTTCGAGAGGCTACAGGGTTGTTAGGAGCACTTCCTTCTTGATTCCTCGTCGTGCGATTTGATTCCATTGAAGCTTATGCCTTCATTTCCTTCCCACTAATTCATATACAATATTGAGTGCTTGCTATCAATTAGACGTCGAAGAGTTGTAGTGGTACCACAGATATGGTGCAGGATGTTTCTCCCTGCGTGTTCAGGCGGGCTATTATCGTCACCTTGTGGAGGGGTGTTCTATCATTTCAGCACAATGTTAGTGTTGCCTATGATCTCGCGGCTATGCATAGTGTATTATGATGTTCATGAGTGGTTACCGCGCAGTGTTGGTGTAAGTGGTAGGGTGCTTATTTATATGTCGCTGCAATGAATGACTCGAAAGGAGGACTACTCGGTTCATGGTTTAGAGGTACGTCATTTAATTCCAGCGGAGGAGAGGCAATTAGACTATGGATGTTCAGGCCTTTGTTGACAAAGTAGCGAGACTTGATATTTTCAGACATGGTGGAATTCTCGTTTATGATATTGTATCGTCATCCTTGTCGGAACGCATTAAGGTTCCTTAGTGTTAGGGTCTCCTTTGAATTGCTTTCAGGGCAGGGTACTGTAGAACGATGCCTAAGCAGCGGTTATCAGATATGGCAGTGTATGTTGGCTTCAGAGTCCAATCGGTACTTCTAGTATTGGTGGCTCGAGGGAAATGGTATTTGAGGAGGCTTAGAGTTGGTGGCAATTTATCCGTTCGGGTGATACAAAGATGGATTATGATTTGGGGTAGCATTTTGGCAGCAAATGAGGAGGAAGGACATGGTGGGAGGTGTCTCGTGGTGGTTGAATTGCTAGCAGGTCAAGTATGAAAAGAAGAGGTCGAGAAGTTGCTTAAAGGAGATAGTTTAACCGAAGTGGGAGTGGCAGAGTAGCGTATGAATTCTGTGGTAGGATAGCCACATGCCTTGAGAAAGTTTAGAACGATCTGGGGATCATGGTGGACAATGACTAAGTCTATAAATTTCATTTGGGACGGTGGCTACTGTACTAAGGAAGATTGAATATGTCATAGAGGAGTTTGCTTGAAATGAAGAGGGGTGTGAAAGCTTGATTATCATTTTGGATGCAACATGACTTTGAGTTTGGAATGTGTGGTTGGACTTTCAGTTGATGCTAATTGGGAATGAATGGGCTTTTACAGTTGGTGGACGAGCATGGGCTCAGGAGGGTTTGCTGGTTCCGTGGTAGTTGTACCCAGTTCAGCGTCGTTGGAAGATGTTGGTATGGAATTCCACATGTGGGATATCTCATGTGAGCGGATTGGCGGTTGCGTGATTGTGGATGACGTTCCCATAAAGGGTTCTACTTTCTACACAGCGGGAGGCATGTACTGGAATGTGAGCTTGGATCGCTGGAAGAACAATTCGAAATGTTCATGAAAAGTTTAACAAGAGATTACAAGAAATTCGGCGGGTTAACGGTGCGAGATCATGGTAATTGAGAAGGAGGAATCATTACGAGTTTTACATTTTTGTAATTGTAGCTTAAAGGTAAGTGGGGGAACCTACCGTCTACGATTGGGTCGCGTGGTTGTCTGCTTATGCAGGTTTTGGGGAGAATCAGAGTTTGTGCTTATTGTGGATGTGATTTACAAGGAAAAGAATTCATCCGGTTGCTTCTTTAGGAGTTTTCATGTGCTATTAGCGCACTAGAGTTTGGTTATATATTCGGGACCAAGTCAGAGTGGGTGACTCTCAACAGTGGTTCTAATGGGTTCAAGAACGTAAGCGCGGTGTCTAAGAATTTTGGGTTCGTTGTGTGGTTAAAGATTGAGTTTTTGCAGTGGATTATGAAAGGGACTTGGAGTGTTTCTATGTTAGCACCGGGGGTCTGCGGTGCGATCGATGTTAGAGAGATGGAAGAAAACGGCTTCGGATTCAATCTTTCAGAATAGGTGTACCAGTTGGAGATGCAATTGTGCGCATGAGGAGGGTATGAGATGGTTCATGGGTATAGGAGATATGGTCTCGTGAATTGGGTCACTCGGGATGAGTGTTGTTGAGTTTTGTTATATTTTTGGATGCAGCTATTATTATTTCTAAGACAAGTCAAG
Organism: Nicotiana obtusifolia; assembly: GCA_002018475.1. Classification (NCBI taxonomy): domain Eukaryota; kingdom Viridiplantae; phylum Streptophyta; class Magnoliopsida; order Solanales; family Solanaceae; genus Nicotiana; species Nicotiana obtusifolia. The sequence goes on along the minus strand of MCJB01005947.1, from coordinate 218,761 downwards.
AGTAAATTAGAAGAAGTTGGGTCGGTTGTTAATGGTTTGAATCTGCACGATTGTGGCAATGCTCAGTTCCTTCGGCGTGTTATGTTATACAGGTGGTTTGTGGTTGTACGTGCAGGCTTGATAGCCACCATAATTTGCTTGATTTGGGAGGTATTCGATTCTTATGGCCTTGTTATGTGTAAAAGGATCCCGAAAGAGTTATAGCAGTTTAGACCACGACTTCAGATTTGTATTTTCTGCGGTTAAGGGAATTCGGTTGCGTGTTGCAATTATTCTCCTAAAATAAGTGGAGTGAAAGGGTCATATCAGATGGAGTGTTTATTATACTAGTGGTTCGGGAGTTATGATGAAGTTCTTGGGTTCTCGCATAACATCACGTTAGGTGCAGTGAGCGATAAGGAAATTGGAAGTTGAGGATCAAGGTTGCAATTAGGTGTTGATAAGAATGTCACGAGCTCGGATGAGCAGGGAGGATTTCAGATGTTCAGAGTATGCCGGTGCCATCTTAGTGTCTGCTGAGAACAGTATCCCGTGTAAAAGGCATTGTGTATTGATTCGCGGATTCTTGATTTGCCTTGCGGAATTATTATGGTTAGTGATATGGAGGTGCAGACTTTGCTATCTCGTGCGGAAGTTCGTGTGAGCGTATCCCATGGGAAAATTGTATAAGTGTGACAAGTTAGTCACTTGATTGTTATAGATTGAAATCGAGTATGGAGATTTTGGTACTATCGCTAATTTGAGAGTTTATGCCTGAAAGGCGCTTTATTCACTTGGTTGTGGACTACGAGTGTTTGTTCCGGACTGGATGCTGCTCGTATGTGTCATGAACAGGGTCATTGTGGATCTTTGGAAGGTTTGTTGGCCCAGTATGGGATGATCAGAATCGACGTGAGGTCCGTTGGAAGATCTAATGTAAAAGTGTGCTCAACCTCAAGCCGGATGTGTTTATTCAACATAGCGTTGCTTATGGAGGAGTCTTCGGGTGTTGGATGGTGTTCCTGTCGTCAACTATTCTATGTAATACTCAATTGTGCCATGTGGGTTGTGAGGTGGCTTGATTATTCGCAAATGTGTTGTGATCCCATGTAGCTTGTGGTATTACATGAACAATATGGCTCTCGAGATGCAGATCATTTATTGCACCTTGGTCGTGCTTGAGTTTTTGGTAGCGCAAGGCACTAGTCGTCTCCCTAGGGTTGTTTTCATGCACTTAGCGTGCTTATGGTCGATATTCGAGCATTTCGTAAGTATAAGCATTACGACTTGATGGGAGTTTCCTTATTGATTGTTATGTGTGGATCGGGTGGCACACCGCCACGGGTATATTGCTTGGACCGGGTGGCACGCCGCCACGAGTGTGTTGTGTGGATCGGGTTGCACGCTGCAACGGTGTCAGGTATGGATCGGGTTGCAAGCCGCAATAGTGAGATGTTGTTGAGTTCGGTTCCTTATAATTAATTATGTGCCTTGTTTCACCTTTGAGATAGGTTCAAAGCATCTGTTCGGCCGTTTCATTCGTTACGCGGGCTGGATAGTTCTTTGCCAGAGTTTGTTCTTTCTTATGTGTCATATTCTGGTAGTAGCTTGTTGGCACATTGATGGCATCATATAAGATTTTAGACGGCATTTGAGGTGGCTTATTGCCTGAGCAGCTTGTACTGGGTGACACGGGGTTATTGGACCTGAGATCAGTATGATCGGATTTATGAGGTAATGGTTCTTGTCAGGAGGAGAAACTCCATGATTTATTGATTCGAGAGGTGGTTATGAGTTTCTACACATCTCTTTCGTCGTGGCAGTATTGCAAGAGTTGGAACAAGGCTTATATGTGTTATATAGTCTATTACAGGCATCAGATTCTTGAAATTTCAGCTATTGTGGTCGGAGGATATTATTATGGGCAAACGACTTATGTGGTGCGTGGTGTGATTTCAGAATAGGTGCATGATCATGTTTTGGTACAGGGTGTAGTGATTGATACGGTGTTTGTATGTTAGAATTGGGTCTCGTGGAGAATTCAGGATGTTGGAATTTGGTCCTAAGTCATGTTAGCTAACGTTATAGGGAGGATCTTCAGTCTAGCTCGAGCTAATGTGCTGACGTGGGTTGTGGCAGCACGGATAGATGCACAAGGTGTTATACAGTGATTTGGGACAACAACGGAACGGTTCTTGGCATGTTTGAGGACGAACGTATGTTCAAGTGTGGGAGAATGTAATGACCCGACCGGTCGTTTTGAGCTCTAGCGCGTCGTTCGGCGGTTTGAGGCCTTGAGCAGATTCATTTCAAGTATTATGACTTGTACGTGTGGTCGGAATTGAATTTCGGGAAGTTCGGAATTGATTCCGATGGAAAATTCTCAATTCGGAAGCTTTAAGTTGAAAGAGTTGACCATGGTTTGACTTATGAGTGAACGACCTCGAAATCGGGATTTGAAGGTTCCAAAAGATTCGTAGATGATTCTTACTTGGCCGTGTGTTTGGGTTGAGTATCGGGTGGTCGGGGAGCATTTCGGCGCTTGCAATGGAAAGTTAGCATTTTGAAAGTTTTAAGAATTTCTTAAGTTTGATTTGAAGTGGACTTTGGTGTTATCAATGTCCGTGTGGGGTTCCGAGCATTGGAATAGGTTCGTATTGTGATTTGTGACTTGTGCATAAAGTTTGGCGTTATTCCGAAATATTCAAGTATGAATCGGACGCGTTCGTCGAAGTTTGAATGTTTGAAAGTTTAAAGAAAGGTTCGATCGTCGATTCGTAATTTTGATGTTGTTTGGTGTGATTTGGGTCCTCGAGCAAGTTCGTGTTATGTTTTGGGTCTTAGTGGTGTGATTGGACGGGGTCCCGGGGGCCTCGATTGTGTTTCGAGATGGTTTTGGGTCATTTCTCCCCATTTGCTACTGATGTTGTTGGTTCTGGTTTTGTTCTTCGCAAACATGAAGGGATGCACGCGTTCGCAAAGAAGGAAAATTAGTGGCTGCCTTTTTGTACTTCGCAAACGCGAAGTAAGACTCGCGAATGCGAAGAAGAGCTGGGGGTCAGAGGGACCTTACCCTACGCGAACGCGACAAGGTAGTCGCGAATGCAGTGAGTTGTTGGGCTTGCAGTGTTCGCGAACGCGGAAGAACAACCACGAACGTGAAGGAGGAGTTCCAGACTGGGGGCAAGTTGGCCATCGCGAATGTGTGGGCTTAGACACAAACGCATTGCTGTGGACTATCAGGCCTTTGGGGATGTGACCATGGGCATGCGAACGCGATGAAGGGTGGGCCTGGACAGAATTGTTTTAAATCAAGATTTTTGCTCATTTCACTCATTCCTCTCTTGCTTGGGCGATTTTTGGGGTGATTTGGAGGAGCCATTTTCATCATCAATCTTGAGGTAAGTGATTTTTACACATTGTGAGTTAAATACATGGTTTATATATGGATTTAAACATGAAATTTGTGAAAATTGTGGGATTTGGAGGAAAACCTAGAATTTAGTATTTTTGGATTTTAACCACAAAATTGGACTTGGAATTAGGAATAAATTATATATTTGAGTTCGTGGTGTTATGGGTAATGATTATCTTCAAAACTTTTCGGAATCCGGACATGTGGGCCAGAGGATTGGCTTTGTTGACTTTTCGAGCAGAGTTGAGAATCATTATAAATTATTAAATTCTACGCATTGGAGTACATTTTGATTGAGTTTCACATTATTTGACTAGATTCGGATCGATGGGATTGGTTTTAGGTGCTAGAGAGGCGTGGGAGCCGGTTATGGAACTTCGAAGCGAGGTAAGTCTCTTGTCTAACCTTGTGAGCGGGAAACTACCCCCTAGGTGAAGTAACTGTTATGTGCTACTAGTTGTGGGTGCTACATATGCACGAGGTAACGAGAGTCCCTAGGTAGCTAAAGCATGTTTATGCTCGGGAAGACTTAGGACTTTATCATGTGGAGCAGGCCGAACGCCTCGGCAGTAAAATAGATGCACTATGGTTCGTGCCTCTCAACCCTCGGTAGTGTACAAATTATTCTTGATCGGGCCGTACGACCTCGGCATAAACGTGCATTATATCGCTAGCAGTCCAAATATTCACGAGATTATGCAACTATTACTGTTGCTCTTCATATCTGTTTAGGATTTAGCATACTGCTTTATTGGACCTCTAGCAAGTGTTGATGTCAGCTCCTCGTCACTACTTCCCTAGGGTTAAGCTAGTTACTTACCGGGTACGTGTTGATTTACGTACTCATGCTACACTTCTGCCTAAATGTGCAGGATCTGACAGGTTCAATTGGTGGTCGTCTTGGCGCGTAGGCGCAACTGCTGGGGAGACTTTATGGTGAGCTGCATTCCAGGCTACGTATAGCAACCCACAGAGTCTCCATCGCACTATTTATTTATCATGTCTTATTTACATTCCAGATAGATGTTGTATTATTATTGTATTCCTTAGTAAATGCTCATGCACTTGTGACACTGGGTTTTGGGATGTTCTAGAATTTGTTTATGGTTTGCTTAACCTCGATACACTTTTATTTGTATCTTAAATTGTATTTATCTATGACTTTAACGCATTTATGTCTCCACCTAACAAGATTCATGATTTTAAAAATAGTAAAATGAATAATTAAGTTGTTAGCTCACCGTTGGCTTGCCTAATGGCGACGTTAGGCGCCATCATGACCTATAGTGGGTTTTGGGTCGTGACATATTTAATGCCATATTGCTTCTGTTTGGATTCTTAAATATTAACTATTGTACATTGTCATAGCTTTTGGGATAGATCTACGTGCTATTTATCACAGTTCCGAGAATTTCATCTGTGGGAGATTACTATTAACCAAGATTAACCTTCATTTGTATAAATTTAATTAGTTGAACCAAGATATATATTTTTGGTCAAATAATTTGGCGCCGTCTTGGGGATTTCTTAGTTAATTTTTTAGTTTTCTTTAGATCTGCAACTAATGCAAGTCACTAACATCACAAACCCCAAGACCTTTTTCTTTCGTTGTACATGCAAAAACCTACATGGCAGGTAACTAATGAGAGAGGATGAAGGTAACGCGGGATCTCCCTAGCAACCTCATGAACGCTATCAACAAGAGCTGTGAGACACTAGGTGAAAACATGATGCCCACTGCCTCCC